>CM040920.1:7880000-8255000 GCA_023029165.1 Gobiocypris rarus
GAATGTTTGAAATCACATGCTTCCTTCCACAAGACAAAGACCTGAAAATTGCCGTCTATGACTTCGATTTGCTCAGCCGTGATGAGAAAGTTGGGGAGACTGTGATTGACTTGGAAAACCGCTTCCTTTCTCACTTCGGTTCCTACTGTGGTTTACCCCAGACTTACTGCATGTGAGACCCATACAATATACTGTATTGTCATGCAAAATTGGTATTTTCTTCGAGGACAACCGTAAAGACATCAGTTAACTAATCTATTATTCATTAAACAGTTCCGGACCAAACCAGTGGCGCGATCAGCTCAAGCCATCTCAGATTCTTGAACATCATGCCCGTTGCAAAGGATTGAGTCCACCCAGGAGTGAAGACAATGGAAATACTTTATCCTTTGGTGGCCGATTGTATTCCCTTTCTGATTTTGGTGATTTTTTTTTAAGAGCTATTTGTTCTTTTGAACAGCATTTTGGTGGCTTGTCAAGCCAACATTCAAAGTTGTCTACTTATGTCTTATATGTGTAGTTATACCTTTTATATGTATGCATTTTAGAAGCAAATAAGAAGCTTCACGAACACCTGGGTCCGCCAAGTGAACGGATCGCTCTGCACGTCCTCAGAACTCAAGGCCTGGTTCCAGAGCATGTTGAAACCAGAACTCTTTACAGTAGCTTCCAACCGACTCTCCCGCAGGTGTGAGGCTGCTTGCTAGCTGGTTCTACCTGTGATATACTTTACAGGCCCCTTTTTTATTTGAAAGCAAGCTCATAACACTTTATATGTTTTAAAGGGAAAACTCCAGATGTGGGTCGACATTTTTCCCAAAAGCCTTGGCCCTCCTGGACCTCCTTTTGACATATCTCCACGCAAAGCAAAAAAGTGAGAAATTGATATTTAAAGTTATGCTTCTATGTTGATCGACGATAGACTCATGTTGATTCTTTTTATCAGATACTTTCTGCGTGTCATCGTTTGGAATACGACTGACGTCGTTTTGGATGAAACCAGCATTACTGGCGAAAATATGAGTGATGTCTATGTAAAGGGGTATGTAAAAGCTCTATTAATGCAAGACACTAGGCAAAACCTTTTTTTGTTGTTGAGATTTTAGGCTATTTTGCTTTCATAAGAGGTCTTATTAGTATAAAGAAAACACCCAAAATACACAATTAAGTGTTTTTTTTTTTACTAGATAATGGCTGTATTCTCAATGTTTTTTTCTCATGCAATGGGCCAGAAATCTAGCCTAATGTGGTCTTACTTAATTCTAGTCAGAATACGAGTCTGATACCACTCCATTGGGCTTTGATTATGGGGCGTGGTTCAACCGAACCAGGAAAGACCTCAATTGGATAGACCTACAACCAATCAGATCAACGGAGCGACGCGTAAAGTTAGTTGTCAAATGTCAACAGAACTCAACTGCACTGTGTTGCCAAGTCTGTGTTTTTCAACAGGGTTGAAGCGACCCCAATTATGTGTTATACAGGAATGTGAATTTTAGCAGGCAACCTTGCAAAAATAACATATTTTGCCAACAAAACGAAAAAAACATTCTGGAGAACCCCCCTGGAAAGCAATTGTTTTGGGCTATAGTTTTGAGTAGCAGTTGTGTGCGACATTGCAAAAAAACTTGGCAACCCTGTCTGCACGCACGCTGAATTAAGTAACGTTACAAGAAAAAGATGAGTGTAAACTCTCTTTTCCAGTGTTGTAAAAAAAGAATTTAAGGATACACAGAGCACTTACCAACACAATCATCGTTTCTGGGAGAAATAGTGAAGATGAATGCATATGCGAACAAGTTCTCCAGTTAGGATAAGAGCAAATTTCATTGGTCCGAACAGTTTCTGTTCGGGCATAATTACTTCTTTATGGATCGAGTACAGACGGAATTGCCCGAGCAAAAATGTTGTGGACGGGGCTAAATTCGGCTGGCATCCAGGCTACCAGAAATCTCCACTTACATACACCAAACATACAAAAAATTGTTACTAAACCGCTCCTTTCTGAGATCCTACTCTGCTCTGATTGTTCAGATGGCACAGTCTGTTGTGATTGGTCTATTGCTTACAGCGTGTGTCTGAAATGCCCATTACCAAATCTGAATTTCAGCTCTGGAGGCTTTCAAAGTGGATTTGCTTCTATAGCGCAGAACAGCATCTTCTCAACATGTCTGTAATAAGAAACTCCACCAGTCCTCAGTTACTACTACAGTGTTTGAGGGCGAATCAAAATAGATATTGTTTGTGGGCAACCAATGAGGACCTTTTGTAGATTTAAAGGTGCAGTTTGTAATATTAATGAGGCTCTTTTGACAGAACTATGTTTGCAGTGGTGTATAAAGACTTTACATAATGAACCGTTGTTTTTATTAATCTCTGCTGTCTCAGACGACAACATTTGTCCTGTGTCGTGTTCTTTCTAAAGGGAGGGGCGAGCGGTGGGCGGTTGCAATTTGCAACCTCACCACTAGATGCTGCTAAAATGTAAACACTGAAACTTTAAGGAGGAAGTAAGACTGGAATTGCTGATGACTCATTTCAGGCAGTTCAGAATCGGTTCTTTCTTTTTTGAGACACTAACTCTACTTTTATCGTTCACAATCTTTGAAATTAACAAACAGCTACATGAAAGGTGATATCCGAAAAAGCATAATGGGGCAGATGAATGTGATACATTTTTTAGCATTTGTCTTAATACATGCATTTGTGTCTTTTGATTAGTTGGATGCCAGGTATGGAGGAAGATAAGCAAAAAACAGACGTCCATTATCGCTCTTTGGATGGCGAAGGAAATTTCAACTGGAGATTTGTCTTTGGATTTGAATACCTGCCTGCAGAGCAGCTATGTCTTGTATCTAAAAAGGTAATATAGATTGGCTGTTTAATATGTGTTATGAAGAGCACTTGGAAATATTAAAATATTTTTTCTTTTACATTATAAAGGAACATTTCTGGAACCTTGACAAATCCGAGTTTAGAATCCCACCTAAGCTGATTGTTCAAATATGGGATAATGACAAATTTTCACTGGATGATTACCTAGGTGAGATTTGTGCAGCTCTTTTTTTTTGTGCTTTTGGGAATTTTATTTTCCTTTCACATGTTTTGGTCCTCTTGTGTATAATCCCACTTGTGTTACAGGTGCTATTGAACTTGATCTGCACCACCTCATCAACCCTTCCAAAACACCTGAGAAATGTAACCTTAACATGGTTCCGGATGGAACTACACATCCAAAATCAGGCCAATTCAAGTCTCTGTTTGACCAGAAGTCAGTTAGAGGATGGTGGCCATGCTTCATGGAGAAAGATGGGAAGAGGGAGCTTGGTGTAAGTAAAGCTAATGCAAAGAATCCTGTATGGTGCAGTATGACATTCTTTTTTTCATAATCCAGTCAATTCCCAATGGATTTTAAATCCTTCTCAACATTTTTTTTTCTCCCCTTATCAAAGTGCATTCATTCATTTTCAACCCATCTTGAATTGTTGCAATGTTGGTAGTATATGTAAATAAACAATGTTTACTCTTTCTCCATGTTACCTGGACCAAGATATTCAAGTGTATTTGGAAGCAAATTTTAGACTTTTGACAGTTCCAGGGCTTTCGTGAAACCCTGTATTTGTATTTAAGGTTTTTTTTTTTATCCCTGCTCATGGACCGACGGATCGACAGAGGGTTATTAACAAAACAATTATTGTACGAATAGAGTGGTGCAGGTATGACGTCACTTTGTAGGCAGTTAGCATCACACTGGTTCCCTCAATAAAAAACATAGGATTTTCCCATAGGCTTTTGGGTTATTGCAAAAAACAAGCTCTGTGATCAACAAAAGTTTGAGACTTACAAGTTTTGCCCATCAAGATGATTGTCACAGATGAACACAACTTTTATTCATTTTGAAGCCTAAATGCAGTCGCCAGAAGTAAAAAGCTAAAAGTTTATGTAGTAAACGAACTACACCGCGGTCGCTCAACTTCAACGTCATCATCACTAAGATTCCGACATCTCTTTCAGTTTTTATCTAAAAACATTTTCCCAGAAAGTTTGAGTTAGAATAGTTTATAAGAGCACAATTCTAAGCATAATGAGGCTGTAAAAGTGGGCAGATTTTACCTTTTCGGTGTGATGAAGTTTAATCTCCTCGAGAGCCTCTGTAGTCCCATTTTGCCACTTGTTAGCAGAGGTGGACAAAGTACACAACTCCATTACTCGAATAAAAGTACTACTGTTAAAATATTACTCCGCTACAAGTAAAAGTTCTAAAAACAGATTTTTACTTGAGTAAAAGTACAGAAGTATTTGTTTTTTAAAGTATCAAAAGTACATTTCATTTTTTTCATGTCAATGCATTATTTTATTATTGTTGTATAAATGCTAATGGTGGTTTAAACCAGTTAGTGATGCTTACTCCGACATGCTAACATACGACTACCTTAAACTAAATTCAATACTTTTATAAAAGTAACAAAGCTCCCAACTGTTTACTCTTCTCTTTCTCCCAGACGTTTACATTTTTTAACATTTTATGCATCAAGTGTATGCCAACTAAACAAATGATTAATATTTTCAGAAACCTGAAACATGCTTTCTAAGTATGACCATGTGTGCACACTGTGCCGAGGAACCGTCTTCTTAAATTTTGCTATAAACCGATCAGTGTTCAAAAAATGTTGAGAACCCTACAAGAGAAATTACTGATAGGCTGTCTGCAAAAAACTTTAACGTAAAGAAACTTTTAAAGAAGAAAAAAATCATCCACTGATTTTCAAAGCTGCTACAGAAACGTCTTTCGACTTTGAGGACCTCGATGGAAATGTAGTGGAGAAAAAAGTACAATATTTGTCTTTCAAATGTAGTGAAGTTAAAGTAAAAGTTTCCCAAAAAAATAATACTCCAGTAAAGTACAGATACTCAAAAAGTGTACTTAAAGTCCCTGTAAAGTCAAAATTAAACATGGGTTCTGAGTTTCTCACACCACATGTAAATGTGTTATTAACCAACTAGCCAAATTTGAATCATTAAAAAATCCGCTAAGTACATAAAATATCTTATTGAAATCTTGAAAAAATAAGCAGCATTCTCTGCTCTCAAACGCTGGGGGCGTGTCCGTTGATCGGCGCCGAAACCACACCCACTCGCGGGAAAGCGGCCGTAAACACACAAGACAACAACAAGAACACTCACGTAACGTTACAGCTCACGAGTCACAACGGCACCAGATGTCGGCGGGACGGGAGGATGAAGGTCGGGGCGGGAGATAGTCGGTTCGGCCCCATTCTGCAGCGGATTTTCAGTGAATCCCAGTTGTTGTCGATGAAAGTTTGTAAAACTATCCGGTGTAAAGACACTGCAGAGGCAGGTGTTGGTGGTGATCGTCAGCACTCCATTAAGGTAGCTGTTCACAAAATTAATGCACCTCTTCTTGAGATTTTTTTTTAGATTTGAGTCTTTTTTTGTTTTGTTTTGTAGGCTGTTTTGTAAGTTGTAGGCTGTAGTAACTAAACGGTACTGACAGTAACTCGCAATCTAGCGGGTGAACTGATGCGAAATTGCGAATGTGCTCTAGTTATGGGGGAGGGGCCACATGCCAAGGGGCTCCAGTGCGTCATCGAGCCACCGTTTTAACCCCGCCCAAAAAATCTGGAACACCGCAATGGTGAAAAACTTCTAAACGGTCTAACTTCTGAATTCAGTGCTAGATAGTTCACAGTCTTTGTAATGTGTTTCAACAATACTTTTCTAACATTTCTAATGTGTTTAGAAACGAATCTCAGAATTGCCTTTACAGGGATTTTAAGAACAGTACTCAAGTAAATGTACTTAGTTACTGCCCATCTCTGCTTGTTAGCAACCGCCTTTTTCAAGACAAGTAACAGCTTTAATAAAACCACAAGTGGGGTAATACTGATGTATTTTATGTGGTAGAGTAAAACGTGAAAGTGTCTTGAGCTTGTGTTCACCATAGAATGGGTATCGGGAAGGGAAAAATGGAATTGGAACATCTCTGATACCTGTGCTCAGAGTTTCTGATCCGATACCTGAGTGTGTGTCTATATATACAGCTGTATATACTACTAGCCCTGTATGAATTGTTAGAACTATTTTATGGTGTGCTTCAGACTTATCCCGTAATAAAACATGAACAAATACATACAGTGAACTACTGTATTTATTACAGTATTTTTATTATCTGACATACATTTGACAGTAATATTTTTTTTTTTCTTAAAAGAAAAAGAACTTCAAATGCAGCCACAAATCTAACACCACAAACTAAAAACGGTATTTTAGTATTACAATATAACTGAATAAAAAACAGTGCAACAAATAAATCTAGGAATATATATTATAAAATATTTTAATAAGAAAACAATCTCTTTACAACAAAACAAGTGAAAAATAAGCAACCATCTGGGCATTATTATTATTACTAGTAGAGACGTATTATTACATATAGGCGTAGCGAAATCTACTGTAGACTACAACAGTGGCCTAATATATTGTCAATTTCTAAGCGTGAAAACAAACTTTTATTTTGACAGGTCTATCGCAGACCTTTGAGAGTCTGTTTATATGACAGTTTTCTCAAATGAAACGGTAAATTCTCATTAAGTGACGGTTTATATATCATATAGTGACACATGGCAGAGACTACAGATAGCGAACGTCGTGTGTCTGTGTGTGTGTGCCATCCAAACAGAATTTGCAGGAGTAATATTTAAATAGTATTTTGCAGTTTAATATTCACAGACAAGTATAAACCCGGCTACAGTCTGGAGCCCAGAGCTTAGATTAACACTGAAGTGACTGAACTGCATTTCTTCTTCGCTGCTCTAAACAGTGGTTGCCTGTGGCAACACCGCACAACTTCCTGTGTTTTAAATGCATTCTGAGCAGCGAAGAAGATCCGTGCAGCGGTTAGGCGCTAAGCTCGCGGTCATTATAACTATGGGTCTTGTTTAAGAAAATTGTATCGGATCGGTACATGGGTTCAAGTACTCGCCGATACCGATGCCAGAATTTGTTGTTGTATCGGTGATATTTCCGACACTAGTATCGGAATCGGAACATCTCTAGTTCACCACAGCCCTTATTTCAGCCATTTTAACAAATCCCATTTAAAGAAACCCGTGGACTTTGGGACGATGGAATCAGAAGTGCTAAAATCACTGATCTATAAATTACTTTTAATTTTAAATTATGACTAAATGGAGTACTATTGCAACAGCTTTCTTACCTGTATGCATCAATGTTTTGCTTCAGGGTGTTGGGCAGAAGGTGCTCCCGGTTCCTTTTCTTCCAAATGTACTGATGGAAAGGCCATTTCTTTCAGTTTTCCCCCTCCATTTGACCTAAAACACTGTGTTCATAGTCATCCTGTTTGATACTGAGACTACAAACACGGATGTTTTTCAGATTTTCCATCGCGGCTTTCTCTCCATATTTACGATTCTTTGCAGCCTTTAATGCTCTGGATCCTTCACTGAAAACCAAAGATAACTCACTCCCACTAAATTTACTCTGAATTCTTGCACCTAGTAACGATACAAGTCAACACCATTGGGAGTAAAAGTTTGCTAAAGAGTATTTCCTACTTCAGCAAGGCAGTATTTGACTCCTATTTAATAGGAGCAGATTGGGAGTGGCTTTGGACTGCATGCCCAATGCATTATGGGTGTTGAAGTTTTCTTACCTATTTGCCTAATAGCCTTTGTACTGCATAGGCAGCCAAGTTTTATTGAAATCCCATTTTGCTAGCGGTGAATTACCCCTTTGAATATGCTTCACTTGGAATTTCACATCCCATTTTATCAAAATATCATGCATGTAATTTCACATCGAGCTTGATTTAATTGGGCCTTGTTTATTGTTTTTTCAGGGAAAGGTGGAGTTGACTTTGGAGATTGTGAATGAGAAGGAAGCGGACGAGAGACCTGCTGGAAAAGGCAGAGATGAGCCCAATATGAATCCCAAACTGGATCCTCCCAAGTAATCAAATTCTCGCTTTAAATATGTTTATTGTTCTGTGTGTTAACAGAAGATGATGACAAGGTTTGTTTCTCTTTTAAACCTCTCAGGCGACCTGAAACCTCGTTCTTTTGGTTCACGAGTCCATGCAAGACGTGCAAGTTCATAGTGTGGCGAAAATTTAAGTGGCTGTTCATCGGCCTGGTTGTGCTAGTCTTAGTGCTGTTATTCATTGGGATCTTGTTGTATTCATTACCAGTAAGGACACACTTCATCAATCCTTTCACAAAGGTTATGTTCAGACTTAACTTAAGATGTACAATGCTAATTATTTTGTATTTAATTATTTTCAGAACTACATCTCCATGAAAATCGTCAAACCCTTCAATTGAGTGCAGGAGGAGTTCAGCTTTGTCATTTTATCCATGTAATGTATTTGGCATTTCACACTGTGAAAGCAATGAACAGAAATGGTTAATGACGACCAGACCATGAATACAGTGTTCGTTTTGTTGTGGTTGTTTAGGTATTTACAATTAATCACTCTTCGCACCATTATTAAATCATCCAGAATTTTCACTTTTTGGTTCAGGTTTCACTGATGTTTGGAAACATTTGTACACAAATTTTCTATTGTGAACGTCTTTTATTGTATCATATTCTTAGATCATTTTAAAGTTTATTGGTCAAAAATTTAAATTGTTAAATAAAGACAGTAATATGTTTGTTTAAATTGTGTCAATTTGTCTTTAATTAAACTTAATTACTTTGTCATTTTACCAATGAAAACTGTCATGTTCAATTTACCTTATCTATAAAAATGGCGCACAAACAATGTTTCCTAACCGTGTTTCAACTGTATGTCTAATATTGCTACTGTGATGCGTGTATTCTGGCATTGCGATATGATCAAAGCTTACTGGATGGAGATTCATAAAATGGATTTTAATACGGATAATATTCCAAATATTATTGGTAAATCTTTTGCCCTTTCTCTGAGTATCTATCTTTTGAACTGTAAAGCTGATTTACACTTTGACCATGGCCTAGAATGTGTTGCGTTTTCGAATTTATTTGACGAGAAAATAACTTATGATTTACACCTGAAGTCTAATGATTTCTTGCATATTTGGTCTCCTCTAGAGCTTAGGAATGTATGTTGAATGCCTTTATCTCTTGATTTTAGTTCATTCAGGTCCTATCGCTCTTCATTATACCTTGAGATTGTTAGCCATTGTACATGTTACCGTGAGATACCTGTACCATTGTTGTGTTATTGTAGAACTATAAAAAAAATTGTTGTAAAACAAAAAATGGCGCACAAACATGGTATATTTTAGCAGTGGGAAAAAAAACATATCTAGGCTATATGCGTATTATACATTATATTTTTCCTTGTTCAAGCTCTTGCTTTTTAATATTAGTGTCATTTATATAGTTAAAATCGCACAAGTGCTGTTTTTCTGAACATCTGAATCAGTTCAATAAACAAGTGAATATTAAGTAACTTATGTTTTAGACACATGTACTGTGTCTCAAACCGGTGCATCTAATTTAGGATAATAAATGAGTGGAGGTGGACATTTTAAAGGCAGACTAACAGGTCTTTGATGGTCAGAATTCTAGCTGATAATGCTTTGGGGGTGTTTTTCTGCACATGGGACAGGGCGACTGCACTGTATTAAGGAGAGGATGACCGCGGCCATGTATTGCGAGATTTTGGGGAACAACCTCCTTCCCTCAGTTAGAGCATTGAAGATGGGTCAAGTCTGGGTCTTCCAATATGACAATGACCCGAAGCACACAGCCAGGATAACCAAGGAGGGGATCTGTAAGAAGCATATCAAGGTTCTGGTGTGGCCTAGCCAGTCTCCAGACCTAAACCCAATAGAGAATCTTTGGAGGGAGCTCAAACTCTGTGTTTCTCAGCGACAGGCCAGAAACCTGACTGATCTAGAGAAGATCTGTGTGGAGGAGTGGGCCAAAATCCCTCCTGCAGTGTGTGCAAACCTGGTGAAAAACTACAGGAAACTTTGACCTCTGTACTCGCAAACAAAGGCTATTGTACCAAATATTAACATTGATTTTCTCAGTTGTTCAAAATACTTATTTGCAGCTGTATCATACAAATAAATAGTTTTAAAAAATCATACATTGTGATTTCTGGATTTTTTAAAAAAGTTTGAGAAGAGCTTGAGAAGACGCCATTACTCTGGTCGAATGCACACTTACTCCTAAATGCAAGATGAGACCACGCGCCTTTTAGGCCGCTGAAATCGCCTCAATGAGACATTCTCTGCTTAGTGACAGCTGCTCCTTTATTTTTGTCGCCAAAGCATACAAACAGCTGATCTGATTTACGCCACTGGGCAGAACGGTCAACGTAAATCTTTAGCACCCTAACCGGGCAGAGACCAAGAGGTTGCACACTATCTCCATCTTCTGATTTAGGAGGAGAAAAAGCTTCCAGAACTATCTGCTGTGATCAAAAAGAGGACGAAGCAACCGTAGGAACATAACCTGGCCTAGGTCGCAGCAAAACCTTGACTAATCCAGGTACAAAGTCCATACAGGAGGGACTTGTAGACAAAGCCTGTAAATCTCCAATCCTCTTCAAAGAGGATATAGCCAGCAAGAGAACAGTTTTGAAAGTCAGAAACTTCTCTGCCACAGACTCTAAAGGCTCAAAGGGACCGCTCATTAGACCTTCTAGAACTATAGAAAGATCCCAAGACAGAATTCATGCAGGGTGGAAAAGCCTAAGCCGTCTTGTCCCTTGTAGATAGTGAGAAACCAAAGGTTGTCATCTTATCGAAACACCCTGCACTTGTACATGTTGGGCAGAAATGGCTGCCACATAAATTTTCGAAGTGGCCGGAGCAGCTCCTGCTGAAAACGGCTTTGTAGAAACTCCAGTATTGAACCGATAGGGCAGCATACTGGGTCCTCATTTCGTGACAGACAACACGATGCAAAAAGCTTCCACTTAAAAGCATAAAGGCATCTCGGAGACGATGCTCTGGAGTTGAGAATGGTTTCCGTGGTCTCTGCCGAGATACCATGACAATCTAGCGCGCTCCGCTCAGAGGCCACACCCATAACTTCCATAATTCCGGACGGGGGTGCCATTTAGCGGTGGGACGGTTGAAGCCGGAGCCAGGAGGCCACAGTGAGAGCTGCGAATACACTTGCGTGGTTCGTCCAAACTCTCCATTGGAGGGCCTGGCCTCCGAAGACGAGCGAAGTGATCAGAAGTTATTCTTGGGGACCTGAGGACGAGAGGTTTTAGCCGTAGACATCAGGTCTACTGGTTTGCGTTGGTAGTTGCGCTAACACATAGGTGGGCGGGTCCTAGGTCCCTAGTCCTTGCAAGGGAGATCCATAGGAGAAGGTTTGCTTCGTTGAACTTCACACATCGAAGGGAAGACAAGCACGAGCGAGCTGGCTGCGGCTGGCGGTCAAATTCCCTAGACCGACGTGGAATAAGCTGGCGAAACAAGGCAGATTGTTGCTTTGCTGCACTAAATTTCTCCACCACCTTGGTTATGGCCTCCCCGAAAAAGCTTGGTGGCTCTTAGCGCCAAGTCAGTAGCCGTCTGAGCTCTTTGACTGCCTCCGGAGAGTCATGCCCTGTCCTTCATCAAGCTCTTTTAATAAATTGGCTTGATAAGCCTGGAAAACGGCCATGGAATGAAGGGTGGCTGCTGCTTGTCCAGCTGCCATATAAGACTTTTTGACCAGTGAGGAGGTCACTCTGCATGATTTGGAGGGCAAAAAGGGACGAGACTTCTACGACGGAGGCAGCGAGGGTCTCTTCAACAGTAGGCAAGCTTGCATAGCCAAAGTTTTAGAAATCGTGGCGAAATCCGCGGCCGCGGGGTTGGTAATACGAGCCGAAAATGGCTGCTTCCAAGACTTCAAGACCTCGTGGTGGAGATCTGGAAGAAAGGAAGTGGACGGGGCTGTCAGTTCGTCATATGACTGGGAAACTTGTCTCTTGACCGCTCGGAGGAAGAGAAATGGCTGATTTGCCCACGAGTCCCTTTAAATCGGAAGCCGCTGTAGCGAGCACATCATCGTCGAACAGGCCGCAACCACAAGAAACCAAGTCCTGGGCTTCTGGGGTAGGCCACAGTTCGTTGTGCATAAACAGAACGGGCTCGACACGGTCGCGATTCTCAAGCGAGCAAAGCCGGCCAGGGGAAAGAGAGCGAAAAGGATCAAAATCCGTCCGCTCACTATCCATAAATTGTAATTCGCCCATGTTGTCCCAAGCCTCTGACTCGTGCGGTGCCTCGGTGGCTGCAGAGACAGGGTAGCGGGGATTAGGCAGGCGGCCTTTAAAGGTAGCTAGCATAGAGCGAAGCACTTTCATGCGTAAGCTATCACAGTGCTGACAGTCAGATAGACTGCTAAGTGCGGCCTGGGCATGCTGAATGCCCAAACACATCACGCACCTGTCATGAGTGTCGTTTCCAGCAATGAATCTGTCGCACGGGTCCAAACTTTTCTTGAAGCTCATTGTGTCCGCTTTTGAGGAGTAAAATAACTGCTCAAACAGTGGTAAGTAGCTGTGAACATGATGGTTTAGCTTTAGTAGCAAAATAGCTTTCCTTTGGGCACAGATGATCCGTTTCCTGAAGGAATGAAATCTGACGGTTTGACGCTTAGCGCGCTGATATGATTCATACCTGACGTATTTCAGGGCAGCGCTACGCGCCACTAGCCAATGAATTGGCGTGATGGTAGGCCTATAAGGGCTTCAGACATTTGTCACACCGGAGGTGTTCCTATGGCGACGGTGCAGTTGAGTGAAACTATGACAGGCAACTTAAATTTCAATGAGGAAAAAGTAACTGAATGCACCAAGAAATGCATTTGAAAAAGCACAGTACCCTAGCACAATCCTGCTCAAACCTGTCCAGGACCCAGGTGTTCAAAAAGTTTGATTTGGATTTGGAAATCCCCAGAATCAGGTAATCCGTTTTACTTTTGTGCTGGTTTTTCAGAGCAAAATAGGAACCTAAATACACACTTTTTCAGATGACCAAATCCGGTTTAGCAGTGCTCCAAATGGGGTTAGTTCCATAATATAGGCTGCTAGCTATGGAAAGAACAACTAATTAATATGGAAAAATAAACTAGAACAAATCAGCAGGAAATCTTCAATACAGCCATACTCTACGGGAGGTACCTTTTTTTTCTAACTTTGATATGTTTTTAAATAAAATGTTGGGGGGGAGTTTAAAGGGGAATTCCGTTTGTTTCTGGATTATTCGTTTGATTTTTAAGAGATTACATTTTTTGCTTTCATGTGATTTTTTAATGTACGATACTACTTGGCTTTCAAACTTTCATGAGCTATCATGGAAGCTGATGTATAAACAACTTTTCTCTCATATAATATTAGCAATCTAATATTAACCGATTTATCCTCCCTTGTGCCTTTTTGCAGCATTTTGGACAGAAGCGACGACTCGATCCATTAGACTGTAAGTGCCTTGCAAAGTGGACGCTTTTTTGCACTTAATAGCTAATGAAGATTTCGCAAACGAATAATTCCACAGAATATAATAACAAAAATATTAACTGTTTTGAAAGAATAAATCTCATAAAGAAAACAACCAAATTAAGTTTGTAACTATTCAATAAACGTGTTCAGATCACTGATCTACAGTCAGTGGTTCAGATTCGATGTGTGATCACGTGCTCTGCTGCACGTGCGTGCGTGCATTTTAGTTGCTATAGCGACGCGATTTATGAATTCTGACTGCATATATACAAATGCGAATCGATCTCTATCTGTTGGTTGAGAGACCAATTCACACACTTTGGCAGAATATTTTCTGTGCTGGTTTTGCGATCTTGAATCTGATTTCTGAGAGGAAACTTATTCCAGAAGGACATCGGACATCGATATATCCTTTATAGAGTTATATTTTTGTTCATATTTTTGAGGATAACGTTACTTTTATTGTATTGTTCTTTTCTTATTTGATACTCTTAAGGAGTTTGGGGTTTTATTTAATATTTTGTTTAATTTTTTATTTTATTTTGGGGGGAGTAATTCTAAGGAGAGCTGTAGGCTATTGTATTGTATTTTGTGTTGTTTTTTTATTGCAGTTTGGACTCGGTGGATGTCGATGGCTCACATGATGGGTGAAAGACGAGGTGAGGGCTTTCGTTTTTTCACTTGTTTATGGTATAATTTTGTACAATGATTGACTACAATTAATGTGCAGAAAATTGCGCGGTTTTCCATTAAAGATCCCCCAATTTTCCCAGCTAAGTGATCAAATGTATTTGATTCCTTGCATATGAAATAAAACCTTTAAATTTGTGTAACGTAACTATGGTAACAATATTTGTAATTGATCAATGACATTGTTTATTGATTATTATCAAAACATTACTAATTTTGTGATATCTGAAATATTCCAGCATCAGGCCGCTCCAGATCCAGAAGAGCTGCTTTCTCCCAGACGGCTGGTCAGGAGATTTGGAGACGCTGTTCTGATGACCGTGATCAGGATCTGCTACAGGACCTGACCCAGAGCCAGGAGCTTCCTATACATTTAACATTAGCACCTCTGTCTCTGTCTGAGTTGTCTGTTTCTGTGTCCACAGGTCAGGCTGACAGGAAGAGGATGCGGCAGAGCAGCAGCTTTGATTGGTCGTGCCCTCCACTGCCAGGTCAAGTTCCTGTCGAGCCAACAGGGACTTCTGATGGCCGAACTGCTCAGGGTGCCATGGAGGCTTCTCCTGTGAACGAGATCTCAACAGGTGAGATTGAAATAAGGCTGGGCAGTGTAAAGTGTACAGACAGAGATTTTGCTATTTCATGCATAACTGCCTCAAGTTTTTATCATGTTAATGTCCGGTCACATTTCCTGTTTCGCTGAGATTTTCTTTGTTTTTTTAGAAATATTTTAATTGGACATTCGTGTTTCATTTTCAAAACATTCAGAGAACATTAAAAAATAACATTCCCATAATGCAAAATTATAAAATAGAACGTTCCTTTAACCCAGAAAAAAAAACATTTTTGAAACATTGAAAAAACTGGACGTTTTGAACATTCAGGGAACATTTAGAGATAATGCTTTCTTAATTTAATGGTAACATTAGCAAAACGTTCTCAAAAAGCCGAAATCAATTTTTGAGCAAGTACATAACCAGCCAGTGTTCAAAGTGATCTCCTTACCTTAGACCGATTCCCAACGGTAAGCTTGTAATAATGTGTTATAATTTGACCGGCACTGGTGGGTTTCCGTGGGAGACTCGAGCATGTCTCATTACGTCACATCTGTATACATAAAGAAGGAGTCCGGCTATCACGACGAGTAGCGCTGGGAACAATTTAAAGGCCCCAGAAATCAAAATGGAAGTTTTTTAGCTTTTAGTATGATTATATTAGCCTATAAGGTTATGAGTAAGCTGGTGTGTTCCAAAACAATGACAAAATTCGCATTTAGGAGATATAAGCATTCAAAACTTACAGTCTCTCCCTTACGTTTAAATGAATCACAGATTTTGATGACATCATCGCAGACTTCAACTTCTCATCACATCTTTTGTTCAATCAAAATGCTCTCTAGAATCTGAAGCGTCCCGCCCCCTATTCTAGACGCTGAAGCTGAAATCAGTCAGCTGTTCACACATTTACTATTTTTCACATGGTGATTGGCACATAGCCCATTATATATGCAATAGGAAATGATTCAGACAGTGTAAATATGCTTTCAGTTGAGGCAAACGAAGTCGGGTTTCACGTTAGTTTCACGTGCAGCGCACTCACACAGAGCCGTTGACTAGAGACACGAGAGCGCAGCGCAGATCATATGCGCGAGTCGGTGGAGACAACAAAACATATCGGACCCATTTAAATTCTGCTGTTTTTCACAGCGATATGGAGGAGATTATGATGATAAACGGTTAAACATTAGGAAACTCTGGTTTTACCAAACAGAGAGGCGCTAGTCAAACTGTGGTATTAACGAAACGCTATTGGCTGTTTCAAAAAAGGGGAGGAGCTGCTAACAGCTGGAGCCGTTTAGGGAAATTACGTCACCACATTGAATAATGCTGCGCGATTCAAGGCACTTCAGTGGGCCTTTAAGACAAACCGGCTTGCCATAGTAAAGGGCTAATTTAATTAATCTAGACTTTATATTAAGATTATATCCGATTTATCCTCCCTTGTGCCTTTTTGCACGCATTTTGGACAGAAGCGACGACTCGACCCATTAGACTGTAAGTGTCTTGCAAAGTGGACCTCTGTCTCTGTCTGAGTTGTCTGTTTCTGTGTCCACAGGTCAGGCTGACAGGAAGAGGACGCTGCAGAGCGGCAGCCAACAGAGCTCGGATGATGGACATGCATTCACTTCATCTTCATCGAAATGCTCTTGTATGGATCAGAATAGGCTTGTAATAAAGAAGTTATGGCTCAGTTTCTATTTCTATTTTCAATGGCTGATTTGATGTCTGATATTTTCCAGACTCAGGCCACTCCAGATCCAGGAGAACTGCTTCCACAGATTCTTCACCGGGCATCGTGTCATCATCATCCTTGTCCCTTAGCACCAGAGGCTCGTTCAACCTCATTTGGAGGCGGAGTGGTGATGGATCGGATAGCCGAAGCGAACAGGGCAGGTCTGACAGCTTTGATTGGTCGTGCCCTCCACTGCCAGGTCAAGTTCCTGTCGAGCCAACAGGGACTTCTGATGGCCGAACTGCTCAGGGTGCCATGGAGGCTTCTCCTGTGAGAGATCTCAACAGGTGAGATTGAAATAAGGCTGGGCAGTGTAAAGTGTACAGAGATTTTGCTATTTCATGCATAACTGCCTCAAGTTTTTATCATGTCAATTTCGGTCACATGTAATGTTTCACTGAGATTTTCTTAGTTTTTTAGAAATATTTTTATTGGACATTCATGTAACATTTTCAAAACATTCAGAGAACATTAAAAAATAACATTCCCATAATGCAAAATTATAAAATAGAACGTTCCTTACTTCCTTTAACCAAGACATTTTTTTGAAACATTGAAAAAACTGGACGTTTTGAACATTCAAGGAACATTTAGAGATAATGCTTTCTTAATTTAATGGTAACGTTAGCAAAATGTTCTCAATAAGCCAAAATCGATTTTTGAGTAAGTACATAACCAGCCAGTGTTCAAAGTGATCTCCTTACCTTAGACCGATTCCCAACGGTAAGCTTGTAATAATGTGTTATAATTTGACCGGCTCTGGTGGGTTTCCGTGGGAGACTCGAGCATGTCTTTGCGTCATTACGTCACATCTGTATACATAAAGAAGGAGTCCGGCTATCCACGGCGAGTAGCGTTAGGAACAATTTAAGCCAAACCGCTTGCCATATTAAAGGGATGAATTTAAGTAATCTAGACTTTATAATACGACTGTGTCTGATTTATCCTCCCTTGTGCATTTTTCTCGCATTTTGGACAGAAGCGACGACTCGACCCATCAGACTGTAAGTGCCTTGCAAAGTGGACCTCTGTCTCTGTCTGAGTTGTCTGTTTCTGTGTCCACAGGTCAGGCTGACAGGAAGAGGACGCTGCAGAGCGGCAGCCAACAGAGCTCGGATGATGGACATGCATTCACTTCATCTTCATCGAAATGCTCTTGTATGGATCAGAATAGGCTTGTAATAAAGAAGTTATGGCTCAGTTTCTATTTCTATTTTCAATGGCTGATTTGATGTCTGATATTTTCCAGACTCAGGCCACTCCAGATCCAGGAGAACTGCTTCCACAGATTCTTCACCGGGCATCGTGTCATCATCATCCTTGTCCCTTAGCACCAGAGGCTCGTTCAACCTCATTTGGAGGCGGAGTGGTGATGGATCGGATAGCCGAAGCGAACAGGGCAGGTCTGACAGCTTTGATTGGTCGTGCCCTCCACTGCCAGGTCAAGTTCCTGTCGAGCCAACAGGGACTTCTGATGGCCGAACTGCTCAGGGTGCCATGGAGGCTTCTCCTGTGAACGAGATCTCAACAGGTGAGATTGAAATAAGGCTGGGCAGTGTAAAGTGTACAGACAGAGATTTTGCTATTTCATGCATAACTGCTTCAAGTTTTTATCATGTTAATGTCCGGTCACATTTACCGTTGCTCAAAAAAAATTATCAGAAGTGTTTTACTTGTACATTAGTCTAACATTTTCAGAACATTCAGAGGACATTCAGAATCTCATTCTCAATTAGCCATGAACTCAGTGGTACTTGCGCTGTCTGACACACACCTGAAACATGCGCACAGAAAGCCGCTTCTCAGTCAGCATACAATCCCGAATAGAATTATATTTCATAACTTACTGCTTTAGAATTGACAAATACACAGAAAATTGTCAAAATGGCTGTCAGTTATGACATAAATAATACATAGCTATGCATTTAATAAAAATCTATGTTTATTTAAATATATTATATTTAATATGATATTAACATATTTTAAGATATGGCCCATATTATCTTTGCCATTACCAGAACTGAGCCACACGTGCCAGAGTTGGCCAAATGAAGAAAAAAAAAAAAACTATATTGTGAAATACGATTTTGGGACATTTATGCAGGCGTTAAGCAGAAGTGAGGAGGTTAGCTTGGAAATATTTCGATTACTTTGGATTTGTAACATTACAGATGAGAATTTAAGAGTAAATTGTAAGTTATGTCATTATATCATTGCTTAATTTGACGTCATTCTAATAGTTTTCTCTTCATTTCAGAAAAATCTTCAGAATGTAGTGAGAGGAATGAAGTTGGATCTTTCTTCAGGAGGCTATGGAAGACTATGAAGAGTCCTTTCGGCTGCTGTTGTCTCAGTAGTGCTGTGGATGTTGTAGAGCCTGATCCCGAGCCGTCATCGTCTGCGTCAGATCGCTCCGGCGTCAAGCCAAATGATGGTAAATCGCCAGTCGTTATTTCTCCAACATCGTTTTAAACAGTATTGTCATCTTGTTTTTCACTAAAAATAAGGCTTAAGGCTTGTTTTGAGGAAATATTAAAATGATATATTATTTTCTCGACACAACCAGCACTGATACTTGTAAAAATAAAACAAAGGATCTATTAAGCTCATATATTTCTCATATTTATCTGTCTGTTTTTCAGAGTCTTTTGAGTCTCTCTATAAAGTTGGAAAGATGATTGGATCCGGAGGATTTGGCAAGGTGTACAAGGGAACACGCAAATCTGATGGCAAAAAGGTAAATCTTACTGAATTGTACAAACATTTTGCTCTTGCATACATCAAAACATATTTAAAACTTTCTTTCTTTTTTGTTGCAGGTCGCCATCAAGCAGATATGCAAGATTGACAACGATCGTTATCTTCATATTGTAAGTTTGCCAAAACCTGAATATGTATTTAGTTGTTTAAGTGCAGATTACTGGAGCTAATACACCCGTAGGAAGCATTAGGTGTAAATGTGATTGACAAATAAGCTTAGAGGCACCAAATAACTTTACATTTAAAAATGATTTTCTTCTGATTTTTACCCAGCTAACCTTCTGACTACTATTTTTTCTAGCCTGGGCATCCCAAACCTCTCGTTACAGAAGTGGCGCTTCTGCTAATGATGAGGCGAGAACCCGTAAGCCCGCTCATCATACAACTATACGAGTGGTTTGAACATCCTGGAAAATTCACTCTTGTTATGGAGTTCCCCAAGCCTTGCGTGAGCTTGCTGGACTACATCGTTCGTAAACCCGTACTGTATGAACCAACGGCACGGTTCATCATGCGACAGGCTCTGCTGGCAGTACAAATCTGCATCGAGCATGGTGTTTTTCATAATGACATTCATGCGCAGAATTTCCTGTTAAAGGAAAGCACGTTGGAGCTCAAGCTGATAGACTTTGGCTGCGGTCAGCTATTTAGTAGCGATGGCTACGAGAGCAAAACATACACCGGTGAGCATTTTGAGAGTGTGGATACCTGAACGTAGTGACTTATTAATTATTTGATGCTTTAGAAAAAAAAACCTCAACAACGTGCAAATGTCTTGCTTACAGGAGTACCACATTACTGCCCACCTGAAGTCTTAACAGAACGTCGATTCCACGCCGTGCCAGCAAATGTCTGGGCTCTAGGAGTGCTGTTGTACACTATGGTGCATGGATTTCCTCCTTTTCGCAATTGGACTGCAATCAGACAAGCCAACGTTACATTTCTGAGCTGCAACTTATCCAAAGGTGAGTGAATCATATTGATAATATTGATAAACACACACATAAAGCAAAGGCTCTGAACAGAAACCGTTAAAGATGAAGTATGTAAGATAAGGAAAATAAATTCAACTAAAGAAAAGTGAAAGCCAAAATTTGCTGCATTTATACCTTAAACAGGTCATGAACATGTCAAAGTGAACAGAGCATTGTGATACAAAGCAAGCTTCAATACCATACAGCATCATCATGCACCCGTTCAGAAGAATACATTTTCATAAAGACAAATGCAACACAGCTAAAAGTATTCCTAATATGTTGAACCTGAAACATGAGCTGTGTTTGTGATGTTTGAGTTGGGGAAGACGCGATGCACAAAAGGGGCCTTTGCAAGGTTTTTTGAAAATATGCTTTATTTTGTAATTCCGCCCTGTGCCACTAGTGTCGCAGAAACAACATACTTCACTTTTAAAGTAAAGATAAGGAACATTTTACAGTATAGTAATCATGTTTTAGATGCTGTTTTCATAGATGCCAAGTCACATGGTCATGACTAACTCCTTATTAAAATTTGTACAGAATGCAGGGATCTGATTAGCCAGTGCCTAGCCCGGGATCCAACTAAACGGCCGACGTTAGAGCAGATGTCACAGCATAAATGGATGAGATGACCTACTGTAGATTGGAGAAGTTCAGGAGATTCACTCAATCAGTGAGTTCAGGTGTGAGGAAGTGTAACAGACAGAGTAGGACTTTTATCATTTGTCTTATTTTAAATTGGATTTCATTGCAATGTTCTTGTTATAGTCAGGTCACCTTCATTCATATAGTCTAGAGTTTTATACAATACAGATTGTTTTAAAGCGGCTTCACTGAAATAAACAGGAAAATAAACAGAATATCAGCTCTAAAAGTCATTAATGAGTTGACTTGTTCATATAATCTTTGTATTGAATAGGAAAATACTTGCTGTCCTTGGTGGAGGCTTGAGGTCGAGACTTGAGCGAAGCCTGATGTCCAACCCCAGCCTGACAGGGAACTCAGAGCCTGTCCACGTCTGAGCAAGAATCTGCACATCTGCACTTAAATTCACCGCTATTGGACTTGGATGCCAACCAACATCTTTGTCTATTGAAGTCTGCCTGGCTGGATGTTTTAAATGTCATTGCTCCCCTTAAGCCTTATGAACCTAAAGTTGAACCATGGCTCAATTTGGATATCCGACTACTAAGACAAACTTGCAGAAAGGCTGAGCGCAAATGGAAAAGGGACAAATTACATATTTCATTCCAGTTGTTTAAAGACAGCTTATTGATTTATCAGAATGCTGTTAAGTCTGCAAAAGCCACATATTTTTTGATTATGGCAAATCATTCTAGACTTAAGGTTTTATTTTCAGTTATAAATGATGTTGTAAATCCCCCGGTAAATACTATATCTGCTGCATCTGAAGCCTTATGTGAAGTTGAGACCCAAAGCATGCCCTCTTCATACTGAACCCTCTATTCCGTTGTTGCATTCTGTTTCCTGGGATGCTTTTGAAGCAATTTTTGCAAAGACATTATAGTCAATATTAAACCATCATCTTGACATCATTCCCCCCAAGTTTTTAAAGTTAATTGTTGACTCTGTTGGGGCGGATTGGTGTCTCTTGTCAATAAATGTCTCTTTACTGGCTCTGTCCCTGCTGGCCTTAAGATGGCCACTGTTACTCCGTTACTCAAGAGCCTTCACTAGATCCGTCTGTTCTGAACAATTTTCGCCCTATTTCTGCATTACCTTTTATCTCAAACGTGTTGGAAAAACTTGTGTTTGACCAACTTCAGTCTTTTCTTAATTGCTACGGTATTTCTGAAACATTTCAATCTGGTTTAAAGTCTACCCACAGTACTGAATCTGCCCTTTTGAGAGTGTTAAATGACATTTATCTATCTACAGAGACTGGTGACTCCGTGGTTCTCGTGCTTTTAGATCTATCGGTAGCTTTCGACACTGTTTAACACTTCACTCTGATATCTAGATTAGAGTCTTATGTGGGGCTAAAAGGAATCGTCTTATCTCGCCGACTGAAAATTTTAGTCAAGTTAGGCAATTTTTCCTCATCTATTGCTCATCTAACCTGTCCTGTGGTCTTCCTCCAGGTTCTTGGCGCCCACTCTTTTTTCCCCTGTACATGCTTTTAACTTTTATGCAGACAATACCCAAATTGACTTACCAATTAAGAAAAATGATCCTTCTGCCTGTACATCCTTATTAAGTTTCTTAGACGAAGTAAATTCTTGGCTAGCTCAATTTTCTGTCTTTAAATGAGAATATCATAGTTCTCTTTTTTGGCCCAACTGATAATTCTCAGGCCACCGGTCTTGATCCACCAGACTATCTGCGTTTAGATCTTCACGTGTGCGGAACCTGGGCGTTCTGATAGATGAGTCTTTAAACTTTGACAAACACATCTCTCCTGTAATCGGCTCTAGTTTTCACCATCTTCGTCTGTTGTCTAATATCAAACCTTTCCTAAATCAAACAAATCTAGAGATGGCTGTTCATGCTTTTATCATCTCACGTTTAGACTACTGTAATTCACTCTACTGCGGTATGTTAATGTCTCAAATTGCTCGTGTTCAACTAGTTCAAAACGCTGCAGCTAGATCTCTTCATAATAGTCTTAAAAGCACTCATATAACTCCAATTTTAAGGACCCTTCATTGGCTGCCTATTAAATTCAGAATTGATTTTAAAATCCTGCTAATTGTTTATAAATCTCACGTGATTTAACCCCACTTATTTATCTGAACTGCTGTAACCTCATACTCCTTCCAGAAGTTTGAGATCCAGCAACCAGAACCTTCTTTTAGTCCCACAATCCAGACTCAAACGCAGAGGGGATAGAGCGCTTTCTGTGGTTGGGCCGTGGTTGTGGAATAATCTTCCTCTAGAAATTAGGTTAGCCCCTTCCCTGGCCACTTTTAAATCTCTTCTAAAAACGCACTTGTTTTCCATAGCTTATAAATAATTTTCTTTTATAGTTCTTGCTGTGCTTTTATGTTTTAATGTCTTTGCCTTGTTCTCTTTGGTTTTATTGTATATATTCATTTCGTTTTGTATAAATTGGGGTCTGACTTTGTTTTATTGTGTTCAGTTGTGTTTATTGCATATATTTTTCTTTTGTCTGATCCTTTGTACAGCACTTTGGTCAGTGTGGCTGTTTTATAAGTGCTATATAAATAAACGAAACTTGAACTTGAACATTTGCTTTGTTTTTAAACGTCAAGAGAAGACAAGTCAAATAATGTGTTATAATTTGACCGGCACTGGTGGGTTTCCGTGGGAGACTCGAGCATGTCTTTGCGTCATTACGTCACATCTGTATACATAAAGAAGGAGTCCGGCTAGTAGTATCGCATGTGAGGATGCTGCAGGTGGCGGATCATTTATAGCCTTTTCTCACAGCAGCTGGAGTAATTAAACTTGTCATTTTGATGGCGGATTGTAATCCAGAAAGGTCCAAACGACAATCAGTGACAACTGGAGATTCACCCGTAGTCAAAAGCAAAAGATTAGTCTGTACGGAAACTGACATCTACAGGAAACGCTGATACACGTTAAATACATGTAGTCACGCAATACTGATGTTTTACAGTCAAAAATTCTTATTATATAATTCTTATATAATTTGTGGAATTGTTATTAATTATTCATCATAGCCCCTAAGCTAACTGAGTAACTACAATCAATGAATTTAGTTTATTGAAACCCCTTCAATGAAGAAATATAGGCGTTAAATTCAGATGTATTTCTTTGATTCTGTATTTTGATTTAAAAGAATCCACCGGAAAAGTGAAGTTAAAGTTTTGAAGCTTTATTTTATTTATATAGCCTAAAGTTCTTTTTTTTTTGATCATTTTATTTTAGTACCATACAATATTCCTAACACTTCTACCTCCGTAATATTTAATCAGAATCGGCACATGCCGATTTGGTAAACTGTTAATAATTTTAATAATCTGTTATTTGAGAAAGATAGTGCTTTATGATTAAATTACCAAATATATAATAATTAATATTATCATTATTATATATTATCATCTCGTAAATCCTTTTTCCTCCCTGACTGGTTTTAATAAGGGCTTTGTTTTCCTAACAGACTTAGACAATAGAGACTTATATTCATATAATGATTTTATTGAACAATATGGTATAAATGCATCAAAACAGAACTACATTAAACTTACAAACACTATCCTTTCTAATTATTTTTTTTTTACCGCTTTCTGTATTCAAATTATGAAAAAAGAGTAACTGGTGCGTCGATGATGTACAGTAGGACGTAGCGTAGGCGTTTTGAACTGCGTGAGGCGTTACACTTTCTGTGTAAGTTGAATATGGAAGGCGATCTGCTGGAAGCTAGATATTTTACTTTATGAAGTTTTTAATAAGGTTATTTTTTCTTACACAAACCCATCGAATCACTTCAGAAGGCCTTTATTAACCCCCCTGAGCCATGTGGATTATGGGGGTTAACATAAAATATGTTAAAATTATGACAAAATAATGTAGTAAAAAGACAATACTTTATTTTTTATTTTTTATGTGTTTTCCAAAAGTGCTTGTCACTTCAAGTATAAAACTTAAATTTCAATGAGGAAAAAGTAACTGAATGCATTTGACAAAGCACAGTACCCTAGAACAATTCTTCTCAAACCTGTCCAGGACCCAGTTGTTCAAAAAGTTTGATTTGGATTTGGAAATCCCACGTTTTGCTATCCAGAATCAGGTAATCCGTTTTACTTTTGTGCTGGTTTTTCAGAGCAAAATAGGAACTTAAATACACACTTTTTCAGATGACCAAATCCGGTTTAGCAGTGCTCCAAATGGAGTTATGTTCCATAATATAGGCTGCTAGCTATGGAAAGAACAACTAATTAATATGGAAAAATAAACTAGAACAAATCAGCTGGAAATCTTCAATACAGCCATACTCTACGGGAGGTTTGAAGACCTTTTTTTTTTAAACTTTGAACCATGTTTTTTAAATAAAGGGGAATTCCGTTTGTTTCTGGATTATTAGTTTGATTTTTAAGAGATTACATTTTTGCTTTCATGTGATTTTTAAATGTAGGCCTACAAGACTTCTTGTGAAGCTTTCAAACTTTCATAAGCTATTGAGTCATGGAAGCTGATGTATAAACAACTTTTCTCTCATATAATATTAGCAATCTTAAATTGTTAGTGTTGTTAGTCGTAACTTCATTTTTACTAGTGAGAATTCAATTGTATTGCTCTCTAATTCAGTCGTTACCAGTAACCATTACGATGAGAGCTCTAATTCAAGTCTTACTAGTAAAAATGCAATTACGACGAGTAGCGCTGGGAACAATTTAAGACAATCTGGCTTGCCATAGTAAAGGGAGAATTTAATTAATCTAGACTTTATAATAAGACTGTGTCCGATTTATCCTCCCTTGTGCCTTTTTGCACGCATTTTGGACAATATCGACGACTCGCTTTTTTGCAATTAATAGCTAATGAAGATTTCGCACACGAATAATTCCACAGAATACAATAATAATAACAACTGTTTAGAAAGAATAAATCTCATAAAGAAAACACCCAAATTAAGTTTGTAACTATCCAATAAACGTGTTCAGATCACTGATCTACAGTCAGTGGTTCAGATTCGATGTGTGATCACGTGCTCTGCTGCACGTGCGTGCGTGCATTTTAGTTGCTATAGCGACGCGATTTATGAATTCTGACTGCATATATACAAATGCGAATCGATCTCTATCTGTTGGTTGAGAGACCAATTCACACACTTTGGCAGAACATTTTCTGTGCTGGTTTTGCGATCTTGAATCTGATTTCTGAGAGGAAACTTATTCCAGAAGGACATCGGACATCGATATATCCTTTATAGAGTTATATTTTTGTTCATATTTTTGAGGATAACGTTAACTTACTTTTATTTTATTGTTCTTTTCTTATTTGATACTCTTAAGGAGTTTGGGGTTTTATTTAATATTTTGTTTAATTTATTTATTTTATTTTGGGGGGAGTAATTCTAAGGAGAGCTGTAGGCTATTGTATTGTATTTTGTGTTGTTTTTTTATTGCAGTTTGGACTCGGTGGATGTCGATGGCTCACATGATGGGTGAAAGACGAGGTGAGGGCTTTCGTTTTTCATTATTTATGGTATAATTTTGTACAATGATTGACTACAATTAATGTGCAGAAAATTGTGCGCGGTTTTCCATTAAAGATCCCCCAATTTTCCCAGCTAAGTGATCAAATGTATTTGATTCCTTGCATATGAAATAAAACCTTTAAATTTGTGTAACGTAACTATGGTAACAATATTTGTAATTGATCAATGACATTGTTTATTGATTATTATCAAAACATTACTAATTTTGTGATATCTGAAATATTCCAGCATCAGGCCGCTCCAGATCCAGAAGAGCTGCTTTCTCCCAGACGGCTGGTCAGGAGATTTGGACGCTGTTCTGATGACCGTGATCAGGATCTGCTACCGGACCCGACCCAGAGCCAGGAGCTTCCTACATTTAACATTAGCACCTCTGTCTCTGTCTGAGTTGTCTGTTTCTGTGTCCACAGGTCAGGCTGACAGGAAGAGGATGCGGCAGAGCAGCAGCTTTGATTGGTCGTGCCCTCCACTCCCAGGTCAAGTTCCTGTCGAGCCAACAGGGACTTCTGATGGCCGAACTGCTCAGGGTGCCATGGAGGCTTCTCCTGTGAACGAGATCTCAACAGGTGAGACTGAAATAAGGCTGGGCAGTGTAAAGTGTACACACTCAAAAAAATGATTCATGGCATAGTTTATAATTAAGTATTTGCATCCTTTTGATTTTATTTAAATTATGTGTTTTTTAAAATGTATGTAGCCAGATTGCTTAAAGTCAATGTAAATTTGTTAATTGTGCAAACTATTAGATTTAATCAGTTAAAAGTATGAATATGGTTTAAATAGAGCTAGCTGTGGAACAAGCCAGATTCAGTTAGTTAGATTGTATGAGATTGGTTTGCATAAAGTTTAGTTTATGGAAAATGGAAATTATGCCGATCCATACTCCAGTCGGTAGGTGGCGGTACTGCACATAGACGTGTCTATGGTCATAATCCGGCAAAGAAAAAGCACCAGGAGCAGATGGAAAAAACGTTCTCCTCTAATCTTTCATCAGACCATGGTAAGTTACATCTGTGTTCATTCTATTTTGTTTGACTGTTTTCATATACATGTGTTATTCGTACTGTTTATACTGTATTACACTAATACCAATGAGCTGACTATCACATTTTCGTTTAGTCCACTAGATAGCTAACTTGCATATGGTGCTAATAAATAAAAGCTAACTTTAGCATCTTTTTTAGCTAAAAGTCCTTCATCATTGGACAGTGTTACACGTAAACTAATTAAATCTAACAGGTATGTCATTTTTGTCCTGTGTTTATATGAATTTCTGAATTTTCCATGAGTGAGCGATGCTTTACAACAGCTTAATGTAACTTTACTTAGTACGGTTGCATTATTTTTTCTCTTTTTACCATTTTGAAAATGTATGCTCCGCATTTTTGTCCTTTGGCAAAACATGTGCAGTTACTTTGTAGACCAAACATAATGATAGTAGCCTTTAATAATTCTCCAAAAAATTAGTTCACTAGCAACATTATGCATTTTGTTTCTAACTACAACAATTTTTATTTCACAGATACCTAAATCACCCTTTCTTACATATGTATGGTGGACAACCTCCTAGACCTTGTATGTAATGCTACAAAGATTGATATATAATGCATAGAAAATTCAATACACTAAATTACAAACAATGAATCGCAGTTTGAAATTTTTGATTCAATAAAAAAGAATAATATAACACGTAATCTGGTCCTTTTTCATCTTTCAGGTCAGCTTCATGCATATAACTACGGTTTCACTGACATCAAAATTCATCGGTCAACTGGACAAATACACTGATGACTTGATAAGGGTTTTCCATCGCAAAGGAGGATATGCTGGACAGAAAAAAGCTAAAGTAAGTGTGTTTTTATGTATTGCATCATATATTACACTGGTTACTCTTTTGTCTTGACATTTTGTCTTTTTTTAAATTTTATCTAAGAACTTTCTGTCGCTACATAAACTGCTATGCACCTACCACTTTGCTCCAAAAATTTGTAAAGAGATCAAAAAACGAACTCAATATGAATCGAAACTACATTTTCTGAAGATTTTATTCACACATATACGTTCAACAATGCACACATCAGTTGTAGTAAACAGAAACTCAAGCATGTTAGCTTGAAGTGTGAGAACCAATGAGATTCATTCTTGTGTTACAGCACATTTGAGCTTCTCAAGAACAAATGAGGTTCATTCTGGTGTTACGCAGCACGTTTGAGCTTCAGCAAGAACCAATGAGGTTCATTCTCATGTTACGCAGCACGATTGAGCTTCAACAAGAACCAATGAGGTTCATTCTCATGTTACGCAGCACGATTGAGCTTCTCAAGAACCAATGAGGTTCATTCTGGTGTTACGCAGCACGATTGAGCTTCAACAAGAACCAATGAGGTTCATTCTGGTGTTACGCAGCACGATTGAGCTTCAACAAGAACCAATGAGGTTCATTCTGGTGTTACGCAGCACGTTGGAGCTTCAGCAAGAACCAATGATGTTCATTCTCATGTTACGCAGCACGTTTGAGCTTCAGCAAGAACCAATGAGGTTCATTCTCATGTTACGCAGCACGTTTGAGCTTCCGCAAGAACCGATGAGGTTCATTCTCGTGTTACGCATCACGTTTGAGCTTCTCAAGAACCAATGAGGTTTCTTCTCATGCGCCAAGCAAGTTAGTTTGAGCTTATGTTTATGTTCGCTGATGAAAATGTTGACCAAACCACTCAATTCATATGTATTTTACGATCTCTTTATGAACTTTTTGAAGCATCGAAAAATAGCATTTTCATTTTTGGGCGAACTATCCTTTTAAAATTCAGCCTTATTTAAACTAAGTTAATGACTACCTTCATGTTTTTTTTCTTATTCTTAAGTTTATCTAAGAATGAAGACATAAACATCAAGCGTGATTGTATCATGAGGTGCCTAAGTGTCTACCTAAACGAAGACACAGAGACACTCATCAAAGAATATGTGGTAAGTGTGCATCAACCTTCTCTCTTTGTTGTAAATGTCTTATTGATATATATACATTGATAGTTATGTTAATGTACAAAGTAAGGAAATTGTGAAATAAGAATCATTAAACATTGGTGTAGATAGGAAATTAATACATAATTCATGGAAAAACTATAACAGTACAACTATCACTTCAATTACATGAGTTGACTGAATCAATAGGAAATAAACCGTCTTGCTGCAAAAGCAAGTTTAAATAGATAGTTCACCCAAAAATTTAAATGTTGTCATTTACTCACCTCCAAATTGTTCGAAACATGTACAAGTTTTTTCTGTTGAACACAAAAGAAGATATTTTGAAGAATTTTGGTAACCAAATGGTTGACTGTAGGCATTGACTTCCATAGCAGGAAAACAAAAAAGTACAATGGAAGTCAATCGCTATCATCCACTGTCTGGTTACCAGTACTTTAAAATCATCTTTTGTGTTCAACAGAAGGAATGCATTCATACAGGTTTGGAACAACATGAGGGTGAGTAAAAGCAAAAATGGGTGAATATTTGGGTGAACTATCCCTTTAACTTGAAAACTGAATTTTGCAGCAATTAAACCACTTTGATGTTTTTCTGCAAATTAAGCCAATTGATCACAATAACTAGAACTGTGATGCATTTAGATTGGGTTGGCTTGCAGGTTTACAAAAGTATTTTTGTAATTTGGTGGCAAACTTTAAGGGCTTTGGCTAGCTATCTGGATTTTTTTCTAAACTGGATGGTTAGACAAATGGGTGATCTGTGTTCAAGTCTTTCTGATTGTATTTATACGTTTTGAAAAGTGTTCCTTTTATTTTTACGTGTTTACATTTGACTGAGTCTACATATCTGAAATGTCAGTTTACAAAACATTGTGCCTTTATATTTCTGAATATAACACTATGACTGGCATTGGGACACAACTCATTATCTTTGTCTATTCTCCAGGACTGTGAAAGTGAAGAGGCTGATATGGGATAGCACAGACAACAATGGGAATATATGCCTTTCGGGCAGAGGACCTTCAGATGTTGGTGTTGTTCTGGAAGGTTTGTGTGAAGTATCACATTTGGATGTGTGATGCCTTTTGGACTGATGAATGCCCTTAATATTGTAAAAAATTATTGACCTGAAAGATGAAAAAGGACAAGATTATGTGTTATGTTATACTTTTTTGAATCAAAAATTTCAAACTGAGATTCATTGTTTGTAAGTATTTAGACCCCTTAAATTTCTCACTCTTTGTTATATTGCAGCCATTTGCTAAAATCATTTAAGTTCATTTTCTCATTAATGTACACACACAGCACCCCATATTGACAGAAAAACACAGAATTGTTGACATTTTTGCAGATTTATTAAAAAAGAAACACTGAAATATCACATGGTCCTAAGTATTCAGACCCTTTGCTCAGTACAAGCACCCTTTTGATCTAATACAGCCATGAGTCTTTTTGGGAAAGAAGTTTTTCACACCTGGATTTGGGGATCCTCTGCCATTCCTCCTGGCAGATCCTCTCCAGTTCTGTCAGGTTGGATGGTAAATGTTGGTGGGTAGCCATTTTCAGGTCTCTCCAGAGATGCTCAATTGGGTTTAAGTCAGGGCTCTGGCTGGAGTTGTTGTGAAGCCACTCCTTCGTTATTTTAACTGTGTGCTTAGGGTCATTGTCTTGTTGGAAGGTGAACCTTCAACCCAGTCTGAGGTCTTGAGCACTCTGGAGAAGGTTTTTGTCCTGGATATCCCTGTACTTGGCCACATTCATCTTTCCCTCGATTGCAACCAGTCGTCCTTTCCTGTAGCTGAAAAACACCCCACAGCATGATGCTGCCACCACCATGCTTCACTGTTGGGACTGTATTGGACAGGTGATGAGCAGTGCCTGGTTTTGTCCACACATACCGCTTAGAATTAAGGCCAAAAAGTTCTATCTTGGTCTCATCAGACCAGAGAATCTTATTTCTCACCATCTTCGCAAACTCAAGCGGGCTTTCATGTTACTTGCACTGAGGAGAGGCTTCCGTCGGGCCACTCTGCCATAAAGCCCCGACTGGTGGAGGGCTGCAGTGATGGTTGACTTTCTACAACTTTCTCCCATCTCCCGACTCCATCTCTGGAGCTCAGACACAGTGGTCCTTGGGTTCTTCTTTACTTCTCTCACTAAGGCTCTTCTCCCCGATAGCTCAGTTTGGCTGGATGACAAGCTCTAGGAAGGGTTCTGGTCATCCCAAATGTCTTCCATTTAAGGATTTTGGAGGCCACTGTGCTTTTAGGAACCGTAAGTGCAGCAACAATTATTTTGTCTCTGAGCTCTTCAGGCAGTTCCTTTGACCTCATGATTCTCATTTACTCTGACATGCACTGTGAGCTGTAATGTCTTGTATAGACAGGTGTGTGACTTTCCTAATCAAGTCCAATCAGTATTATCAAACACAGCTGGACTTAAATGAAGGTGTAGAACCATCTCAAGGATCAGAAGAGATGGACAGCACCTGAGTTAAATATATGAGTGTCACAGCAAAGGGTCTGAATACTTAGGACCATGTGATATTTCAGTTTTTCTATTTTAATAAATATGCAAAAATGTCAACAATTCTGTGTTTTTCTGTCAATATGGGGTGCTGTGTTTACATTAATGAGAAAAAAAATGAACTTAAATGATTTTAGCAAATGGCTGCAATATAACAGAGTGAAAAATTAAGGGGTCTGAATACTTTCCGTGTGTGTGTATATATATATATATATATAATATTTGTGAAATGAGCTTGTTTGTGGCAAAACATTTTTTATTAAAGAATATATATAATGTGAAACAATGTGGTCTGCCCATTTTTTATTATATGTTGTGATTGGGGAGTAAAATGAAGGAAACATATTTAAAATACATACATATGACTTTAAAATACATTGGGTTTATAATAAAATTACTTAAACATAAAGCATTTTAAGTAAATTGGGTTTATTACATAATAATACAAAATCCTGTTTCTTAATCATTTAAAACTAATTGGATTTATTGATGCTTTTACATAAATATTATTCTTACTTGTTAAATTTATATATGACTTACACATATATATTACATAAAGTTTATTACTTTTTTTATGTTAAAAATATGTAATCAAAATGGATGGAAAATTTATATGCAATCAAATTACATAAATCTTATTTATTGGGCCTAAATTTTTTTGAGTGCAGACAGAGATTTTGCTATTTCATGCATAACTGCTTCAAGTTTTTATCATGTTAATGTCTGGTCACATTTCCTGTTTCGCTGAGATTTTCTTTGTTTTTTTAGAAATATTTTAAATGGACATTCGTGTTTCATTTTCAAAACATTCAGAGAACATTAAAAAATAACATTCCCATAATGCAAAATTATAAAATAGAACGTTCCTTTAACCCAGAAAAAAACATTTTTGAAACATTGAAAAAACTGGACGTTTTGAACATTCAGGGAACATTTAGAGATAATGCTTTCTTAATTTAATGGTAACATTAGCAAAACGTTCTCAAAAAGCCAAAATCGATTTTTGAGCAAGTACATAACCAGCCAGTGTTCAAAGTGATCTCCTTACCTTAGACCGATTCCCAACGGTAAGCTTGTAATAATGTGTTATAATTTGACCGGCACTGGTGGGTTTCCGTGGGAGACTCGAGCATGTCTTTGCGTCATTACGTCACATCTGTATACATAAAGAAGGAGTCCGGCTATCACGACGAGTAGCGCTGGGAACAATTTAAAGGCCCCCTGAAATCAAAATGGAAGTTTTTTAGCTTTTAGTATGATTATATTAGCCTTAAGGTTTTGAGTAAGCTGGTGTGTTCCAAAACATTGCCAAAATTCGCATTTAGGAGATATAAGCATTCAAAACTTACAGTCTCTCCCTTACGTTAAAATGAATCACAGATTTTGATGACATCATCGCAGACTTCAACTTCTCATCACATCTTCTGTCCAATCAAAATGCTCTCTAGAATCTGAAGCGTCCCGCCCCCTATTCTAGACGCTGAAGCTGAAATCAGTCAGCTGTTCACACATTTACTATTTTTTACATGGTGATTGGCACATAGCCCATTATATATGCAATAGGAAATGATTCAGACAGTGTAAATATGCTTTCAGTTGAGGCAAACGAAGTCGGGTTTCACGTTAGTTTCACGCGCAGCGCACTCACACAGAGCCGTTGACTAGAGACACGAGAGCGCAGCGCAGATCATATGCGCGAGTCGGTGGAGACAACAAAACATATCGGACCCATTTAAATTCTGCTGTTTTTCACAGCGATATGGAGGAGATTATGATGATGAACGGTTAAACATTAGGAGGAAACTCTGGTTTTACCAAACAGAGAGGCGCTAGTCAAACTGTGGTATTAACGAAACGCTATTGGCTGTTTCAAAAAAGGGGAGGAGCTGCTAACAGCTGGAGCCGTTTCAGGGGAAATTACGTCACCACATTGAATAATGCTGCGCGATTCAAGGCACTTCAGTGGGCCTTTAAGACAAACCGGCTTGCCATAGTAAAGGGCTAATTTAATTAATCTAGACTTTATATTAAGATTATATCCGATTTATCCTCCCTTGTGCCTTTTTGCACGCATTTTGGACAGAAGCGCTGACTCGACCCATTAGACTGTAAGTGCCTTGCAAAGTGGACCTCTGTCTCTGTCTGAGTTGTCTGTTTCTGTGTCCACAGGTCAGGCTGACAGGAAGAGGACGCTGCAGAGCGGCAGCCAACAGAGCTCGGATGATGGACATGCATTCACTTCATCTTCATCGAAATGCTCTTGTATGGATCAGAATAGGCTTTTAATAAAGAAGTTATGGCTCAGTTTCTTTTTCTATTTTCAATGGCTGATTTGATGTCTGAAATTTTCCAGACTCAGGCCACTCCAGATCCAGGAGAACTGCTTCCACAGATTCTTCACCGGGCATCGTGTCATCATCATCCTTGTCCCTTAGCACCAGAGGCTCGTTCAACCTCATTTGGAGGCGGAGTGGTGATGGATCGGATAGCCGAAGCGAACAGGGCAGGTCTGACAGCTTTGATTGGTCGTGCCCTCCACTGCCAGGTCAAGTTCCTGTCGAGCCAACAGGGACTTCTGATGGCCGAACTGCTCAGGGTGCCATGGAGGCTTCTCCTGTGAACGAGATCTCAACAGGTGAGATTGAAATAAGGCTGGGCAGTGTAAAGTGTACAGACAGAGATTTTCTTATTTCATGCATAACTGCCTCAAGTTTTTATCATGTCAATTTCCGGTCACATGTAATGTTTCACTGAGATTTTCTTAGTATTTTTAGAAATATTTTTATTGGACATTCATGTAACATTTTCAAAACATTCAGAGAACATTAAAAAATAACATTCCCATAATGCAAAATTATAAAATAGAACGTTCCTTACTTCCTTTAACCAAGAAATTTTTTTTGAAACATTGAAAAAACGGAACGTTTTGAACATTCTGGGAACATTTAGAGATAATGCTTTCTTAATTTAATGGTAACGTTAGCAAAACGTTCTCAATAAGCCAAAATCAATTTTTGAGCAAGTACATAACCAGCCAGTGTTCAAAGTGATCTCCTTACCTTAGACCGATTCCCAACGGTAAGCTTGTAATAATGTGTTATAATTTGACCGGCTCTGGTGGGTTTCCGTGGGAGACTTCGAGCATGTCTCATTCGTCACATCTGTATACATAAAGAAGGAGTCCGGCTATCACGACTAGTAGCGTTAGGAACAATTTAAGCCAAACCGGCTTGCCATATTAAAGGGATGAATTTAAGTAATCTAGACTTTATAATACGACTGTGTCTGATTTATCCTCCCTTGTGCATTTTTGCTCGCATTTTGGACAGAAGCGACGACTCAACCCATCAGACTGTAAGTGCCTTGCAAAGTGGACCTCTGTCTCTGTCTGAGTTGTCTGTTTCTGTGTCCACAGGTCAGGCTGACAGGAAGAGGACGCTGCAGAGCGGCAGCCAACAGAGCTCGGATGATGGACATGCATTCACTTCATTTTCATCGAAATGCTCTTGTATGGATCAGAATAGGCTTGTAATAAAGAAGTTATGGCTCAGTTTCTTTTTCTATTTTCAATGGCTGATTTGATGTCTGATATTTTCCAGACTCAGGCCACTCCAGATCCAGGAGAACTGCTTCCACCGATTCTTCACCGGGCATCGTGTCATCATCATCCTTGTCCCTTAGCACCAGAGGCTCGTTCAACCTCATTTGGAGGCGGAGTGGTGATGGATCGGATAGCCGAAGCGAACAGGGCAGGTCTGACAGCCTAGAATCACCGTGCCCTCCACTGCCAGGTCAAGTTCCTGTCGAGCCAACAGGGACTTCTGATGGCCGAACTGCTCAGGGTGCCATGGAGGCTTCTCCTGTGAACGAGATCTCAACAGGTGAGATTGAAATAAGGCTGGGCAGTGTAAGACAGAGTTTTTGCTATTTCATGCATAACTGCTTCAAGTTTTTATCATGTTAATGTCCGGTCACATTTACCGTTGCTCAAAAAAATTATCAGAAGTGTTTTACTTGTACATTAGTCTAACATTTTCAGAACATTCAGAGGACATTCAGAATCTCATTCTCAATTAGCCATGAACTCAGTGGTACTTGCGCTGTCTGACACACACCTGAAACATGCGCAGAAAGCCGCTTCTCAGTCAGCATACAATTCGAATAGAATTATATTTCATAACTTACTGCTTTAGAATTGACAAATACACAGAAAATTGTCAAAATGGCTGTCAGTTATGACATAAATAATACATAGCTATGAATTTAATAAAAATCTATGTTTATTTAAATACATTATATTTAATATGATATTAACATATTTTAAGATATGGCCCATATTATCTTTGCCATTACCAGAACTGAGTCACACGAGCCAGAGTTGGCCAAATGAAGAAAAAAAACTGTATTGTGAAATACGATTTTGGGACATTTATGCAGGCGTTAAGCAGAAGTGAGGAGGTTAGCTTGGAAATATTTAGATTACTTTGGATTTGTAACATTACAGATGAGAATTTAAGAGTAAAATGTAAGTTATGTCATTATATCATTGCTTAATTTGACGTCATTCTAATAGTTTTCTCTTCATTTCAGAAAAATCTTCAGAATGTAGTGAGAGGAATGAAGTTGGATCTTTCTTCAGGAGGCTATGGAAGACTATGAAGAGTCCTTTCGGCTGCTGTTGTCTCAGTAGTGCTGTGGATGTTGTAGAGCCTGATCCCGAGCCGTCATCGTCTGCGTCAGATCGCTCCGGCGTCAAGCCAAATGATGGTAAATCGCCAGTCGTTATTTCTCCAACATCATTTTTAACAGTATTGTCTTGTTTTTCACTAAAAATAAGGCTTAAGGCTTGTTTTGAGGAAATATTAAAATGATATATTATTTTCTCGACACAACCAGCACTGATACTTGTAAAAATAAAACAAAGGATCTATTAAGCTCATATATTTCTCATATTTATCTGTCTGTTTTTCAGAGTCTTTTGAGTCTCTCTATAAAGTTGGAAAGATGATTGGATCCGGAGGATTTGGCAAGGTGTACAAGGGAACACGCAAATCTGATGGCAAAAAGGTAAATCTTACTGAATTGTACAAACATTTTGCTCTTGCATACATCAAAACATATTTAAAACTTTCTTTCTTTTTGTTGCAGGTTGCCATCAAGCAGATATGCAAGATTGACAACGATCGTTATCTTCATATTGTAAGTTTGCCAAAACCTGAATATGTATTTAGTTGTTTAAGTGCAGATTACTGGAGCTAATACACCCGTAGGAAGCATTAGGTGTAAATGTGATTGACAAATAAGCTTAGAGGCACCAAATAACTTTACATTTAAAAATGATATGTTTTCTTCAGATTTTTACCCAGCTAACCTTCTGACTACTATTTTTTCTAGCCTGGGCATCCCAAACCTCTCGTTACAGAAGTGGCGCTTCTGCTAATGATGAGGCGAGAACCTGTAAGCCCGCTCATCATACAACTATACGAGTGGTTTGAACATCCTGGAAAATTCACTCTTGTTATGGAGTTCCCCTTGCGTGAGCTTGCTGGACTACATCGTTCGTAAACCCGTACTGTATGAACCAACGGCACGGTTCATCATGCGACAGGCTCTGCTGGCAGTACAAATCTGCATCGAGCATGGTGTTTTTCATAATGACATTCATGCGCAGAATTTCCTGTTAAAGGAAAGCACGTTGGAGCTCAAGCTGATAGACTTTGGCTGCGGTCAGCTATTTAGTAGCGATGGCTACGAGCAAAACATACACCGTGAGCATTTTGAGAGTGTGGATACCTGAACGTAGTGACTTATTAATTATTTGATGCTTTAGAAAAAAACTCAACAATGTGCAAATGTCTTGCTTACAGGAGTACCGTATTACTGCCCACCTGAAGTCTTAACAGAACGTCGATTCCACGCCGTGCCAGCAAATGTCTGGGCTCTAGGAGTGCTGTTGTACACTATGGTGCATGGATTTCCTCCTTTTCGCAATTGGACTGCAATCAGACAAGCCAACGTTACATTTCTGAGCTACAACTTATCCAAAGGTGAGTGAATCATATTGATAACATTGATAAACACACACATACACACACATAAAGCAAAGGCTCTGAACAGAAACCGTTAAAGATGAAGTATGTAAGATAAGGAAAATAAATTCAACTAAAGAAAAGTAAAGCCAAAATTTGCTGCATTTATACCTTAAACAGGTCATGAACATGTCAAAGTGAACAGAGCATTGTGATACAAAGCATGCTTCAATACCATACAGCATCATCATGCACCTGCTCAGAAGAATACATTTTCATAAAGACAAATGCAACACAGCTAAAAGTATTCCTAATATGTTGAACCTGAAACATGAGCTGTGTTTGTGATGTTTGAGTTGGGGAAGACGCGATGCACAAAAGGGGCCTTTGCGTTTTTGAAAATATGCTTTATTTTGTAATTCCGCCCTGTGCCACTAGTGTCGCAGAAACAACATACTTCACTTTTAAAGTAAAGATAAGGAACATTTTACAGTATAGTAATCATGTTTTAGATGCTGTTTTCATAGATGCATGACTAACTCCTTATTAAAATGTTGTACAGAATACAGGGATCTGATTAGCCAGTGCCTAGCCCGGGATCCAACTAAACGGCCGACGTTAGAGCAGATGTCACAGCATAAATGGATGAGATGACCTACTGTAGATTGGAGAAGTTCAGGAGATTCAGTCGATCAGTGATTTCAGGTGTGAGGAAGTGTAACAGACAGAGTAGAATTATTATAATTTGTCTTATTTCAAATGAGATTTTCAAATTTGTGTTCATTGTAATGTTCTTATTATAGTCAAGTCACCTTCATTTACATCGTGCTTTATACAATACAGATTGTTTCAAAGCGGCTTCACTGAAATAAACAGGAAAATAAACAGAATATCAGCTCTAAAAGTCATTCATGAGTTGACTTGTTCATATAATCTTTGTATTGAATAGGAAAATACTTGCTGTCCTTGGTGGAGGGCTTGAGGTCGAGACTTGAGCCGAAGCCTGATGTCCAACCCCAGCCTGACAGGGAACTCAGAGCCTGTCCACGTCTGAGCAAGAATCTACACATCTCTACTTGGATTCACCGCTATTGGACTTGGATGCCAACCAACATCTTTGTCTATTGAAGTCTGCCTGGCTGGATGTTTTAAATGTCATTGCTCCCCCCTTAAGCCTTATGAACCTAAAGTTGAACCATGGCTCAATTTGGATATCCGACTACTAAGACAAACTTGCAGAAAGGCTGAGCGCAAATGGAAAAGGGACAAATTACATATTTCATTCCAGTTGTTTAAAGACAGCTTATTGATTTATCAGAATGCTGTTAAGTCTGCAAAAGCCACATATTTTTTGATTATGGCAAATCATTCTAGACCTAAGGTTTTATTTTCAGTTATAAATGATGTTGTAAATCCTGGTAAATACTATATCTGCTGCATCTGAAGCCTTATGTGAAGTTGAGACCCAAAGCATGCCCTCTTCATACTGAACCCTCTATTCCGTTGTTGCATTCTGTTTCCTGGGATGCTTTTGAAGCAATTTTTTGCAAAGACATTATAGTCAATATTAAACCATCATCTTGACATCATTCCCCCCAAGTTTTTAAAGTTAATTGTTGACTCTGTTGGGGCGGGATTGGTGTCTCTTGTCAATAAATGTCTCTTTACTGGCTCTGTCCCTGCTGGCCTTAAGATGGCCACTGTTACTCCGTTACTCAAGAGCCTTCACTAGATCCGTCTGTTCTGAACCATTTTCGCCCCTATTTCTGCATTACCTTTTATCTCAAACGTGTTGGAAAAACTTGTGTTTGACCAACTTCAGTCTTTTCTTAATTGCTACGGTATTTCTGAAACATTTCAATCTGGTTTAAAGTCTACCCACAGTACTGAATCTGCCCTTTTGAGAGTGTTAAATGACATTTATCTATCTACAGAGACTGGTGACTCCGTGGTTCTCGTGCTTTTAGATCTATCGGTAGCTTTCGACACTGTTTAACACTTCACTCTGATATCTAGATTAGAGTCTTATGTGGGGCTAAAAAGAATCGTCTTATCTCTCCGACTGAAAATTTTAGTCAAGTTAGGCAATTTTTCCTCATCTATTGCTCATCTAACCTGTCCTGTGGTCTTCCTCCAGGTTCTTGGCGCCCTCTTTTTCCCCTGTACATGCTTTTAACTTTTATGCAGACAATACCCAAATTGACTTACCAATTAAGAAAAATGATCCTTCTGCCTGTACATCCTTATTAAGTTGCTTAGATTAAGTAATTTTCACCATCTTCGTCTGTTGTCTAATATCAAACCTTTCCTAAATCAAACAAATCTAGAGATGGCTGTTCATGCTTTTATCATCTCACGTTTAGACTACTGTAATTCACTCTACTGCGGTATGTTAATGTCTCAAATTGCTCGTGTTCAACTAGTTCAAAACGCTGCAGCTAGATCTCTTCATAATAGTCTTAAAAGCACTCATATCACTCCAATTTTAAGGACCCTTCATTGGCTGCCTATTAAATTCAGAATTGATTTTAAAATCCTGCTAATTGTTTATAAATCTCTACGTGATTTAACCCCCACTTATTTATCTGAACTGCTGTAACCTCATACTCCTTCCAGAAGTTTGAGATCCAGCAACCAGAACCTTCTTTTAGTCCCACAATCCAGACTCAAACGCAGAGGATAGAGCGCTTTCTGTGGTTGGGCCGTGGTTGTGGAATAATCTTCCTCTAGAAATTAGGTTAGCCCCTTCCCTGGCCACTTTTAAATCTCTTCTAAAAACGCACTTGTTTTCCATAGCTTATAAATCATTTTCTTTTATAGTTCTTGCTGTGCTTTTATGTTTTAATGTCTTTGCCTTGTTTTCTTTGGTTTTATTGTATATATTCATTTCGTTTTGTATAAATTGGGGTCTGACTTTGTTTTATTGTGTTCAGTTGTGTTTATTGCATATATTTTTCTTTTGTCTGATCCTTTGTACAGCACTTTGGTCAGTGTGGCTGTTTTATAAGTGCTATATAAATAAACGAAACTTGAACTTGAACATTTGCTTTGTTTTTAAACGTCAAGAGAAGACAAGTCAAATAATGTGTTATAATTTGACCGGCACTGGTGGGTTTCCGTGGGAGACTCGAGCATGTCTTTGCGTCATTACGTCACATCTGTATACATAAAGAAGGAGTCCGGCTAGTAGTATCGCATGTGAGGATGCTGCAGGTGGCGATCATTTATAGCCTTTTCTCACAGCAGCTGGAGTAATTAAACTTGTCATTTTGATGGCGGATTGTAATCCAGAAAGGTCCAACGACAATCAGTGACAACTGGAGATTCACCCGTAGTCAAAAGCAAAGATTAGTCTGTACGGAAACTGACATCTACAGGAAACGCTGATACACGTTAAATACATGTAGTCACGCAATACTGATGTTTTACAGACAAAAATTCTTATTATATAATTCTTATATAATTTGTGGAATTGTTATTAATTATTCCGTAATTATTCATCATAGCCCCTAAGCTAACTGAGTAACTACAATCAATGAATTTAGTTAAATGAAGAAAATATAGGCGTTTAATTCAGATGTATTTCTTTGATTCTGTATTTTGATTTAAAAGAATCCACCGGAAAAGTGAAGTTAAAGTTTTGAAGCTTTATTTTATTTATATAGCCTAAAGTTCATTTTTTTTTGATGATTTTATTTTAGTACCATACAATATTCCTAACACTTCTACCTCCGTAATATTTAATCAGAATCGGCACATGCCGATTTGGTAAACTGTTAATAATTTTAATAATCTGTTATTTGAGAAAGATAGTGCTTTATGATTAAATTACCAAATATATAATAATTAATATTATCATTATTATATATTATCATCTCGTAAATCCTTTTTCCTCCCTGACTGGTTTTAATAAGGGCTTTGTTTTCCTAACAGACTTAGACAATAGAGACTTATATTCATATAATGATTTTATTGAACAATATGGTATAAATGCATCAAAACAGAACTACATTAAACTTACAAACACTATCCTTTCTAATTATTTTTTTTTTTTACCGCTTTCTGTATTCAAATTATGAAAAAAGAGTAACTGGTGCGTCGATGATGTACAGTAGGACGTAGCGTAGGCGTTTTGAACTGCGTGAGGCGTTACACTTTCTGTGTAAGTTGAATATGGAAGGCGATCTGCTGGAAGCTAGATATTTTACTTTATGAAGTTTTTAATATGGTTATTTTTCTTACACAAACCCATCGAATCACTTCAGAAGGCCTTTATTAACCCCTGAGCCATGTGGATTATGGGGTTAACATAAAATATGTTAAAATTATGACAAAATAATGTAGTAAAAGACAATACTTTATTTTTTATTTTTATGTGTTTTACAAAGTACTTGTCACTTCAAGTATAAAACTTAAATTTCAATGAGGAAAAAGTAACTGAATGCATTTGACAAAGCACAGTACCCTAGAACAATTCTTCTCAAACCTGTCCAGGACCCAGTTGTTCAAAAAGTTTGATTTGGATTTGGAAATCCCACGTTTGCTATCCAGAATCAGGTAATCCGTTTACTTTTGTGCTGGTTTTTCAGAGCAAAATAGGAACTTAAATACACACTTTTCAGATGACCAAATCCGGTTTAGCAGTGCTCCAAATGGAGTTACGTTCCATAATATAGGCTGCTAGCTATGGAAAGAACAACTAATTAATATGGAAAAATAAACTAGAACAAATCAGCAGGAAATCTTCAATACAGCCATACTCTACGGGAGGTTTGAAGACCTTATTTTACTTTGAACCATGTTTTTTACATAAAGGGGAATTCCGTTTGTTGATTATTAGTTTGATTTTTAAGAGATTACATTTTTGCTTTCATGTGATTTTTAAATGTAGGCCTACGAGACTTCTTGTGAAGCTTTCAAACTTTCATAAGCTATTGAGTCATGGAAGCTGATGTATAAACAACTTTTCTCTCATATAATATTAGCAATCTTAAATAGTTAGTGTTGTTAGTCGTAACTGCATTTTTACTAGTGAGAATTCAATTGTATTGCTCTCTAATTCAGTCGTTACCAGTAACCATTACGATGAGAGCTCTAATTCAAGTCTTACTAGTAAAAATGCAATTACGACGAGTAGCGCTGGGAACAATTTAAGACAATCCGGCTTGCCATAGTAAAGGGAGAATTTAATTAATCTAGACTTTATAATTAGACTGTGTCCGATTTATCCTCCCTTGTGCCTTTTTGCACGCATTTTGTACAATAGCGACGACTCGCTTTTTTGCAATTAATAGCTAATGAAGATTTCGCACACGAATAATTCCACAGAATACAATAATAATAACAACTGTTTAGAAAGAATAAATCTCATAAAGAAAACACCCAAATTAAGTTTGTAACTATCCAATAAACGTGTTCAGATCACTGATCTACAGTCAGTGGTTCAGATTCGATGTGTGATCACGTGCTCTGCTGCACTTGCGTGCGTGCATTTTAGTTGCTATAGCGACGCGATTTATGAATTCTGACTGCATATATACAAATGCGAATCGATCTCTATCTGTTGGTTGAGAGACCAATTCAAACACTTTTGCAGAATATTTTCTGTGCTGGTTTTGCGATCTTGAATCTGATTTCTGAGAGGAAACTTATTCCAGAAGGACATCGGACATCGATATATCCTTTATAGAGTTATATTTTTGTTCATATTTTTGAGGATAACGTTAACTTACTTTTATTTTATTGTTCTTTTCTTATTTGATACTCTTAAGGAGTTTGGGGTTTTATTTAATATTTTGTTTAATTTATTTATTTTATTTTGGGGGGAGTAATTCTAAGGAGAGCTGTAGGCTATTGTATTGTATTTTGTGTTGTTTTTTTATTGCAGTTTGGACTCGGTGGATGTCGATGGCTCACATGATGGGTGAAAGACGAGGTGAGGGCTTTCGTTTTTTCATTATTTATGGTATAATTTTGTACAATGATTGACTACAATTAATGTGCAGAAAATTGTGCGCGGTTTTCCATTAAAGATCCCCCAATTTTCCCAGCTAAGTGATCAAATGTATTTGATTCCTTGCATATGAAATAAAACCTTTACATTTGTGTAACGTAACTATGGTAACAATATTTGTAATTGATCAATGACATTGTTTATTGATTATTATCAAAACATTACTAATTTTGTGATATCTGAAATATTCCAGCATCAGGCCGCTCCAGATCCAGAAGAGCTGCTTTCTCCCAGACGGCTGGTCAGGAGATTTGGAGACGCTGTTCTGATGACCGTGATCAGGATCTGCTACCGGACCCGACCCAGAGCCAGGAGCTTCCTATACATTTAACATTAGCACCTCTGTCTCTGTCTGAGTTGTCTGTTTCTGTGTCCACAGGTCAGGCTGACAGGAAGAGGATGCGGCAGAGCAGCAGCTTTGATTGGTCGTGCCCTCCACTGCCAGGTCAAGTTCCTGTCGAGCCAACAGGGACTTCTGATGGCCGAACTGCTCAGGGTGCCATGGAGGCTTCTCCTGTGAACGAGATCTCAACAGGTGAGACTGAAATAAGGCTGGGCAGTGTAAAGTGTACAGACAGAGATTTTGCTATTTTATGCATAACTGCCTCAAGTTTTTATCATGTTAATGTCTGGTCACATTTCCTGTTTCTGAGATTTTCTTTGTTTTTTTAGAAATATTTTAAATGGACATTCGTGTTTCATTTTCAAAACACCCAGAGAACATTAAAAAATAACATTCCCATAATGCAAAATTATAAAATAGAACGTTCCTTACTTCCTTTAACCAAGAACATTTTTTTTTGAAACATTGAAAAAACTGGACGTTTTGAACATTCAGGGAACATTTAGAGATAATGCTTTCTTAATTTAATGGTAACGTTAGCAAAATGTTCTCAATAAGCCAAAATCAATTTTTGAGCAAGTACATAACCAGCCAGTGTTCAAAGTGATCTCCTTACCTTAGACCGATTCCCAACGGTAAGCTTGTAATAATGTGTTATAATTTGACCGGCTCTGGTGGGTTTCCGTGGGAGACTCGAGCATGTCTTTGCGTCATTACGTCACATCTGTATACATAAAGAAGGAGTCCGGCTATCACGACGAGTAGCGCTGGGAACAATTTAAAGGCCCCAGAAATCAAAATGGAAGTTTTTTAGCTTTTAGTATGATTATATTAGCCTTAAGGTTATGAGTAAGCTGGTGTGTTCCAAAACAATGACAAAATTCGCATTTAGGAGATATAAGCATTCAAAACTTACAGTCTCTCCCTTACGTTTAAATGAATCACAGATTTTGATGACATCATCGCAGACTTCAACTTCTCATCACATCTTTTGTTCAATCAAAATGCTCTCTAGAATCTGAAGCGTCCCGTCCCCTATTCTAGACGCTGAAGCTGAAATCAGTCCGCTGTTCACACAATTACTATTTTTCACATGGTGATTGGCACATAGCCCATTATATATGCAATAGGAAATGATTCAGACAGTGTAAATATGCTTTCAGTTGAGGCAAACGAAGTCGGGTTTCACGTTAGTTTCACGTGCAGCGCACTCACACAGAGCCGTTGACTAGAGACACGAGAGCGCAGCGCAGATCATATCTTGTGAGTCGGTGGAGACAACAAAACATATCGGACCCATTTAAATTCTGCTGTTTTTCACAGCGATATGGAGGAGATTATGATGATGAACGGTTAAACATTAGGAGGAAACTCTGGTTTTACCAAACAGAGAGGCGCTAGTCAAACTGTGGTATTAACGAAACGCTATTGGCTGTTTCAAAAAAGGGGAGGAGCTGCTAACAGCTGGAGCCGTTTCAGGGGAAATTACGTCACCACATTGAATAATGCTGCGCGATTCAAGGCACTTCAGTGGGCCTTTAAGACAAACCTTGCCATAGTAAAGAGCTAATTTAATTAATCTAGACTTTATATTAAGATTATATCCGATTTATCCTCCCTTGTGCCTTTTTGCACGCATTTTGGACAGAAGCGACGACTCGACCCATTAGACTGTAAGTGTCTTGCAAAGTGGACCTCTGTCTCTGTCTGAGTTGTCTGTTTCTGTGTCCACAGGTCAGGCTGACAGGAAGAGGACGCTGCAGAGCGGCAGCCAACAGAGCTCGGATGATGGACATGCATTCACTTCATCTTCATCGAAATGCTCTTGTATGGATCAGAATAGGCTTTTAATAAAGAAGTTATGGCTCAGTTTCTATTTCTATTTTCAATGGCTGATTTGATGTCTGATATTTTCCAGACTCAGGCCACTCCAGATCCAGGAGAACTGCTTCCACAGATTCTTCACCGGGCAGTTATCGTCATCATCCTTGTCCCTTAGCACCAGAGGCTCGTTCAACCTCATTTGGAGGCGGAGTGGTGATGGATCGTATAGCCGAAGCGAACAGGGCAGGTCTGACAGCTTTGATTGGTCGTGCCCTCCACTGCCGGGTCAAGTTCCTGTCGAGCCAACAGGGACTTCTGATGGCCGAACTGCTCAGGGTGCCATGGAGGCTTCTCCTGTGAACGAGATCTCAACAGGTGAGATTGAAATAAGGCTGGGCAGTGTAAAGTGTACAGAGATTTTGCTATTTCATGCATAACTGCTTCAAGTTTTTATCATGTTAATGTCCGGTCACATTTACCGTTGCTCAAAAAATTATCAGAAGTGTTTTACTTGTACATTAGTCTAAAATTTTCAGAACATTCAGAGGACATTCAAAATCTCATTCTCAATTAGCCATGAACTCAGTGGTACTTGCGCTGTCTGACACACACCTGAAACATGCGCACAGAAAGCCGCTTCTCAGTCAGCATACAATCCGAATAGAATTATATTTCATAACTTACTGCTTTAGAATTGACAAATACACAGAAAATTGTCAAAATGGCTGTCAGTTATGACATAAATAATACATAGCTATGCATTTAATAAAAATCTATGTTTATTTAAATATATTATATTTAATATGATATTAACATATTTTAAGATATGGCCCATATTATCTTTGCCATTACCAGAACTGAGTCACACGTGCCAGAGTTGGCCAAATGAAGAAAAAAAAAAAAACTATATTGTGAAATACGATTTTGGGACATTTATGCAGGCGTTAAGCAGAAGTGAGGAGGTTAGCTTGGAAATATTTAGATTACTTTGGATTTGTAACATTACAGATGAGAATTTAAGAGTAAAATGTAAGTTATGTCATTATATCATTGCTTAATTTGACGTCATTCTAATAGTTTTCTCTTCATTTCAGAAAAATCGTCAGGATGTAGTGAGAGGAATGAAGTTGGATCTTTCTTCAGGAGGCTATGGAAGACTATGAAGAGTCCTTTCGGCTGCTGTTGTCTCAGTAGTGCTGTGGATGTTGTAGAGCCTGATCCCGAGCCGTCATCGTCTGCGTCAGATCGCTCCGGCGTCAAGCCAAATGATGGTAAATCGCCAGTCGTTATTTCTCCAACATCGTTTTAAACAGTATTGTCATCTTGTTTTTCACTAAAAATTAGGCTTAAGGCTTGTTTTGAGGAAATATTAAAATGATATATTATTTTCTCGACACAACCAGCACTGATATTTGTAAAAATAAAACAAAGGATCTATTAAGCTCATATATTTTTCATATTTATCTGTCTGTTTTTCAGAGTCTTTTGAGTCTCTCTATAAAGTTGGAAAGATGATTGGATCCGGAGGATTTGGCAAGGTGTACAAGGGAACACGCAAATCTGATGGCAAAAAGGTAAATCTTACTGAATTGTACAAACATTTTGCTCTTGCATACATCAAAACATATTTAAAACTTTCTTTCTTTTTTGTTGCAGGTCGCCATCAAGCAGATATGCAAGATTGACAACGATCGTTATCTTCATATTGTAAGTTTGCCAAAACCTGAATATGTATTTAGTTGTTTAAGTGCAGATTACTGGAGCTAATACACCGTAGGAAGCATTAGGTGTAAATGTGATTGACAAATAAGCTTAGAGGCACCAAATAACTTTACATTTAAAAATGATATGTTTTCTTCAGATTTTTACCCAGTTAACCTTCTGACTACTATTTTTCTAGCCTGGGCATCCCAAACCTCTCGTTACAGAAGTGGCGCTTCTGCTAATGATGAGGCGAGAACCGTAAGCCCGCTCATCATACAACTATACGAGTGGTTTGAACATCCTGGAAAATTCACTCTTGTTATGGAGTTCCCAAGCCTTGCGTGAGCTTGCTGGACTACATCGTTAAGTAAACCCGTACTGTATGAACCAGCGGCACGGTTCATCATGCGACAGGCTCTGCTGGCAGTACAAATCTGCATCGAGCATGGTGTTTTCATAATGACATTCATGCGCAGAATTTCCTGTTAAAGGAAAGCACGTTGGAGCTCAAGCTGATAGACTTTGGCTGCGGTCAGCTATTTAGTAGCGATGGCTACGAGCAAAACATACACGGTGAGCATTTTGAGAGTGTGGATACCTGACGCACTTATTAATTATTTGATGCTTTAGAAAAAAAAACTCAACAATGTGCAAATGTCTTGCTTACAGGAGTACCGTATTACTGCCCACCTGAAGTCTTAACAGAACGTCGATTCCACGCCGTGCCAGCAAATGTCTGGGCTCTAGGAGTGCTGTTGTACACTATGGTGCATGGATTTCCTCCTTTTCGCAATTGGACTGCAATCAGACAAGCCAACGTTACATTTCTGAGCTACAACTTATCCAAAGGTGAGTGAATCATATTGATAATATTGATAAACACACACATAAAGCAAAGGCTCTGAACAGAAACCGTTAAAGATGAAGTATGTAAGATAAGGAAAATAAATTCAACTAAAGAAAAGTGAAAGCCAAAATTTGCTGCATTTATTCCTTAAACAGGTCATGAACATGTCAAAGTGAACAGAGCATTGTGATACAAAGCATGCTTCAATACCATACAGCATCATCATGCACCCGTTCAGAAGAATACATTTTCATAAAGACAAATGCAACACAGCTAAAAGTATTCCTAATATGTTGAACCTGAAACATGAGCTGTGTTTGTGATGTTTGAGTTGGGGAAGACGCGATGCACAAAGGGGCCTTTGCACGTTTTTGAAAATATGCTTTATTTTGTAATTCCGCCCTGTGCCACTAGTGTCGCAGAAACAACATACTTCACTTTTAAAGTAAAGATAAGGAACATTTTACAGTATAGTAATCATGTTTTAGATGCTGTTTTCATAGATGCATGACTAACTCCTTATTAAAATGTTGTACAGAATACAGGGATCTGATTAGCCAGTGCCTAGCCGGGATCCAACTAAAGCGGCCGACGTTAGAGCAGATGTCACAGCATAAATGGATGAGATGACCTACTGTAGATTGGAGAAGTTCAGGAGATTCAGTCGATCAGTGATTTCAGGTGTGAGGAAGTGTAACAGACAGAGTAGAATTATTATCATTTGTCTTATTTCAAATGAGATTTTCAAATTTGTGTTCATTGTAATGTTCTTATTATAGTCAAGTCACCTTCATTTATATCGTGCTTTATACAATACAGATTGTTTCAAAGCGGCTTCACTGAAATAAACAGGAAAATAAACAGAATATCAGCTCTAAAAGTCATTCATGAGTTGACTTGTTCATATAATCTTTGTATTGAATAGGAAAATACTTGCTGTCCTTGGTGGAGGGCTTGAGGTCGAGACTTGAGCCGAAGCCTGATGTCCAACCCCAGCCTGACAGGGAACTCAGAGCCTGTCCACGTCTGAGCAAGAATCTGCACATCTGCACTTGGATTCACCGCTATTGGACTTGGATGCCAACCAACATCTTTGTCTATTGAAGTCTGCCTGGCTGGATGTTTTAAATGTCATTGCTCCCCTTAAGCCTTATGAACCTAAAGTTGAACCATGGCTCAATTTGGATATCCGACTACTAAGACAAACTTGCAGAAAGGCTGAGCGCAAATGGAAAAGGGACAAATTACATATTTCATTCCAGTTGTTTAAAGACAGCTTATTGATTTATCAGAATGCTGTTAAGTCTGCAAAAGCCACATATTTTTTGATTATGGCAAATCATTCTAGACCTAAGGTTTTATTTTCAGTTATAAATGATGTTGTAAATCCCCCGGTAAATACTATATCTGCTGCATCTGAAGCCTTATGTGAAGTTGAGACCCAAAGCATGCCCTCTTCATACTGAACCCTCTATTCCGTTGTTGCATTCTGTTTCCTGGGATGCTTTTGAAGCTATTTTTTTGCAAAGACATTATAGTCAATATTAAACCATCATCTTGACATCATTCCCCCCAAGTTTTTAAAGTTAATTGTTGACTCTGTTGGGGGGATTGGTGTCTCTTGTCAATAAATGTCTCTTTACTGGCTCTGTCCCTGCTGGCCTTAAGATGGCCACTGTTACTCCGTTACTCAAGAGCCTTCACTAGATCCGTCTGTTCTGAACAATTTTCGCCCTATTTCTGCATTACCTTTTATCTCAAACGTGTTGGAAAAACTTGTGTTTGACCAACTTCAGTCTTTTCTTAATTGCTACGGTATTTCTGAAACATTTCAATCTGGTTTAAAGTCTACCCACAGTACTGAATCTGCCCTTTTGAGAGTGTTAAATGACATTTATCTATCTACAGAGACTGGTGACTCCGTGGTTCTCGTGCTTTTAGATCTATCGGTAGCTTTCGACACTGTTTAACACTTCACTCTGATATCTAGATTAGAGTCTTATGTGGGGCTAAAGGAATCGTCTTATCTCTCCGACTGAAAATTTTAGTCAAGTTAGGCAATTTTTCCTCATCTATTGCTCATCTAACCTGTCCTGTGGTCTTCCTCCAGGTTCTTGGCGCCCACTCTTTTTTCCCCTGTACATGCTTTTAACTTTTATGCAGACAATACCCAAATTGACTTACCAATTAAGAAAAATGATCCTTCTGCCTGTACATCCTTATTAAGTTGCTTAGATTAAGTAATTTTCACCATCTTCGTCTGTTGTCTAATATCAAACCTTTCCTAAATCAAACAAATCTAGAGATGGCTGTTCATGCTTTTATCATCTCACGTTTAGACTACTGTAATTCACTCTACTGCGGTATGTTAATGTCTCAAATTGCTCGTGTTCAACTAGTTCAAAGCGCTGCAGCTAGATCTCTTCATAATAGTCTTAAAAGCACTCATATCACTCCAATTTTAAGGACCCTTCATTGGCTGCCTATTAAATTCAGAATTGATTTTAAAATCCTGCTAATTGTTTATAAATCTCTACGTGATTTAACCCCACTTATTTATCTGAACTGCTGTAACCTCATACTCCTTCCAGAAGTTTGAGATCCAGCAACCAGAACCTTCTTTTAGTCCCACAATCCAGACTCAAACGCAGAGGGGATAGAGCGCTTTCTGTGGTTGGGCCGTGGTTGTGGAATAATCTTCCTCTAGAAATTAGGTTAGCCCCTTCCCTGGCCACTTTTAAATCTCTTCTAAAAACGCACTTGTTTTCCATAGCTTATAAATCATTTTCTTTTATAGTTCTTGCTGTGCTTTTATGTTTTAATGTCTTTGCCTTGTTTTCTTTGGTTTTATTGTATATATTCATTTCGTTTTGTATAAATTGGGGTCTGACTTTGTTTTATTGTGTTCAGTTGTGTTTATTGCATATATTTTTCTTTTGTCTGATCCTTTGTACAGCACTTTGGTCAGTGTGGCTGTTTTATAAGTGCTATATAAATAAACGGAACTTGAACTTGAACATTTGCTTTGTTTTTAAAGCGTCAAGAGAAGACAAGTCAAATAATGTGTTATAATTTGACCGGCACTGGTGGGTTTCCGTGGGAGACTCGAGCATGTCTTTGCGTCATTACGTCACATCTGTATACATAAAGAAGGAGTCCGGCTAGTATCGCATGTGAGGATGCTGCAGGTGGCGGATCATTTATAGCCTTTTCCTCACAGCAGCTGGAGTAATTAAACTTGTCATTTTGATGGCGGATTGTAATCCAGAAAGGTCCAAAGCGACAATCAGTGACAACTGGAGATTCACCCGTAGTCAAAAGCAAAAGATTAGTCTGTGAAACTGACATCTACAGGAAAGCGCTGATACACGTTAAATACATGTAGTCACGCAATACTGATGATGTTTACAGACAAAAATTCTTATTATATAATTCTTATATAATTTGTGAAATTGTTATTAATTATTCCGTAATTATTCATCATAGCCCCTAAGCTAACTGAGTAACTACAATCAATGAATTTAGTTAAATGAAGAAAATATAGGCGTTTAATTCAGATGTATTTCTTTGATTCTGTATTTTGATTCAAAAGAATCCACCGGAAAAGTGAAGTTAAAGTTTTGAAGCTTTATTTTATTTATATAGCCTAAAGTTCATTTTTTTTTGATGATTTTATTTTAGTACCATACAATATTCCTAACACTTCTACCTCCGTAATATTTAATCAGAATCGGCACATGACAGATTAGGTAAACTGTTAATAATTGTAATAATCTGTTATTTGAGAAAGATAGTGCTTATGATTAAATTACCAAATATATAATAATTAATATTATCATTATTATATATTATCATCTAATAAATACTTTTTCCTCCCTGACTGGTTTTAATAAGGGCTTTGTTTTCCTAACAGACTTAGACAATAGAGACTTATATTCATATAATGATTTTATTGAACAATATGCTATAAATGCATCAAAACAGAACTACATTAAACTTACAAACACTATCCTTTCTAATTATTTTTTTTTTTTTTACCGCTTTCTGTATTCAAATTATGAAAAAAGAGTAACTGGTGCGTCGATGATGTACAGTAGGACGTAGCGTAGGCGTTTTGAACTGCGTGAGGCGTTACACTTTCTGTGTTGAATATGGAAGGCGATCTGCTGGAAGCTATAGATATTTTACTTCATGAAGTTTTTAATATGGTTATTTTTCTTACACAAACCCATCGAATCACTTCAGAAGGCCTTTATTAACCCCTGAGCCATGTGGATTATGGGGGTTAACATAAAATATGTTAAAATTATGACAAAATAATGTAGTAAAAAGACAATACTTTATTTTTTATTTTTTATGTGTTTTCCAAAAGTGCTTGTCACTTCAAGTATAAAACTTAAATTTCAATGAGGAAAAAGTAACTGAATGCATTTGACAAAGCACAGTACCCTAGAACAATTCTTCTCAAACCTGTCCAGGACCCAGTTGTTCAAAAAGTTTGATTTGGATTTGGAAATCCCACGTTTTGCTATCCAGAATCAGGTAATCCGTTTTACTTTTGTGCTGGTTTTCAGAGCAAAATAGGAACTTAAATACACACTTTTCAGATGACCAAATCCGGTTTAGCAGTGCTCCAAATGGAGTTATGTTCCATAATATAGGCTGCTAGCTATGGAAAGAACAACTAATTAATATGGAAAAATAAACTAGAACAAATCAGCAGGAAATCTTCAATACAGCCATACTCTACGGGAGGTTTGAAGACCTTTTTAACTTTGAACCATGTTTTTTTAAATAAAGGGAATTCCATTTGTTGATTATTAGTTTGATTTTTAAGAGATTACATTTTTGCTTTCATGTGATTTTTAAATGTAGGCCTACAAGACTTCTTGTGAAGCTTTCAAACTTTCATAAGCTATTGAGTCATGGAAGCTGATGTATAAACAACTTTTCTCTCATATAATATTAGCAATCTTAAATTGTTAGTATTGTTAGTCGTAACTGCATTTTTACTAGTGAGAATTCAATTGTATTGCTCTCTAATTCAGTCGTTACCAGTAACCATTACGATGAGAGCTCTAATTCAAGTCTTACTAGTAAAAATGCAATTACGACGAGTAGCGCTGGGAACAATTTAAGACAATCTGGCTTGCCATAGTAAAGGGAGAATTTAATTAATCTAGACTTTATAATAAGACTGTGTCCGATTTATCCTCCCTTGTGCCTTTTTGCACGCATTTTGGACAATAGCGACGACTCGCTTTTTTGCAATTAATAGCTAATGAAGATTTCGCACACGAATAATTCCACAGAATACAATAATAATAACTGTTTTGAAAGAATAAATCTCATAAAGAAAACAACCAAATTAAGTTTGTAACTATTCAATAAACGTGTTCAGATCACTGATCTACAGTCAGTGGTTCAGATTCGATGTGTGATCACGTGCTCTGCTGCACTTGCGTGCGTGCATTTTAGTTGCTATAGCGACGCGATTTATGAATTCTGACTGCATATATACAAATGCGAATCGATCTCTATCTGTTGGTTGAGAGACCAATTCACACACTTTGGCAGAATATTTTCTGTGCTGGTTTTGCGATCTTGAATCTGATTTCTGAGAGGAAACTTATTCCAGAAGGACATCGGACATCGATATATCCTTTATAGAGTTATATTTTTGTTCATATTTTTGAGGATAACGTTACTTTTATTTTATTGTTCTTTTCTTATTTGATACTCTTAAGGAGTTTGGGGTTTTATTTAATATTTTGTTTAATTTTTTATTTTATTTTGGGGGGAGTAATTCTAAGGAGAGCTGTAGGCTATTGTATTGTATTTTGTGTTGTTTTTTTATTGCAGTTTGGACTCGGTGGATGTCGATGGCTCACATGATGGGTGAAAGACGAGGTGAGGGCTTTCGTTTTTTCATTATTTATGGTATAATGTTGTACAATGATTGACTACAATTAATGTGCAGAAAATTGTTTTCCATTAAAGATCCCCCAATTTTCCCAGCTAAGTGATCAAATGTATTTGATTCCTTGCATATGAAATAAAACCTTTACATTTGTGTAACGTAACTATGGTAACAATATTTGTAATTGATCAATGACATTGTTTATTGATTATTATCAAAACATAACTAATTTTGTGATATCTGAAATATTCCTGCATCAGGCCGCTCCAGATCCAGAAGAGCTGCTTTCTCCCAGACGGCTGGTCAGGAGATTTGGAGACGCTGTTCTGATGACCGTGATCAGGATCTGCTACCGGACCCGACCCAGAGCCAGGAGCTTCCTATACATTTAACATTAGCACCTCTGTCTCTGTCTGAGTTGTCTGTTTCTGTGTCCACAGGTCAGGCTGACAGGAAGAGGATGCGGCAGAGCAGCAGCTTTGATTGGTCGTGCCCTCCACTGCCAGGTCAAGTTCCTGTCGAGCCAACAGGGACTTCTGATGGCCGAACTGCTCAGGGTGCCATGGAGGCTTCTCCTGTGAACGAGATCTCAACAGGTGAGATTGAAATAAGGCTGGGCAGTGTAAAGTGTACAGACAGAGATTTTGCTATTTCATGCATAACTGCTTCAAGTTTTTATCATGTTAATGTCCGGTCACATTTCCTGTTTCGCTGAGATTTTCTTTGTTTTTTTAGAAATATTTTAATGGGACATTTGTGTTTCATTTTCAAAACATTCAGAGAACATTAAAAAAGTAACATTCCCATTACGCAAAATTATAAAATAGAACGTTCCTTTAACCCAGAAAAAAAACATTTTTGAAACATTGAAAAAACTGGACGTTTTGAACATTCTGGGAACATTTAGAGATAATGCTTTCTTAATTTAATGGTAACGTTAGCAAAATGTTCTCAATAAGCCAAAATCTATTTTTGAGCAAGTACATAACCAGCCAGTGTTCAAAGTGATCTCCTTACCTTAGACCGATTCCCAACGGTAAGCTTGTAATAATGTGTTATAATTTGACCGGCACTGGTGGGTTTCCGTGGGAGACTCGAGCATGTCTCATTACGTCACATCTGTATACATAAAGAAGGAGTCCGGCTATCACGGAGTAGCGTTAGGAACAATTTAAAGGCCCCTGAAATCAAAATGGAAGTTTTTTAGCTTTTAGTATGATTATATTAGCCTTAAGGTTTTGAGTAAGCTGGTGTGTTCCAAAACATTGCCAAAATTCGCATTTAGGAGATATAAGCATTCAAAACTTACAGTCTCTCCTTATGTTAAAATGAATCACAGATTTTGATGACATCATTGCAGACTTCAACTTCTCATCACATCTTCTGTCCAATCAAAATGCTCTCTAGAATCTGAAGCGTCCCGCCCCCTATTCTAGACGCTGAAGCTGAAATCAGTCAGCTGTTCACACATTTACTATTTTTCACATGGTGATTGGCACATAGCCCATTATATATGCAATAGGAAATGATTCAGATAGTGTAAATATGCTTTCAGTTGAGGCAAACGAAGTCGGGTTTCACGTTAGTTTCACGCGCAGCGCACTCACACAGAGCCGTTGACTAGAGACACGAGAGCGCAGCGCAGATCATATCTTGCGTAGTCGGTGGAGACAACAAAACATATCGGACCCATTTAAATTCTGCTGTTTTTCACAGTGATATGGAGGAGATTATGATGATAATCGGTTAAACATTAGGAGGAAACTCTGGTTTTACCAAACAGAGAGGCGCTAGTCAAACTGTGGTATTAACGAAAGGCTATTGGCTGTTTCAAAAAAGGGGAGGAGCTGCTAACAGCTGGAGCCGTTTCAGGGGAAATTACATCACCACATTGAATAATGCTGTGCGATTCAAGGCACTTCAGTGGGCCTTTAAGACAAACCGGCTTGCCATAGTAAAGAGCTAATTTAATTAATCTAGACTTTATATTAAGATTATATCCGATTTATCCTCCCTTGTGCCTTTTTGCACGCATTTTGGACAGAAGCGCTGACTCGACCCATTAGACTGTAAGTGCCTTGCAAAGTGGACCTCTGTCTCTGTCTGAGTTGTCTGTTTCTGTGTCCACAGGTCAGGCTGACAGGAAGAGGACGCTGCAGAGCGGCAGCCAACAGAGCTCGGATGATGGACATGCATTCACTTCATCTTCATCGAAATGCTCTTGTATGGATCAGAATAGGCTTGTAATAAAGAAGTTATGGCTCAGTTTCTTTTTCTATTTTCAATGGCTGATTTGATGTCTGAAATTTTCCAGACTCAGGCCACTCCAGATCCAGGAGAACTGCTTCCACAGATTCTTCACCGGGCATCGTGTCATCATCATCCTTGTCCCTTAGCACCAGAGGCTCGTTCAACCTCATTTGGAGGCGGAGTGGCGATGGATCGGATAGCCGAAGCGAACAGGGCAGGTCTGACAGCTTTGATTGGTCGTGCCCTCCACTGCCAGGTCAAGTTCCTGTCGAGCCAACAGGGACTTCTGATGGCCGAACTGCTCAGGGTGCCATGGAGGCTTCTCCTGTGAACGAGATCTCAACAGGTGAGATTGAAATAAGGCTGGGCAGTGTAAAGTGTACAGACAGAGATTTTGCTATTTCATGCATAACTGCTTCAAGTTTTTATCATGTCAATTTCCGGTCACATGTAATGTTTCACTGAGATTTTCTTAGTATTTTTAGAAATATTTTTATTGGACATTCATGTAACATTTTCAAAACATTCAGAGAACATTAAAAAATAACATTCCCATAATGCAAAATTATAAAATAGAACGTTCCTTACTTCCTTTAACCAAGAAATTATTTTTGAAACATTGAAAAAACGGAACGCGTTTTGAACATTCTGGGAACATTTAGAGATAATGCTTTCTTAATTTAATGGTAACGTTAGCAAACGTTCTCAATACGCCAAAATCAATTTTTGAGCAAGTACATAACCAGCCAGTGTTCAAAGTGATCTCCTTACCTTAGACCGATTCCCAACGGTAAGCTTGTAATAATGTGTTATAATTTGACTGGCACTGGTGGGTTTCCGTGGGAGACTCGAGCATGTCTCATTACGTCACATCTGTATACATAAAGAAGGAGTCCGGCTATCACGACGAGTAGCGTTAGGAACAATTTAAGCCAAACCGGCTTGCCATATTAAAGGGATGAATTTAAGTAATCTAGACTTTATAATACGACTGTGTCTGATTTATCCTCCCTTGTGCATTTTTCTCGCATTTTGGACAGAAGCGACGACTCGACCCATCAGACTGTAAGTGCCTTGCAAAGTGGACCTCTGTCTCTGTCTGAGTTGTCTGTTTCTGTGTCCACAGGTCAGGCTGACAGGAAGAGGACGCTGCAGAGCGGCAGCCAACAGAGCTCGGATGATGGACATGCATTCACTTCATCTTCATCGAAATGCTCTTGTATGGATCAGAATAGGCTTGTAATAAAGAAGTTATGGCTCAGTTTCTATTTCTATTTTCAATGGCTGATTTGATGTCTGATATTTTCCAGACTCAGGCCACTCCAGATCCAGGAGAACTGCTTCCACCGATTCTTCACCGGGCATCGTGTCATCATCATCCTTGTCCCTTAGCACCAGAGGCTCGTTCAACCTCATTTGGAGGCGGAGTGGTGATGGATCGTATAGCCGAAGCGAACAGGGCAGGTCTGACAGCCTAGAATCACCGTGCCCTCCACTGCCGGGTCAAGTTCCTGTCGAGCCAACAGGGACTTCTGATGGCCGAACTGCTCAGGGTGCCATGGAGGCTTCTCCTGTGAACGAGATCTCAACAGGTGAGATTGAAATAAGGCTGGGCAGTGTAAAGTGTACAGACAGAGATTTTGCTATTTCATGCATAACTGCTTCAAGTTTTTATCATGTTAATGTCCGGTCACATTTACCGTTGCTCAAAAAAAATTATCAGAAGTGTTTTACTTGTACATTAGTCTAACATTTTCAGAACATTCAGAGGACATTCAAAATCTCATTCTCAATTAGCCATGAACTCAGTGGTACTTGCGCTGTCTGACACACACCTGAAACATGCGCACAGAAAGCCGCTTCTCAGTCAGCATACAATTACGAATAGAATTATATTTCATAACTTACTGCTTTAGAATTGACAAATACACAGAAAATTGTCAAAATGGCTGTCAGTTATGACATAAATAATACATAGCTATGCATTTAATAAAAATCTATGTTTATTTAAATACATTATATTTAATATGATATTAACATATTTTAAGATATGGCCCATATTATCTTTGCCATTACCAGAACTGAGCCACACGTGCCAGAGTTGGCCAAATGAAGAAAAAAAAAAACTATATTGTGAAATACGATTTTGGGACATTTATGCAGGCGTTAAGCAGAAGTGAGGAGGTTAGCTTGGAAATATTTCGATTACTTTGGATTTGTAACATTACAGATGAAAATTTAAGAGTAAAATGTAAGTTATGTCATTATATCATTGCCTAATTTGACGTCATTCTAATAGTTTTCTCTTCATTTCAGAAAAATCTTCAGAATGTAGTGAGAGGAATGAAGTTGGATCTTTCTTCAGGAGGCTATGGAAGACTATGAAGAGTCCTTTCGGCTGCTGTTGTCTCAGTAGTGCTGTGGATGTTGTAGAGCCTGATCCCGAGCCGTCATCGTCTCGTCAGATCGCTCCGCCAAGCCAAATGATGGTAAATCGCCAGTCGTTATTTCTCCAACATCATTTTTAACAGTATTGTCATCTTGTTTTTCACTAAAAATAAGGCTTAAGGCTTGTTTTGAGGAAATATTAAAATGATATATTATTTTCTCGACACAACCAGCACTGATACTTGTAAAAATAAAACAAAGGATCTATTAAGCTCATATATTTCTCATATTTATCTGTCTGTTTTTCAGAGTCTTTTGAGTCTCTCTATAAAGTTGGAAAGATGATTGGATCCGGAGGATTTGGCAAGGTGTACAAGGGAACACGCAAATCTGATGGCAAAAAGGTAAATCTTACTGAATTGTACAAACATTTTGCTCTTGCATACATCAAAACATATTTAAAACTTTCTTTCTTTTTTGTTGCAGGTCGCCATCAAGCAGATATGCAAGATTGACAACGATCGTTATCTTCATATTGTAAGTTTGCCAAAACCTGAATATGTATTTAGTTGTTTAAGTGCAGATTACTGGAGCTAATACACCCGTAGGAAGCATTAGGTGTAAATGTGATTGACAAATAAGCTTAGAGGCACCAAATAACTTTACATTTAAAAATGATATGTTTTCTTCAGATTTTTACCCAGCTAACCTTCTGACTACTATTTTTTCTAGCCTGGGCATCCCAAACCTCTCGTTACAGAAGTGGCGCTTCTGCTAATGATGAGGCGAGAACCCGTAAGCCCGCTCATCATACAACTATACGAGTGGTTTGAACATCCTGGAAAATTCACTCTTGTTATGGAGTTCCCCAAGCCTTGCGTGAGCTTGCTGGACTACATCGTCAAACCCATTACTGTATGAACCAACGGCACGGTTCATCATGCGACAGGCTCTGCTGGCAGTACAAATCTGCATCGAGCATGGTGTTTTTCATAATGACATTCATGCGCAGAATTTCCTGTTAAAGGAAAGCACGTTGGAGCTCAAGCTGATAGACTTTGGCTGCGGTCAGCTATTTAGTAGCGATGGCTACGAGAGCAAAACATACACCGGTGAGCATTTTGAGTGTGGATACCTGAACGTAGTGACTTATTAATTATTTGATGCTTTAGAAAAAAAAACCTCAACAATGTGCAAATGTCTTGCTTACAGGAGTACCGTATTACTGCCCACCTGAAGTCTTAACAGAACGTCGATTCCACGCCCGTGCCAGCAAATGTCTGGGCTCTAGGAGTGCTGTTGTACACTATGGTGCATGGATTTCCTCCTTTTCGCAATTGGACTGCAATCAGACAAGCCAACGTTACATTTCTGAGCTACAACTTATCCAAAGGTGAGTGAATCATATTGATAACATTGATAAACACACACATAAAGCAAAGGCTCTGAACAGAAACCGTTAAAGATGAAGTATGTAAGATAAGGAAAATAAATTCAACTAAAGAAAAGTGAAAGCCAAAATTTGCTGCATTTATTCCTTAAACAGGTCATGAACATGTCAAAGTGAACAGAGCATTGTGATACAAAGCATGCTTCAATACCATACAGCATCATCATGCACCCGTTCAGAAGAATACATTTTCATAAAGACAAATGCAACACAGCTAAAAGTATTCCTAATATGTTGAACCTGAAACATGAGCTGTGTTTGTGATGTTTGAGTTGGGGAAGACGCGATGCACAAAAGGGGCCTTTGCAAGGTTTTTTGAAAATATGCTTTATTTTGTAATTCCGCCCTGTGCCACTAGTGTCGCAGAAACAACATACTTCACTTTTAAAGTAAAGATAAGGAACATTTTACAGTATAGTAATCATGTTTTAGATGCTGTTTTCATAGATGCATGACTAACTCCTTATTAAAATGTTGTACAGAATACAGGGATCTGATTAGCCAGTGCCTAGCCCGGGATCCAACTAAACGGCCGACGTTAGAGCAGATGTCACAGCATAAATGGATGAGATGACCTACTGTAGATTGGAGAAGTTCAGGAGATTCAGTCGATCAGTGATTTCAGGTGTGAGGAAGTGTAACAGACAGAGTAGAATTATTATCACTTGTCTTATTTCAAATGAGATTTTCAAATTTGTGTTCATTGTAATGTTCTTATTATAGTCAAGTCACCTTCATTTATATCGTGCTTTATACAATACAGATTGTTTCAAAGCGGCTTCACTGAAATAAACAGGAAAATAAACAGAATATCAGCTCTAAAAGTCATTAATGAGTTGACTTGTTCATATAATCTTTGTATTGAATAGGAAAATACTTGCTGTCCTTGGTGGAGGGCTTGAGGTCGAGACTTGAGCCGAAGCCTGATGTCCAACCCCAGCCTGACAGGGAACTCAGAGCCTGTCCACGTCTGAGCAAGAATCTGCACATCTGCACTTGGATTCACCGCTATAGGACTTGGATGCCAACCAACATCTTTGTCTATTGAAGTCTGCCTGGCTGGATGTTTTAAATGTCATTGCTCCCCTTAAGCCTTATGAACCTAAAGTTGAACCATGGCTCAATTTGGATATCCGACTACTAAGACAAACTTGCAGAAAGGCTGAGCGCAAATGGAAAAGGGACAAATTACATATTTCATTCCAGTTGTTTAAAGACAGCTTATTGATTTATCAGAATGCTGTTAAGTCTGCAAAGCCACATATTTTTTGATTATGGCAAATCATTCTAGACCTAAGGTTTTATTTTCAGTTATAAATTATGTTGTAAATCCCCCGGTAAATACTATATCTGCTGCATCTGAAGCCTTATGTGAAGTTGAGACCCAAAGCATGCCCTCTTCATACTGAACCCTCTATTCCGTTGTTGCATTCTGTTTCCTGGGATGCTTTTGAAGCTATTTTTGCAAAGACATTATAGTCAATATTAAACCATCATCTTGACATCATTCCCCCCAAGTTTTTAAAGTTAATTGTTGACTCTGTTGGGGCGGGATTGGTGTCTCTTGTCAATAAATGTCTCTTTACTGGCTCTGTCCCTGCTGGCCTTAAGATGGCCACTGTTACTCCGTTACTCAAGAGCCTTCACTAGATCCGTCTGTTCTGAACAATTTTCGCCCTATTTCTGCATTACCTTTTATCTCAAACGAGTTGGAAAAACTTGTGTTTGACCAACTTCAGTCTTTTCTTAATTGCTACGGTATTTCTGAAACATTTCAATCTGGTTTAAAGTCTACCCACAGTACTGAATCTGCCCTTTTGAGAGTGTTAAATGACATTTATCTATCTACAGAGACTGGTGACTCCGTGGTTCTCGTGCTTTTAGATCTATCGGTAGCTTTCGACACTGTTTAACACTTCACTCTGATATCTAGATTAGAGTCTTATGTGGGGCTAAAAAGAATCGTCTTATCTCTCCGACTGAAAATTTTAGTCAAGTTAGGCAATTTTTCCTCATCTATTGCTCATCTAACCTGTCCTGTGGTCTTCCTCCAGGTTCTTGGCGCCCACTCTTTTTTCCCCTGTACATGCTTTTAACTTTTATGCAGACAATACCCAAATTGACTTACCAATTAAGAAAAATTATCCTTCTGCCTGTACATCCTTATTAAGTTGCTTAGATGAAGGAAATTCTTGGCTAGCTCAATTTTCTGTCTTTAAATGAGAATATCATAGTTCTCTTTTTTGGCCCGACTGATAATTCTCAGGCCACCGGTCTTGATCCACCAGACTATCTGCGTTTGGATCTTCACGTGTGCGGAACCTGGGTGTTCTGATAGATGAGTCTTTAAACTGTGACAAACACATCTCTCCTGTAATCGGCTCTAGTTTTCACCATCTTCGTCTGTTGTCTAATATCAAACCTTTCCTAAATCAAACAAATCTAGAGATGGCTGTTCATGCTTTTATCATCTCACGTTTAGACTACTGTAATTCACTCTACTGCGGTATGTTAATGTCTCAAATTGCTCGTGTTCAACTAGTTCAAAACGCTGCAGCTAGATCTCTTCATAATAGTCTTAAAAGCGCTCATATCACTCCAATTTTAAGGACCCTTCATTGACTGCCTATTAAATTCAGAATTGATTTTAAAATCCTGCTAATTGTTTATAAATCTCTACGTGATTTAACCCCCACTTATTTATCTGAACTGCTGTAACCTCATACTCCTTCCAGAAGTTTGAGATCCAGCAACCAGAACCTTCTTTTAGTCCCACAATCCAGACTCAAACGCAGAGGGGATAGAGCGCTTTCTGTGGTTGGGCCGTGGTTGTGGAATAATCTTCCTCTAGAAATTAGGTTAGCCCCTTCCCTGGCCACTTTTAAATCTCTTCTAAAAACGCACTTGTTTTCCATAGCTTATAAATCATTTTCTTTTATAGTTCTTGTTGTGCTTTTATGTTTTAATGTCTTTGCCTTGTTCTCTTTGGTTTTATTGTATATATTCATTTCGTTTGTATAAATTGGGGTCTGACTTTGTTTTATTGTGTTCAGTTGTGTTTATTGCATATATTTTCTTTTGTCTGATCCTTTGTACAGCACTTTGGTCAGTGTGGCTGTTTTATAAGTGCTATATAAATAAACGAAACTTGAACTTGAACATTTGCTTTGTTTTTAAACGTCAAGAGAAGACAAGTCAAATAATGTGTTATAATTTGACCGGCACTGGTGGGTTTCCGTGGGAGACTCGAGCATGTCTTTGCGTCATTACGTCACATCTGTATACATAAAGAAGGAGTCCGGCTAGTAGAATCGCATGTGAGGATGCTGCAGGTGGCGGATCATTTATAGCCTTTTCTCACAGCAGCTGGAGTAATTAAACTTGTCATTTTGATGGCGGATTGTAATCCAGAAAGGTCAACGACAATCAGTGACAACTGGAGATTCACCGTAGTCAAAAGCAAAAGATTAGTCTGTACGAAACTGACATCTACAGGAAACGCTGATACACGTTAAATACATGTAGTCACGCAATACTGATGTTTACAGACAAAAATTCTTATTATATAATTCTTATATAATTTGTGGAATTGTTATTAATTATTCCGTAATTATTCATCATAGCCCCTAAGCTAACTGAGTAACTACAATCAATGAATTTAGTTAAATGAAGAAAATATAGGCGTTTAATTCAGATGTATTTCTTTGATTCTGTATTTTGATTCAAAAGAATCCACCGGAAAAGTGAAGTTATAAAGTTTTGAAGCTTTATTTTATTTATATAGCCTAAAGTTCATTTTTTTGATGATTTTATTTTAGTACCATACAATATTCCTAACACTTCTACCTCCGTAATATTTAATCAGAATCGCACATGACAGATTAGGTAAACTGTTAATAATTGTAATAATCTATTTGAGAAAGATAATGCTTATGATTAAATTACCAAATATATAATAATTAATATTATCATTATTATATATTATCATCTCGTAAATACTTTTTCCTCCCTGACTGGTTTTAATAAGGGCTTTGTTTTCCTAACAGACTTAGACAATAGAGACTTATATTCATATAATGATTTTATTGAACAATATGCTATAAATGCATCAAAACAGAACTACATTAAACTTACAAACACTATCCTTTCTATTTATTTTTATTTTTTTTTTACCGTTCAAATTATGAAAAAGAGTAACTGGTGCGTCGATGATGTACAGTAGGGCGTAGCGTAGGCGTTTTGAACTGCGTGAGGCGTTACACTTTCTGTGTTGAATATGGAAGGCGATCTGCTGGAAGCTATAGATATTTTACTTCATGAAGTTTTTAATATGGTTATTTTTTCTTACACAAACCCATCGAATCACTTCAGAAGGCCTTTATTAACCCCCCTGAGCCATGTGGATTATGGGGGTTAACATAAAATATGTTAAAATTATGACAAAATAATGTAGTAAAAGACAATACTTTATTTTTATTTTTATGTGTTTTACAAAAGTACTTGTCACTTCAAGTATAAAACTTAAATTTCAATGAGGAAAAAGTAACTGAATGCATTTGACAAAGCACAGTACCCTAGAACAATTCTTCTCAAACCTGTCCAGGACCCAGTTGTTCAAAAAGTTTGATTTGGATTTGGAAATCCCACGTTTTGCTATCCAGAATCAGGTAATCCGTTTTACTTTTGTGCTGGTTTTTCAGAGCAAAATAGGAACTTAAATACACCCTTTTCAGATGACCAAATCCGGTTTAGCAGTGCTCCAAATGGAGTTATGTTCCATAATATAGGCTGCTAGCTATGGAAAGAACAACTAATTAATATGGAAAAATAAACTAGAACAAATCAGCAGGAAATCTTCAATACAGCCATACTCTACGGGAGGTTTGAAGACCTTATTTTACTTTGAACCATGTTTTTTACATAAAGGGGAATTCCGTTTGTTTCTGGATTATTAGTTTGATTTTTAAGAGATTACATTTTTGCTTTCATGTGATTTTTAAATGTAGGCCTACAAGACTTCTTGTGAAGCTTTCAAACTTTCATAAGCTATTGAGTCATGGAAGCTGATGTATAAACAACTTTTCTCTCATATAATATTAGCAATCTTAAATAGTTAGTGTTGTTAGTCGTAACTTCATTTTTACTAGTGAGAATTCAATTGTATTGCTCTCTAATTCAGTCGTTACCAGTAACCATTACGATGAGAGCTCTAATTCAAGTCTTACTAGTAAAAATGCAATTACGGCGAGTAGCGCTGGGAACAATTTAAGACAATCCGGCTTGCCATAGTAAAGGGAGAATTTAATTAATCTAGACTTTATAATAAGACTGTGTCCGATTTATCCTCCTTGTGCCTTTTGCTCGCATTTTGGACAATAGCGACTCGCTTTTTTGCAATTAATAGCTAATGAAGATTTCGCACACGAATAATTCCACAGAATACAATAATAATAACAACTGTTTAGAAAGAATAAATCTCATAAAGAAAACATCCAAATTAAGTTTGTAACTATTCAATAAACGTGTTCAGATCACTGATCTACAGTCAGTGGTTCAGATTCGATGTGTGATCACGTGCTCTGCTGCACTTGCGTGCGTGCATTTTAGTTGCTATAGCGACGCGATTTATGAATTCTGACTGCATATATACAAATGCGAATCGATCTCTATCTGTTGGTTGAGAGACCAATTCAAACACTTTTGCAGAATATTTTCTGTGCTGGTTTTGCGATCTTGAATCTGATTTCTGAGAGGAAACTTATTCCAGAAGGACATCGGACATCGATATATCCTTTATAGAGTTATATTTTTGTTCATATTTTTGAGGATAACGTTAACTTACTTTTATTTTATTGTTCTTTTCTTATTTGATACTCTTAAGGAGTTTGGGGTTTTATTTAATATTTTGTTTAATTTATTTATTTTATTTTGGAGGGAGTAATTCTAAGGAGAGCTGTAGGCTATTGTATTGTATTTTGTGTTGTTTTTTATTGCAGTTTGGACTCGGTGGATGTCGATGGCTCACATGATGGGTGAAAGACGAGGTGAGGGCTTTCGTTTTTCATTATTTATGGTATAATGTTGTACAATGATTGACTACAATTAATGTGCAGAAAATTGTGCGCGTTTTCCATTAAAGATCCCCAATTTTCCCAGCTAAGTGATCAAATGTATTTGATTCCTTGCATATGAAATAAAACCTTTACATTTGTGTAACTATGGTAACAATATTTGTAATTGATCAATGACATTGTTTATTGATTATTATCAAAACATAACTAATTTTGTGATATCTGAAATATTCCTGCATCAGGCCGCTCCAGATCCAGAAGAGCTGCTTTCTCCCAGACGGCTGGTCAGGAGATTTGGAGACGCTGTTCTGATGACCGTGATCAGGATCTGCTACGGACCGACCCAGAGCCAGGAGCTTCCTATACATTTAACATTAGCACCTCTGTCTCTGTCTGAGTTGTCTGTTTCTGTGTCCACAGGTCAGGCTGACAGGAAGAGGATGCGGCAGAGCAGCAGCTTTGATTGGTCGTGCCCTCCACTGCCAGGTCAAGTTCCTGTCGAGCCAACAGGGACTTCTGATGGCCGAACTGCTCAGGTGTGCCATGGAGGCTTCTCCTGTGAACGAGATCTCAACAGGTGAGATTGAAATAAGGCTGGGCAGTGTAAAGTGTACAGACAGAGATTTTGCTATTTCATGCATAACTGCCTCAAGTTTTTATCATGTTAATGTCTGGTCACATTTCCTGTTTCGCTGAGATTTTCTTTGTTTTTTTAGAAATATTTTAAATGGACATTCGTGTTTCATTTTCAAAACGAGAACATTAAAAAATAACATTCCCATAATGCAAAATTATAAAATAGAACGTTCCTTACTTCCTTTAACCAAGAACATTTTTTTTTGAAACATTGAAAAAACTGGACGTTTTGAACATTCAGGGAACATTTAGAGATAATGCTTTCTTAATTTAATGGTAACGTTAGCAAAATGTTCTCAATAAGCCAAAATCAATTTTTGAGCAAGTACATAACCAGCCAGTGTTCAAAGTGATCTCCTTACCTTAGACCGATTCCCAACGGTAAGCTTGTAATAATGTGTTATAATTTGACCGGCACTGGTGGGTTTCCGTGGGAGACTCGAGCATGTCTCATTCGTCACATCTGTATACATAAAGAAGGAGTCCGGCTATCACGACGAGTAGCGCTGGGAACAATTTAAAGGCCCCAGAAATCAAAATGGAAGTTTTTTAGCTTTTAGTATGATTATATTAGCCTTAAGGTTATGAGTAAGCTGGTGTGTTCCAAAACAATGACAAAATTCGCATTTAGGAGATATAAGCATTCAAAACTTACAGTCTCTACGTTTAAATGAATCACAGATTTTGATGACATCGCAGACTTCAACTTCTCATCACATCTTCTGTCCAATCAAAATGCTCTCTAGAATCTGAAGCGTCCCGTCCCCTATTCTAGACGCTGAAGCTGAAATCAGTCCGCTGTTCACACAATTACTATTTTTCACATGGTGATTGGCACATAGCCCATTATATATGCAATAGGAAATGATTCAGACAGTGTAAATATGCTTTCAGTTGAGGCAAACGAAGTCGGGTTTCACGTTAGTTTCACGTGCAGCGCACTCACACAGAGCTGTTGACTAAAGACACGGAGCGCAGCGCAGATCATATCGCGAGTCGATGGAGACAACAAAACATATCGGACCCATTTAAATTCTGCTGTTTTTCACAGCGATATGGAGGAGATTATGATGATGAACGGTTAAACATTAGGAGAAACTCTGGTTTTACCAAACAGAGAGGCGCTAGTCAAACTGTGGTATTAACGAAACGCTATTGGCTGTTTCAAAAAAGGGGAGGAGCTGCTAACAGCTGGAGCCGTTTCAGGGGAAATTACGTCACCACATTGAATAATGCTGCGCGATTCAAGGCACTTCAGTGGGCCTTTAAGACAAACCGGCTTGCCATAGTAAAGGGCTAATTTAATTAATCTAGACTTTATATTAAGATTATATCCGATTTATCCTCCCTTGTGCCTTTTTGCACGCATTTTGGACAGAAGCGACGACTCGACCCATTAGACTGTAAGTGTCTTGCAAAGTGGACCTCTGTCTCTGTCTGAGTTGTCTGTTTCTGTGTCCACAGGTCAGGCTGACAGGAAGAGGACGCTGCAGAGCGGCAGCCAACAGAGCTCGGATGATGGACATGCATTCACTTCATCTTCATCGAAATGCTCTTGTATGGATCAGAATAGGCTTTTAATAAAGAAGTTATGGCTCAGTTTCTATTTCTATTTTCAATGGCTGATTTGATGTCTGATATTTTCCAGACTCAGGCCACTCCAGATCCAGGAGAACTGCTTCCACAGATTCTTCACCGGGCATCGTGTCATCATCATCCTTGTCCCTTAGCAGCAGAGGCTCGTTCAACCTCATTTGGAGACAGAGTGGCGATGGATCGGATAGCCGAATCGAACAGGGCAGGTCTAACAGCTTTGATTGGTCGTGCCCTCCACTGCCAGGTCAAGTTCCTTTCGAGCCAACAGGGACTTCTGATGGCCGAACTGCTCAGGGTGCCATGGAGGCTTCTCCTGTGAACGAGATCTCAACAGGTGAGATTGAAATAAGGCTGGGCAGAGTAAAGTGTACAGACAGAGATTTTCTTATTTCATGCATAACTGCCTCAAGTTTTTATCATGTCAATTTCCGGTCACATGTAATGTTTCACTGAGATTTTCTTAGTTTTTTAGAAATATTTTTATTGGACATTCGTGTAACATTTTCGAAACATTCAGAGAACATTAAAAAATAACATTCCCATAATGCAAAATTATAAAATAGAACGTTCCTTACTTCCTTTAACCAAGAAATTTTTTTTTGAAACATTGAAAAAACTGGACGTTTTGAACATTCAAGGAACATTTAGAGATAATGCTTTCTTAATTTAATGGTAACGTTAGCAAAACGTTCTCAATAAGCCAAAATCGATTTTTGAGCAAGTACATAACCAGCCAGTGTTCAAAGTGATCTCCTTACCTTAGACCGATTCCCAACGGTAAGCTTGTAATAATGTATTATAATTTGACCGGCTCTGGTGGGTTTCCGTGGGAGACTCGAGCATGTCTTTGCGTCATTACGTCACATCTGTATACATAAAGAAGGAGTCCGGCTATCACGACGAGTAGCGTTAGGAACAATTTAAGCCAAACCGGCTTGCCATATTAAAGGGATGAATTTAAGTAATCTAGACTTTATAATACGACTGTGTCTGATTTATCCTCCCTTGTGCATTTTTGCTCGCATTTTGGACAGAAGCAACGACTCGACCCATTAGACTGGACGTGCCTTGCAAAGTGGACCTCTGTCTCTGTCTGAGTTGTCTGTTTCTGTGTCCACAGGTCAGGCTGACAGGAAGAGGACGCTGCAGAGCGGCAGCCAACAGAGCTCGGATGATGGACATGCATTCACTTCATCTTCATCGAAATGCTCTTGTATGGATCAGAATAGGCTTTTAATAAAGAAGTTATGGCTCAGTTTCTATTTCTATTTTCAATGGCTGATTTGATGTCTGATATTTTCCAGACTCAGGCCACTCCAGATCCAGGAGAACTGCTTCCACAGATTCTTCACCGGGCATCGTGTCATCATCATCCTTGTCCCTTAGCACCAGAGGCTCGTTCAACCTCATTTGGAGGCGGAGTGGTGATGGATCGTATAGCCCAGGGCTTAACAGGGCAGGTCTGACAGCCTAGAATCACCGTGCCCTCCACTGCCAGGTCAAGTTCCTGTCGAGCCAACAGGGACTTCTGATGGCCGAACTGCTCAGGGTGCCATGGAGGCTTCTCCTGTGAACGAGATCTCAACAGGTGAGATTGAAATAAGGCTGGGCAGTGTAAAGTGTACAGAGATTTTGCTATTTCATGCATAACTGCTTCAAGTTTTTATCATGTTAATGTCCGGTCACATTTACCGTTGCTCAAAAAAAATTATCAGAAGTGTTTTACTTGTACATTAGTCTAACATTTTCAGAACATTCAGAGGACATTCAAAATCTCATTCTCAATTAGCCATGAACTCAGTGGTACTTGCGCTGTCTGACACACACCTGAAACATGCGCAGAAAGCCGCTTCTCAGTCAGCATACAATCCCGAATAGAATTATATTTCATAACTTACTGCTTTAGAATTGACAAATACACAGAAAATTGTCAAAATGGCTGTCAGTTATGACATAAATAATACATAGCTATGCATTTAATAAAATCTATGTTTATTTAAATATATTATATTTAATATGATATTAACATATTTTAAGATATGGCCCATATTATCTTTGCCATTACCAGAACTGAGCCACACGTGCCAGAGTTGGCCAAATGAAGAAAAAAAAAAAAACTATATTGTGAAATACGATTTTGGGACATTTATGCAGGCGTTAAGCAGAAGTGAGGAGGTTAGCTTGGAAATATTTCGATTACTTTGGATTTGTAACATTACAGATGAGAATTTAAGAGTAAAATGTAAGTTATGTCATTATATCATTGCTTAATTTGACGTTTTCTCTTCATTTCAGAAAAATCTTCAGAATGTAGTGAGAGGAATGAAGTTGGATCTTTCTTCAGGAGGCTATGGAAGACTATGAAGAGTCCTTTCGGCTGCTGTTGTCTCAGTAGTGCTGTGGATGTTGTAGAGCCTGATCCCGAGCCGTCATCGTCTGCGTCAGATCGATCCAAGCCAAATGATGGTAAATCGCCAGTCGTTATTTCTCCAACATCATTTTTAACAGTATTGTCATCTTGTTTTTCACTAAAAATAAGGCTTAAGGCTTGTTTTGAGGAAATATTAAAATGATATATTATTTTCTCGACACAACCAGCACTGATACTTGTAAAAATAAAACAAAGGATCTATTAAGCTCATATATTTCTCATATTTATCTGTCTGTTTTTCAGAGTCTTTTGAGTCTCTCTATAAAGTTGGAAAGATGATTGGATCCGGAGGATTTGGCAAGGTGTACAAGGAACACGCAAATCTGATGGCAAAAGGTAAATCTTACTGAATTGTACAAACATTTTGCTCTTGCATACATCAAAACATATTTAAAACTTTCTTTCTTTTTGTTGCAGGTTGCCATCAAGCAGATATGCAAGATTGACAACGATCGTTATCTTCATATTGTAAGTTTGCCAAAACCTGAATATGTATTTAGTTGTTTAAGTGCAGATTACTGGAGCTAATACACCCGGAAGCATTAGGTGTAAATGTGATTGACAAATAAGCTTAGAGGCACCAAATAACTTTACATTTAAAAATGATATGTTTTCTTCAGATTTTTACCCAGCTAACCTTCTGACTACTATTTTTTCTAGCCTGGGCATCCCAAACCTCTCGTTACAGAAGTGGCGCTTCTGCTAATGATGAGGCGAGAACCTGTAAGCCCGCTCATCATACAACTATACGAGTGGTTTGAACATCCTGGAAAATTCACTCTTGTTATGGAGTTCCCCAAGCCTTGCGTGAGCTTGCTGGACTACATCGTTCGTAAACCCGTACTGTATGAACCAACGGCACGGTTCATCATGCGACAGGCTCTGCTGGCAGTACAAATCTGCATCGAGCATGGTGTTTTTCATAATGACATTCATGCGCAGAATTTCCTGTTAAAGGAAAGCACGTTGGAGCTCAAGCTGATAGACTTTGGCTGCGGTCAGCTATTTAGTAGCGATGGCTACGAGAGCAAAACATACACCGGTGAGCATTTTGAGAGTGTGGATACCTGAACGTAGTGACTTATTAATTATTTGATGCTTTAGAAAAAAAAACTCAACAATGTGCAAATGTCTTGCTTACAGGAGTACCGTATTACTGCCCACCTGAAGTCTTAACAGAACGTCGATTCCACGCCGTGCCAGCAAATGTCTGGGCTCTAGGAGTGCTGTTGTACACTATGGTGCATGGATTTCCTCCTTTTAAATTGGACTGCAATCAGACAAGCCAACGTTACATTTCTGAGCTACAACTTATCCAAAGGTGAGTGAATCATATTGATAACATTGATAAACACACACATACACACACATAAAGCAAAGGCTCTGAACAGAAACCGTTAAAGATGAAGTATGTAAGATAAGGAAAATAAATTCAACTAAAGAAAAGTGAAAGCCAAAATTTGCTGCATTTATACCTTAAACAGGTCATGAACATGTCAAAGTGAACAGAGCATTGTGATACAAAGCATGCTTCAATACCATACAGCATCATCATGCACCCGTTCAGAAGAATACATTTTCATAAAGACAAATGCAACACAGCTAAAAGTATTCCTAATATGTTGAACCTGAAACATGAGCTGTGTTTGTGATGTTTGAGTTGGGGAAGACGCGATGCACAAAAGGGGCCTTTGCACGTTTTTTTGAAAATATGCTTTATTTTGTAATTCCGCCCTGTGCCACTAGTGTCATAGAAACAACATACTTCACTTTTAAAGTAAAGATAAGGAACATTTTACAGTATAGTAATCATGTTTTAGATGCTGTTTTCATAGATGCATGACTAACTCCTTATTAAAATGTTGTACAGAATACAGGGATCTGATTAGCCAGTGCCTAGCCCGGGATCCAACTAAACGGCCAACATTTGAGCAGATGTCACAGCATAAATGGAGGAATTGGAGAAGTACAGGAGATTCACTCGATCAGTTTCAGGTGTGAGGAAGTGTAACAGACAGAGTAGAATTATTATAATTTGTCTTATTTCAAATGAGATTTTCAAATTTGTGTTCATTGTAATGTTCTTATTATAGTCAAGTCACCTTCATTTATATCGTGCTTTATACAATACAGATTGTTTCAAAGCGGCTTCACTGAAATAAACAGGAAAATAAACAGAATATCAGCTCTAAAAGTCATTCATGAGTTGACTTGTTCATATAATCTTTGTATTGAATAGGAAAATACTTGCTGTCCTTGGTGGAGGGCTTGAGGTCGAGACTTGAGCCAAGCCTGATGTCCAACCCCAGCCTGACAGGGAACTCAGAGCCTGTCCACGTCTGAGCAAGAATCTGCACATCTGCACTTGGATTCACCGCTATTGGACTTGGATGCCAACCAACATCTTTGTCTATTGAAGTCTGCCTGGCTGGATGTTTTAAATGTCATTGCTCCCCTTAAGCCTTATGAACCTAAAGTTGAACCATGGCTCAATTTGGATATCCGACTACTAAGACAAACTTGCAGAAAGGCTGAGCGCAAATGGAAAAGGGACAAATTACATATTTCATTCCAGTTGTTTAAAGACAGCTTATTGATTTATCAGAATGCTGTTAAGTCTGCAAAAGCCACATATTTTTGATTATGGCAAATCATTCTAGACCTAAGGTTTTATTTTCAGTTATAAATTATGTTGTAAATCCCCCGGTAAATACTATATCTGCTGCATCTGAAGCCTTATGTGAAGTTGAGACCCAAAGCATGCCCTCTTCATACTGAACCCTCTATTCCGTTGTTGCATTCTGTTTCCTGGGATGCTTTTGAAGCAATTTTTTTGCAAAGACATTATAGTCAATATTAAACCATCATCTTGACATCATTCCCCCCAAGTTTTTAAAGTTAATTGTTGACTCTGTTGGGGCGGGATTGGTGTCTCTTGTCAATAAATGTCTCTTTACTGGCTCTGTCCCTGCTGGCCTTAAGATGGCCACTGTTACTCCGTTACTCAAGAGCCTTCACTAGATCCGTCTGTTCTGAACCATTTTCGCCTATTTCTGCATTACCTTTTATCTCAAAGGTGCTGGAAAAACTTGTGTTTGACCAACTTCAGTCTTTTCTTAATTGCTACGGTATTTCTGAAACATTTCAATCTGGTTTAAAGTCTACCCACAGTACTGAATCTGCCCTTTTGAGAGTGTTAAATGACATTTATCTATCTACAGAGACTGGTGACTCCGTGGTTCTCGTGCTTTTAGATCTATCGGTAGCTTTTACACTGTTTAACACTTCACTCTGATATCTAGATTAGAGTCTTATGTGGGGCTAAAAAGAATCGTCTTATCTCTCCGACTGAAAATTTTAGTCAAGTTAGGCAATTTTTCCTCATCTATTGCTCATCTAACCTGTCCTGTGGTCTTCCTCCAGGTTCTTGGCGCCCACTCTTTTTTCCCCTGTACATGCTTTTAACTTTTATGCAGACAATACCCAAATTGACTTACCAATTAAAAAAAATGATCCTTCTGCCTGTACATCCTTATTAAGTTGCTTAGATTAAGTAATTTTCACCATCTTCGTCTGTTGTCTAATATCAAACCTTTCCTAAATCAAACAAATCTAGAGATGGCTGTTCATGCTTTTATCATCTCACGTTTAGACTACTGTAATTCACTCTACTGCGGTATGTTAATGTCTCAAATTGCTCGTGTTCAACTAGTTCAAAACGCTGCAGCTAGATCTCTTCATAATAGTCTTAAAAGCACTCATATCACTCCAATTTTAAGGACCCTTCATTGGCTGCCTATTAAATTCAGAATTGATTTTAAAATCCTGCTAATTGTTTATAAATCTCTACGTGATTTAACCCCCACTTATTTATCTGAACTGCTGTAACCTCATACTCCTTCCAGAAGTTTGAGATCCAGCAACCAGAACCTTCTTTTAGTCCCACAATCCAGACTCAAACGCAGAGGGGATAGAGCGCTTTCTGTGGTTGGGCCGTGGTTGTGGAATAATCTTCCTCTAGAAATTAGGTTAGCCCCTTCCCTGGCCACTTTTAAATCTCTTCTAAAAACGCACTTGTTTTCCATAGCTTATAAATCATTTTCTTTTATAGTTCTTGCTGTGCTTTTATGTTTTAATGTCTTTGCCTTGTTTTCTTTGGTTTTATTGTATATATTCATTTCGTTTTGTATAAATTGGGGTCTGACTTTGTTTTATTGTGTTCAGTTGTGTTTATTGCATATATTTTTCTTTTGTCTGATCCTTTGTACAGCACTTTTGGTCAGTGTGGCTGTTTTATAAGTGCTATATAAATAAACGGAACTTGAACTTGAACATTTGCTTTGTTTTTAAACGTCAGAAGACAAGTCAAATAATGTGTTATAATTTGACCGGCACTGGTGGGTTTCCGTGGGAGACTCGAGCATGTCTTTGCGTCATTACGTCACATCTGTATACATAAAGAAGGAGTCCGGCTAGTAGTATCGCATGTGAGGATGCTGCAGGTGGCGGATCATTTATAGCCTTTTCTCACAGCAGCTGGAGTAATTAAACTTGTCATTTTGATGGCGGATTGTAATCCAGAAAGGTCCAAACGACAATCAGTGACAACTGGAGATTCACCCGTAGTCAAAAGCAAAAGATTAGTCTGTACGGAAACTGACATCTACAGGAAACGCTGATACACGTTAAATACATGTAGTCACGCAATACTGATGTTTACAGACAAAAATTCTTATTATATAATTCTTATATAATTTGTGAAATTGTTATTAATTATTCCGTAATTATTCATCATAGCCCCTAAGCTAACTGAGTAACTACAATCAATGAATTTAGTTAAATGAAGAAAATATAGGCGTTTAATTCAGATGTATTTCTTTGATTCTGTATTTTGATTCAAAAGAATCCACCGGAAAAGTGAAGTTAAAGTTTTGAAGCTTTATTTTATTTATATAGCCTAAAGTTCATTTTTTTTTGATGATTTTATTTTAGTACCATACAATATTCCTAACACTTCTACCTCCGTAATATTTAATCAGAATCGCACATGCCGATTTGGTAAACTGTTAATAATTTTAATAATCTGTTATTTGAGAAAGATAGTGCTTTATGATTAAATTACCAAATATATAATAATTAATATTATCATTATTATATATTATCATCTCGTAAATCCTTTTTCCTCCCTGACTGGTTTTAATAAGGGCTTTGTTTTCCTAACAGACTTAGACAATAGAGACTTATATTCATATAATGATTTTATTGAACAATATGGTATAAATGCATCAAAACAGAACTACATTAAACTTACAAACACTATCCTTTCTAATTATTTTTTTTTTTACCGCTTTCTGTATTCAAATTATGAAAAAAGAGTAACTGGTGCGTCGATGATGTACAGTAGGACGTAAGCGTAGGCGTTTTGAACTGCGTGAGGCGTTACACTTTCTGTGTAAGTTGAATATGGAAGGCGATCTGCTGGAAGCTAGATATTTTACTTTATGAAGTTTTTAATATGGTTATTTTTCTTACACAAACCCATCGAATCACTTCAGAAGGCCTTTATTAACCCCTGAGCCATGTGGATTATGGGGGTTAACATAAAATATGTTAAAATTATGACAAAATAATGTAGTAAAAAGACAATACTTTATTTTTTATTTTTTATGTGTTTTCCAAAAGTGCTTGTCACTTCAAGTATAAAACTTAAATTTCAATGAGGAAAAAGTAACTGAATGCATTTGACAGCACAGTACCCTAGAACAATTCTTCTCAAACCTGTCCAGGACCCAGTTGTTCAAAAAGTTTGATTTGGATTTGGAAATCCCACGTTTTGCTATCCAGAATCAGGTAATCCGTTTTACTTTTGTGCTGGTTTTTCAGAGCAAAATAGGAACTTAAATACACACTTTTTCAGATGACCAAATCCGGTTTAGCAGTGCTCCAAATGGAGTTATGTTCCATAATATAGGCTGCTAGCTATGGAAAGAACAACTAATTAATATGGAAAAATAAACTAGAACAAATCAGCAGGAAATCTTCAATACAGCCATACTCTACGGGAGGTTTGAAGACCTTATTTTACTTTGAACCATGTTTTTTACATAAAGGGGAATTCCGTTTGTTTCTGGATTATTAGTTTGATTTTTAAGAGATTACATTTTTGCTTTCATGTGATTTTTAAATGTAGGCCTACAAGACTTCTTGTGAAGCTTTCAAACTTTCATAAGCTATTGAGTCATGGAAGCTGATGTATAAACAACTTTTCTCTCATATAATATTAGCAATCTTAAATAGTTAGTGTTGTTAGTCAGAACTTCATTTTTACTAGTGAGAATTCAATTGTATTGTCTCTAATTCAGTCGTTACCAGTAACCATTACGATGAGAGCTCTAATTCAAGTCTTACTAGTAAAAATGCAATTACTGACAGTAGCGCTGGGAACAATTTAAGACAATCCGCTTGCCATAGTAAAGGGAGAATTTAATTAATCTAGACTTTATAATAAGACTGTGTCCGATTTATCCTCCCTTGTGCCTTTTGCACGCATTTTGGACAATAGCGACGACTCGCTTTTTTGCAATTAATAGCTAATGAAGATTTCGCACACGAATAATTCCACAGAATACAATAATAATAACAACTGTTTAGAAAGAATAAATCTCATAAAGAAAACATCCAAATTAAGTTTGTAACTATTCAATAAACGTGTTCAGATCACTGATCTACAGTCAGTGGTTCAGATTCGATGTGTGATCACGTGCTCTGCTGCACTTGCGTGCGTGCATTTTAGTTGCTATAGCGACGCGATTTATGAATTCTGACTGCATATATACAAATGCGAATCGATCTCTATCTGTTGGTTGAGAGACCAATTCAAACACTTTTGCAGAATATTTTCTGTGCTGGTTTTGCGATCTTGAATCTGATTTCTGAGAGGAAACTTATTCCAGAAGGACATCGGACATCGATATATCCTTTATAGAGTTATATTTTTGTTCATATTTTTGAGGATAACGTTAACTTACTTTTATTTTATTGTTCTTTTCTTATTTGATACTCTTAAGGAGTTTGGGGTTTTATTTAATATTTTGTTTAATTTATTTATTTTATTTTGGAGGGAGTAATTCTAAGGAGAGCTGTAGGCTATTGTATTGTATTTTGTGTTGTTTTTTATTGCAGTTTGGACTCGGTGGATGTCGATGGCTCACATGATGGGTGAAAGACGAGGTGAGGGCTTTCGTTTTTCATTATTTATGGTATAATGTTGTACAATGATTGACTACAATTAATGTGCAGAAAATTGTGCGCGGTTTTCCATTAAAGATCCCCCAATTTTCCCAGCTAAGTGATCAAATGTATTTGATTCCTTGCATATGAAATAAAACCTTTAAATTTGTGTAACGTAACTATGGTAACAATATTTGTAATTGATCAATGACATTGTTTATTGATTATTATCAAAACATTACTAATTTTGTGATATCTGAAATATTCCAGCATCAGGCCGCTCCAGATCCAGAAGAGCTGCTTTCTCCCAGACGGCTGGTCAGGAGATTTGGAGACGCTGTTCTGATGACCGTGATCAGGATCTGCTACCGGACCCGACCCAGAGCCAGGAGCTTCCTATACATTTAACATTAGCACCTCTGTCTCTGTCTGAGTTGTCTGTTTCTGTGTCCACAGGTCAGGCTGACAGGAAGAGGATGCAGAGCAGCAGCTTTGATTGGTCGTGCCCTCCACTGCCAGGTCAAGTTCCTGTCGAGCCAACAGGGACTTCTGATGGCCGAACTGCTCAGGGTGCCATGGAGGCTTCTCCTGTGAACGAGATCTCAACAGGTGAGATTGAAATAAGGCTGGGCAGTGTAAAGTGTACAGACAGAGATTTTGCTATTTCATGCATAACTGCCTCAAGTTTTTATCATGTTAATGTCTGGTCACATTTCCTGTTTCGCTGAGATTTTCTTTGTTTTTTTAGAAATATTTTAAATGGACATTCGTGTTTCATTTTCAAAACACCCAGAGAACATTAAAAAATAACATTCCCATAATGCAAAATTATAAAATAGAACGTTCCTTACTTCCTTTAACCAAGAACATTTTTTTTTGAAACATTGAAAAAACTGGACGTTTTGAACATTCAGGGAACATTTAGAGATAATGCTTTCTTAATTTAATGGTAACGTTAGCAAAATGTTCTCAATAAGCCAAAATCAATTTTTGAGCAAGTACATAACCAGCCAGTGTTCAAAGTGATCTCCTTACCTTAGACCGATTCCCAACGGTAAGCTTGTAATAATGTGTTATAATTTGACCGGCACTGGTGGGTTTCCGTGGGAGACTCGAGCATGTCTCATTACGTCACATCTGTATACATAAAGAAGGAGTCCGGCTATCACGAGTAGCGCTGGGAACAATTTAAAGGCCCCAGAAATCAAAATGGAAGTTTTTTAGCTTTTAGTATGATTATATTAGCCTTAAGGTTATGAGTAAGCTGGTGTGTTCCAAAACAATGACAAAATTCGCATTTAGGAGATATAAGCATTCAAAACTTACAGTCTCTCCCTTACGTTTAAATGAATCACAGATTTTGATGACATCATCGCAGACTTCAACTTCTCATCACATCTTCTGTCCAATCAAAATGCTCTCTAGAATCTGAAGCGTCCCGCCCCCTATTCTAGACGCTGAAGCTGAAATCAGTCCGCTGTTCACACAATTACTATTTTTCACATGGTGATTGGCACATAGCCCATTATATATGCAAATGATTCAGACAGTGTAAATATGCTTTCAGTTGAGGCAAACGAAGTCGGGTTTCACGTTAGTTTCACGCAGCGCACTCACACAGAGCTGTTGACTAAAGACACGAGAGCGCAGCGCAGATCATATGCGCGAGTCGGTGGAGACAACAAAACATATCGGACCCATTTAAATTCTGCTGTTTTTCACAGCGATATGGAGGAGATTATGATGATGAACGGTTAAACATTAGGAGGAAACTCTGGTTTTACCAAACAGAGAGGCGCTAGTCAAACTGTGGTATTAACGAACGCTATTGGCTGTTTCAAAAAGGAGGAGCTGCTAACAGCTGGAGCCATTTCAGGGGAAATTATGTCACCACATTGAATAATGCTGCGCGATTCAAGGCACTTCAGTGGGCCTTTAAGACAAACCGGCTTGCCATAGTAAAGGGCTAATTTAATTAATCTAGACTTTATATTAAGATTATATCCGATTTATCCTCCCTTGTGCCTTTTGCACGCATTTTGGACAGAAGCGACGACTCGACCCATCAGACTGTAAGAGTCTTGCAAAGTGGACCTCTGTCTCTGTCTGAGTTGTCTGTTTCTGTGTCCACAGGTCAGGCTGACAGGAAGAGGACGCTGCAGAGCGGCAGCCAACAGAGCTCGGATGATGGACATGCATTCACTTCATCTTCATCGAAATGCTCTTGTATGGATCAGAATAGGCTTGTAATAAAGAAGTTATGGCTCAGTTTCTATTTCTATTTTCAATGGCTGATTTGATGTCTGATATTTTCCAGACTCAGGCCACTCCAGATCCAGGAGAACTACTTCCACAGATTCTTCACCGGCATCGTGTCATCATCATCCTTGTCCCTTAGCAGCAGAGGCTCGTTCAACCTCATTTGGAGACAGAGTGGCGATGGATCGGATAGCCGAAGCGAACAGGGCAGGTCTGACAGCTTTGATTGGTCGTGCCCTCCACTGCCGGGTCAAGTTTCTGTCGAGCCAACAGGGACTTCTGATGGCCGAACTGCTCAGGGTGCCATGGAGGCTTCTCCTGTGAACGAGATCTCAACAGGTGAGATTGAAATAAGGCTGGGCAGTGTAAAGTGTACAGAGATTTTGCTATTTCATGCATAACTGCTTCAAGTTTTTATCATGTTAATGTCCGGTCACATTTACCGTTGCTCAAAAAAAATTATCAGAAGTGTTTTACTTGTACATTAGTCTAACATTTTCAGAACATTCAGAGGACATTCAAAATCTCATTCTCAATTAGCCATGAACTCAGTGGTACTTGCGCTGTCTGACACACACCTGAAACATGCGCACAGAAAGCCGCTTCTCAGTCAGCATACAATCCCGAATAGAATTATATTTCATAACTTACTGCTTTAGAATTGACAAATACACAGAAAATTGTCAAAATGGCTGTCAGTTATGACATAAATAATACATAGCTATGCATTTAATAAAAATCTATGTTTATTTAAATATATTATATTTAATATGATATTAACATATTTTAAGATATGGCCCATATTATCTTTGCCATTACCAGAACTGAGCCACACGTGCCAGAGTTGGCCAAATGAAGAAAAAAAACTATATTGTGAAATACGATTTTGGGACATTTATGCAGGCGTTAAGCAGAAGTGAGGAGGTTAGCTTGGAAATATTTCGATTACTTTGGATTTGTAACATTACAGATGAGAATTTAAGAGTAAAATGTAAGTTATGTCATTATATCATTGCTTAATTTGACGTCATTCTAATAGTTTTCATTTCAGAAAAATCTTCAGAATGTAGTGAGAGGAATGAAGTTGGATCTTTCTTCAGGAGGCTATGGAAGACTATGAAGAGTCCTTTCGGCTGCTGTTGTCTCAGTAGTGCTGTGGATGTTGTAGAGCCTGATCCCGAGCCGTCATCGTCTGCGTCAGATCGCTCCGGCGTCAAGCCAAATGATGGTAAATCGCCAGTCGTTATTTCTCCAACATCATTTTTAACAGTATTGTCATCTTGTTTTTCACTAAAAATAAGGCTTAAGGCTTGTTTTGAGGAAATATTAAAATGATATATTATTTTCTCAACACAAGCACTGATATTTGTAAAAATAAAACAAAGGATCTATTAAGCTCATATATTTCTCATATTTATCTGTCTGTTTTTCAGAGTCTTTTGAGTCTCTCTATAAAGTTGGAAAGATGATTGGATCCGGAGGATTTGGCAAGGTGTACAAGGAACACGCAAATCTGATGGCAAAAGGTAAATCTTACTGAATTGTACAAACATTTTGCTCTTGCATACATCAAAACATATTTAAAACTTTCTTTCTTTTTTGTTGCAGGTCGCCATCAAGCAGATATGCAAGATTGACAACGATCGTTATCTTCATATTGTAAGTTTGCCAAAACCTGAATATGTATTTAGTTGTTTAAGTGCAGATTACTGGAGCTAATACACCGTAGGAAGCATTAGGTGTAAATGTGATTGACAAATAAGCTTAGAGGCAACAAATAACTTTACATTTGAAAATGATATGTTTTCTTCAGACTTTTACCCAGCTAACCTTCTGACTACTATTTTTCTAGCCTGGGCATCCCAAACCTCTCGTTACAGAAGTGGCGCTTCTGATGAGGCGAGAACCTGTAAGCCCGCTCATCATACAACTATACGAGTGGTTTGAACATCCTGGAAAATTCACTCTTGTTATGGAGTTCCCAAGCCTTGCATGAGCTTGCTGGACTACATCGTCAGAACCCGTACTGTATGAACCAACGCACGGTTCATCATGCGACAGGCTCTGCTGGCAGTACAAATCTGCATCGAGCATGGTGTTTTTCATAATGACATTCATGCGCAGAATTTCCTGTTAAAGGAAAGCACGTTGGAGCTCAAGCTGATAGACTTTGGCTGCGGTCAGCTATTTAGTAGCGATGGCTACGAGAGCAAAACATACACCGGTGAGCATTTTGAGAGTGTGGATACCTGAACGTAGTGACTTATTAATTATTTGATGCTTTAGAAAAAAAAACCTCAACAATGTGCAAATGTCTTGCTTACAGGAGTACCGTATTACTGCCCACCTGAAGTCTTAACAGAACGTCGATTCCACGCCGTGCCAGCAAATGTCTGGGCTCTAGGAGTGCTGTTGTACACTATGGTGCATGGATTTCCTCCTTTTCGCAATTGGACTGCAATCAGACAAGCCAACGTTACATTTCTGAGCTACAACTTATCCAAAGGTGAGTGAATCATATTAACATTGATAAACACACACATAAAGCAAAGGCTCTGAACAGAAACCGTTAAAGATGAAGTATGTAAGATAATAAATTCAACTAAAGAAAAGTGAAAGCCAAAATTTGCTGCATTTATTCCTTAAACAGGTCATGAACATGTCAAAGTGAACAGAGCATTGTGATACAAAGCAAGCTTCAATACCATACAGCATCATCATGCACCGTTCAGAAGAATACATTTTCATAAAGACAAATGCAACACAGCTAAAAGTATTCCTAATATGTTGAACCTGAAACATGAGCTGTGTTTGTGATGTTTGAGTTGGGGAAGACGCGATGCACAAAAGGGGCCTTTGCAAGGTTTTAGAAAATATGCTTTATTTTGTAATTCCGCCCTGTGCCACTAGTGTCGAGAAACAACATACTTCACTTTTAAAGTAAAGATAAGGAACATTTTACAGTATAGTAATCATGTTTTAGATGCTGTTTTCATAGATGCATGACTAACTCCTTATTAAAATGTTGTACAGAATACAGGGATCTGATTAGCCAGTGCCTAGCCCGGGATCCAACTAAACGGCCGACGTTAGAGCAGATGTCACAGCATAAATGGATGAGATGACCTACTGTAGATTGGAGAAGTTCAGGAGATTCAGTCGATCAGTGATTTCAGGTGTGAGGAAGTGTAACAGACAGAGTAGAATTATTATCACTTGTCTTATTTCAAATGAGATTTTCAAATTTGTGTTCATTGTAATGTTCTTATTATAGTCAAGTCACCTTCATTTATATCGTGCTTTATACAATACAGATTGTTTCAAAGCGGCTTCACTGAAATAAACAGGAAAATAAACAGAATATCAGCTCTAAAAGTCATTAATGAGTTGACTTGTTCATATAATCTTTGTATTGAATAGGAAAATACTTGCTGTCCTTGGTGGAGGGCTTGAGGTCGAGACTTGAGCCGAAGCCTGATGTCCAACCCCAGCCTGACAGGGAACTCAGAGCCTGTCCACGTCTGAGCAAGAATCTGCACATCTGCACTTGGATTCACCGCTATTGGACTTGGATGCCAACCAACATCTTTGTCTATTGAAGTCTGCCTGGCTGGATGTTTTAAATGTCATTGCTCCCCTTAAGCCTTATGAACCTAAAGTTGAACCATGGCTCAATTTGGATATCCGACTACTAAGACAAACTTGCAGAAAGGCTGAGCGCAAATGGAAAAGGGACAAATTACATATTTCATTCCAGTTGTTTAAAGACAGCTTATTGATTTATCAGAATGCTGTTAAGTCTGCAAAAGCCACATATTTTTTGATTATGGCAAATCATTCTAGACCTAAGGTTTTATTTTCAGTTATAAATTATGTTGTAAATCCCCCGGTAAATACTATATCTGCTGCATCTGAAGCCTTATGTAAAGTTGAGACCCAAAGCATGCCCTCTTCATACTGAACCCTCTATTCCGTTGTTGCATTCTGTTTCCTGGGATGCTTTTGAAGCTATTTTTTTGCAGTCATTATAGTCAATATTAAACCATCATCTTGACATCATTCCCCCCAAGTTTTTAAAGTAATTGTTGACTCTGTTGGGGCGGGATTGGTGTCTCTTGTCAATAAATGTCTCTTTACTGGCTCTGTCCCTGCTGGCCTTAAGATGGCCACTGTTACTCCGTTACTCAAGAGCCTTCACTAGATCCGTCTGTTCTGAACAATTTTCGCCCTATTTCTGCATTACCTTTTATCTCAAAGGTGATGGAAAAACTTGTGTTTGACCAACTTCAGTCTTTTCTTAACTGCTACGGTATTTCTGAAACATTTCAATCTGGTTTAAAGTCTACCCACAGTACTGAATCTGCCCTTTTGAGAGTGTTAAATGACATTTATCTATCTACAGAGACTGGTGACTCCGTGGTTCTCGTGCTTTTAGATCTATCGGTAGCTTTCGACACTGTTTAACACTTCACTCTGATATCTAGATTAGAGTCTTATGTGGGGCTAAAAAGAATCGTCTTATCTCTCCGACTGAAAATTTTAGTCAAGTTAGGCAATTTTTCCTCATCTATTGCTCATCTAACCTGTCCTGTGGTCTTCCTCCAGGTTCTTGGCGCCCACTCTTTTTTTGCCTGTACATGCTTTTAACTTTTATGCAGACAATACCCAAATTGACTTACCAATTAAGAAAAATGATCCTTCTGCCTGTACGTCCTTATTAAGTTTCTTAGACGAAGTAAATTCTTGGCTAGCTCAATTTTCTGTCTTTAAATGAGAATATCATAGTTCTCTTTTTTGGCCCAACTGATAATTCTCAGGCCACCGGTCTTGATCCACCAGACTATCTGCGTTTAGATCTTCACGTGTGCGGAACCTGGGCGTTCTGATAGATGAGTCTTTAAACTTTGACAAACACATCTCTCCTGTAATCGGCTCTAGTTTTCACCATCTTCGTCTGTTGTCTAATATCAAACCTTTCCTAAATCAAACAAATCTAGAGATGGCTGTTCATGCTTTTATCATCTCACGTTTAGACTACTGTAATTCACTCTACTGCGGTATGTTAATGTCTCAAATTGCTCGTGTTCAACTAGTTCAAAACGCTGCAGCTAGATTCCTTCATAATAGTCTTAAAAGCGCTCATATCACTCCAATTTTAAGGACCCTTCATTTGCTGCCTATTAAATTCAGAATTGATTTTAAAATCCTGCTAATTGTTTATAAATCTCTACGTGATTTAACCCCCACTTATTTATCTGAACTGCTGTAACCTCATACTCCTTCCAGAAGTTTGAGATCCAGCAACCAGAACCTTCTTTTAGTCCCACAATCCAGACTCAAACGCAGAGGGATAGAGCGCTTTCTGTGGTTGGGCCGTGGTTGTGGAATAATCTTCCTCTAGAAATTAGGTTAGCCTTCCCTATCCACTTTTAAATCTCTTCTAAAAACGCACTTGTTTTCCATAGCTTATAAATCATTTTCTTTTATAGTTCTTGTTGTGCTTTTATGTTTTAATGTCTTTTGTTTTCTTTGGTTTTATTGTATATATTCATTTCGTTTTGTATAAATTGGGGTCTGACTTTGTTTTATTGTGTTCAGTTGTGTTTATTGCATATATTTTTCTTTTGTCTGATCCTTTGTACAGCACTTTGGTCAGTGTGGCTGTTTTATAAGTGCTATATAAATAAACGAAACTTGAACTTGAACATTTGCTTTGTTTTTAAACGTCAAGAGAAGACAAGTCAAATAATGTGTTATAATTTGACCGGCACTGGTGGGTTTCCGTGGGAGACTCGAGCATGTCTTTGCGTCATTACGTCACATCTGTATACATAAAGAAGGAGTCCGGCTAGTAGAATCGCATGTGAGGATGCTGCAGGTGGCGGATCATTTATAGCCTTTTCTCACAGCAGCTGGAGTAATTAAACTTGTCATTTTGATGGCGGATTGTAATCCAGAAAGGTCCAAACGACAATCAGTGACAACTGGAGATTCACCCGTAGTCAAAAGCAAAAGATTAGTCTGTACGGAAACTGACATCTACAGGAAACGCTGATACACGTTAAATACATGTAGTCACGTAATACTGATGTTTTACAGACAAAAATTCTTATTATATAATTCTTATATAATTTGTGGAATTGTTATTAATTATTCTGTAATTATTCATCATAGCCCCTAAGCTAACTGAGTAACTACAATCAATGAATTTAGTTCAATGAAGAAATATAGGCGTTTAATTCAGATGTATTTCTTTGATTCTGTATTTTGATTTAAAAGAATCCACCGGAAAAGTGAAATCAAAGTTTTGAAGTTTTATTTTATTTATATAGCCTAAAGTTAATTTTATTTAAATGATTAGTACCATACAATATTCCTAACACTTCTACCTCCGTAATATTTAATCAGAATCGGCACGTGACAGATTAGGTAAACTGTTAATAATTTAAATAATCTGTTTAATGTTTTTTTGAGAAAGATAGTGCTTATGATTAAATTATCAAATATGAAATAAATAATATTATCATTATTATATATTATCAGCTTGTAAATCCTTTTTCCTCCCTGACTGGTTTTGAAAAGGACACACATAAGTGGATTTTAATACCTCATGATAAAATATGTTTAAATTATGACAAAATGTAGTAAAAAGAAAATACATTCTATACATCAAAAATAATGTAAATAAACAAAAATTATATTACAACAAACATTATTAATAATTACAGTAATGTACAAATAAATAAATTAATTAATTAATTAATAAACATTCTATACATCATAAATAATGTAAATAAACAAAACTTATATTACAACAAACATTATTAATAATTACAATAATACAAAATGCAAATAAATTAATAAAACAACAACATCAAGATAAAAATGGCTATAAGACATTGAAACTGAGCTTGGCGGATATGACGTCGTTTCTCAAGTTCAAGTGCGTGAAGTGATATTTTAAATAGCACCTGAGGCATGATGATTAGAGAAACGACTCAAGACCGTTAGCACCGGAACATATTACGGTAATGTGAATTGAAGACAATCTAACGCATGATCGTTGTCTTTAATAAACTGCAGATCAGTTCTTATAACGTTAGTTTCGTGTTTGATCTGAGAGAAAAATAACGACGTTTGAGCTCAGGTAAGTTACTTTAAAGTTCTGGTTGAGCTGCTAACTGGCTAACGTTAGTCAAGTCCGACAGGTGTTGCTGTTGCTTCAATATTTATATAAATCTTTGTTAAACACCACGATCTTTTCGTTATAGGAAAGCTGTTATGCCATATTAAGTGCGCCCGGTATTTATTGTTAGCACATCGTATTCAAACTTACAATTTGAAAGCTGAGACTTTGTTTTCATATAACGTTAAGTATACTTTTTTTTTCTTTCATGGCGTTTGGTAACGTTACGTTTATTGTGGGGTTTCATCGGTTTATTCAGTTGTTGTTTCATTTGGCTGTTTATTCCTGTAGTAACATGGGATTTTAGAATATCAGTGTGTGAAATGCGGTGTTTTAGTGGCGGATATTTAATGTTGGATGATATAATGCCTGTCAGGTGTAGATATCAGTGTTTGTATTTCGCGGCGGTAAGCAGATGCTCTTCTCATTGGTTCATTCAGACGCTTTCTCTTGATGATGCGACATGCTGGAGGCGGCCGCATATATGGATTATAATGTTTTAACGGTGATGCTGCTTCGTGTGTTAAAGCTGAGATTCTGACAAGACCTGTTTCATGTAAGTGTCCTGTTTCCTCTCCATAGTTAAAGCGAAGACGCTGCATACGTATGAGACCGCGTATTGTCATCAGACCTGCTTGTGTAATCATACCACACAATGCTGGCCGATTGACTGCACAGTTGCTTTGAGTAGATATCATTATTGTATATATTTTTTAGTATTTGTATAGCTGAGTGTGGCCACGCTGCAATATTGTGTGAAATCCGCATTTTGTGATTTTTACAGCCAGAGGTACATGAGATCGTGTCTTTACACACACACACACACACACACACACACACACACACACACACACACACACACACACACACACACACACACACACACACACACACACACACACACACACACACACACACACACACACGTCTGGTTTACTATCTTTGTGGGTCCTCTCCATAGACTTAATGGGTTTTATACTGTACAAACCGTATTTTCTATCCCCCTACACTGCCCCTGCCCCTAAACCTACCCATCACAGGAGACATGCTGCATTTTTACATTTTCAAAAAAACTAATTTTGTATGATTTATAAGCTTGTTTCCTCATGGGGACCTCAATTTAGGTGCCCACTGTGACATGAGTCAGGTAGAAGTCCCCACCAGGATAGAAAAACATGAACACACACACACACACACACACACACACAGAGCTATGACTTCAACTTGTCCTGGATTTTTTTGTTTATTCGTTGTTTGATTTTTTTATTTTATTCCTTCAGTAGGCTATTGTTTATTCATGCTAAAACTACAGGGAACATGAGCATATTTGTTGCATGGTGCACACAGAGACAAAGGGTGTCAAAATTTTACCTTTAGGGGTACAACCCTTAAAATGACATCTTTGTACATTTTCTACCACAAAAAGGTTCATATTAGTACCTAAGTACATATTTATACACTAATGCACTAATATGGATCTTTTAGGAGTTAAAAAGGTACAGAGGTTGCTATGGCAACACTATCAATGCCTTAATAAATATGCAGCAGTCAGGTGGTACAGTGGTATCACAATTCCCAGTTTAACTTTTTCAGTTAGTAAACATGATGTTTTTGGTCGGCAGAGCTTAGGTGGAGGCAGAATGATTCCTTTGATCGCTACACTAGCTAGCAAGTTTTGTTAGCATGTTTTTAAACAGACTGGAGAGAATCAGATTTTAACTTACCCTAAAAGTTAACTTTAACGGACGGAACCAGATTGGCCGACCTGTACATGCTCATTCAATGACTGGATCCGACAGGGTCACCTCCGGTTCTGTGGCATGACATCTAAACCTGATAGAGAATCTGAGAGTGTATAGTAGAGAAACTAAGGGCATATAAATCTTTAGATGCCTCTAACTATGTGCTGAATGATTGAGTGTATGATGTGCAAACACTTCTTTCATTAGTAGTGCACAAGTTATGAGGAAGCTACAGGACTGGTACATGAATGCTTTTAATGAGCAAATGGATATTTTAAAGGATATACCTCCTGTAAATGATGTACATCTTAGAGTGACATTACAGTACAGTTTTAAAGATGTGAATATTTTCTAGAAATAAATATCCCAGCCACTGCAAGCTCATTTTAAAACTTTCTGTATTTGATATTATTTAGTCACAATCAATCGCATTAATGAATACACAGTCACAGATGATATGAAATGTGTGCTGAAAAAGTGTGACTGTTTCTGTCCTGTCCGCTTGTAATATTACGTTTAACCCATCGACTGTAAAAGGTTTAACCGCAGAGCTCTGACGTCGTTTTTTTGTTGTTGTCTGGTGGTAGTAAGTTACGCAATAATTTCTATTCTGGCACCCAACAAGATGATGTTTTAAGCTCCTCGTGTAGTCGACTCTGTGCTGGTTTGTTTTGGCTACCTCCAGTTTTCCGTTTGTTTTTCCTCAAGCTAACGTAATTGTGACGTCGGCACAAAGTCCATACTTTTTACTAGTTGGAATCTTGCAATTACGATCGATAATTCCGACATGGCAAGCATGCACCTTTAGGACATTGTAGAAAGAGCTGCGCATACCTGCATTATACTGTTAACTCTGATACTGTCTCATTGGGCTGTGATTATGGGGCGATAATGCCTTTGCACTACTGGATTGGACTTGCAACCAATCAGGGCAACAGAGTAAGTGACGCATGTTGAGCAACGCATGGTTGTCAACAGAACTCAACTGCACGCACACTGGAAGAAGTAGAAGAAGAAGGATATGAGTGTAAATTATCTTTGCTGGAGTTTTAAAAAGATTTTAAAAATACACTGAGTACCTACCAACACGATCATTTCTGAGAGAAATAGTGAAGGTGAATGCATATACGAACAAGTTTAGGATTAGAACGAATTCAACCCAAGCACTCTTTGGTGACGTGAATGATTACGTTACTGTTGATCATCTGTCCATCATCGTATAAAGCCCGCCTGACAATTTGATTGGTCCGAACAGCTCTGGTTTGAGCATACTTGCTCCGCAACAAATCAAGTCCAGACCAAAATTTCCTGACCTCAAATACTGTGGATGGGGCTAATAATAGGTACACACCAAAAGATAATCGGGCTGATTTTGGGCCGAATTTATTTATTTATTTATTTTCCCTTCCGACAATCCTAGCTATGTCCGATTATCTTGATGGTTCTAAAGATTATCCTATCAGATTTTCCTGTAGTGTTAAGAGTGTCTGAACCTGCTCGGAAGAACGTCAGAGCTGTCCCAATCGTGAATCGTAAATATTCAACAAGTCTCGCAAGATTTCCTGTGTTTACAGTCGGGACTCTAAACACAGGAAAATCTGTTTGTGTGTTTGGTGTGCTGTCTTTGTCACATCATGGCACACTATAGGAGCAAAACGATTAAATCTAGGATTATTTTTCCTCATGTTTGTGGTCTATCACATTTTGAAAATCTCATAAGATGTAAAATCTTTTGGTGTGTACCCACTATAAGTTCGGCTGGCATCCAGGCTAGTAGGCATCTGGCATCTGGTCAGAACCCTCAAACTGAAAGAGTGGTTCTTTGTGCAAGTCTGAATTTGTTTCCAACCATTTGTCACTGTGAATTTGGCTCAGGACTGATCAAGAAGAACAAACTGCAGACAGTGAGTGGGGGATCACAAATACTACTCTGCTGTTTGCAGGATGATTACAAAGAGATAAAGATGTTGGCAGGTGCACCAGCTTGATAGAATGATCAGTTCTTGATAAATTGCTAATTAATTTCTTTGATTTGGAATGATAAATTGATTTTAAAAAAGACAGTCCATAAGAGAAAGTGGCATTAGTCAGCTTGATTTTAGCTAGTTGTCAATTGTCACATCAGCTTATTTGATTTTGCGGAAACCCATGTCATCAAGCTTTTTTAAAATAACTTTTTTAAAATACTTGAGCATTCTGTTTGTAATTAATTTAAATTAATGTATTTTTTTTATTTAAAATTAAGTGAGAAATTCTTTCACACTAATTAAAAGCTAGTATACAGGTGCTGTCATATAATTAGAATATCATTAAAAAGTTGATTTCATTAATTCCATTCAAAAAGTGAAACTTGTATATTATATTCATTCATTACACACAGACTGATATATTTCAAGTGTTTTTCTTGTAATTTTGATGATTATAACTGACAACTAAGGAAAATCCCAAATTCAGTATCTCAGAAAATAGAATATTGTGAAAAGGTTCAATATTGAAGACAACTGGTGCCACACTCTAATCAGCTAATTAACTCAAAACACCTGCAAAGGCCTTTAAATGGTCTCTCAGTCTAGTTCTGTAGGCTACACAATCATGGGGAAGACTACTGACTTGACAGTTGTCCAAAAGATGACCATTGACACCTTGCACAAGGAGGGCGAGACACAAAAGTTCATTGCAAAAGAGCCTGGCTGTTCAACAACCCATTCATAAATGTGGGGGAGATTCACAAAGAGTGGACTGCAGCTGGAGTAAGTGCTTCAAGAACCACTACGCACAGACGTATGCAAGACATGGGTTTCAGCTGTCGCATTCTTTGTGTCAAGCCACAGCGTCTCGCCCTGGGCTAAAGACAAAAAGAATGGACTGCTGCTGAGTGGTCCAAAGTTATGTTCTCTGATGAAAGTAAAATTTGCATTTCCTTTGGAAATCAGGGTCCCAGCGTCTGGAGGAAGAGAGGAGAGCCACACAATCATTGCTTGAGGTCCAGTGTAATGTTTCAACAGTCAGTGATGGTTTGGGGTGCCATGTCATCTGCTGCTGTGGGTCCACTGTGTTTTCTGAGGTCCAAGGTCAACGCAGCCGAATACCAGGAGGTTTAGAGCACTTCATGCATCCTGCTGCTGACCAACTTTATGGAGATGCAGATTTCATTTTCCAACAGGACTTGTCACCTGCACACAATGCCAAAGCAACCAGTACCTGGTTTAAGGACCATGGTATCCCTGTTCTTAATTGGCCAGCAAACTCGCCTAACCTTAACCTCACAGAAAATCTATGGGGTGTTGTGAAGAGGAAGATGCGATATGCCAGACCCAACAATGCAGAAGAGCTGAAGGCCACTATCAGAGCAACCTGGGCTCTCATAACACCTGAGCAGTGCCACAGACTGATCGACTCCATGCCACGCCGTATTGCTGCAGTAATTCAGGCAAAAGGAGCTCCAACTAAGTATTGAATGCTGTACATGCTCATACTTTTCATGTTCATACTTTTAAGTTGGCCAAGATTTCTAAAAATCCTTTCTTTGTATTGATCTTGAGTAATATTCAAATTTTCTGAGATACTGAATTTGAGATTTTGAGATTTATTTAAGAAATAAACACTTGAAATATATCAGTCTGTGTGTAATGAATTAATATAATATACAAGTTTCACTTTTTGAATGGAGTTAGTGAAATAACTCAGATATTCTAATTATATGACCAGCACCTGTGAGTATTTATTGATTTACAACTAAAATTTAAGTCTGAGACACATTTATAGATTCATAAACTTTTTTATTTTTGTTATATAAAGTCAGGGTGCAAAACTGAGATTGGTTTAAAAATTTCAAAGCATTCTTGCCAATGCATCAAGATTATCACAATCTTTCTTGCAATTTCAGAAAAACAAAAAATAATTTCAACAGTATTCATGAAAATAAACTTTAAACATTTAGAAAAACCAGCATTAACATGAACCAGACATAAAAACACAACTAGCCAGTGCGAATAACAGATTTGCTAACTTAGCCTAAATGCACTCGCACTGACCCTGGATCAGCAGAACACCCTGCAGGTTACTGCTCGGATGTGTCTCGGCTGATCACATGTGATTGGATCACCAGAGATTAATACCAGGTGTAAACTGGGTATGACTTGGTTTCCTCTACTTTAAAAAAAAAAAAATGTCTTAGTTTTACAGCTGCAATTCATCCCACATTCAAAGTACAGCTACGCAGCTTTAAAATGGATAGATAGTGACGGAGATCCTGAGGGAGGGACACTGACTGTTTAGTGGCTCACATGTCACGTCAACAGGAGCTAAACACAGGAAGTAGAGCAAGCCTTCTTAATTCGCTTGATCCTTCCAGAGCTCCTTGTGCCCGTGAGTGCGTACAGATTTTTTTCCATGGGATGACCAGTGACGACACGTGGGATCTGGAGAGCTGGGGTTGGACTGTGCTGTGTGTATTCTTTTTTTATTTTATTGTTTTTAATGTATTGATATCATGTCTGAATCCTAGTGCTGTGTTTCTATGTTTGGAATGGTAGCGGTAAGTTAATTATACATTGTCAGGTTACTGTTTAGCATGTGTTTTGCTCTGCAGCTGCTGTCTGAATGGCCTTTGTCACACTGTAAGACCTCAAGTAAGCAGAACAGCTCCAAAGTTCACAGACATGAATGCTGGGATTGTTCCTCGAGAGATGGCAGTTGCTGCCGTCCGTGAACCATTGGCACTGTCTGATTGGAATCACTGAATTTAAAAGTGACTGGGCACAGTTAGTTGAGTGACCAGACAGTTGCTTTTTTGTGTAAGTGGATTCAGTCAGGTTTTGAGTTTTTCTCCATCTTCAGCTGTTTTGTGTTTGTCAGCTGTTGTGTTCTATCCAATCAGAATAGAAGTTTTAACCCTCTGGAGTCTGAGGTGTTATCAGGGCCCTGGAGGTGTTTTGACATGCCCTGACATTTGTGCTTATTTCTGTTACTTGTAACATTTTCATGGTTAAAGTCTGATTACACATTATTCCGCACAAACTCTGCCACAGCAATATGTGAAATATATTTGCTTAGTCTTCATTCTATAAACTATACACTGATTCTTAATAAATGTATTAAATGCGACTGTGAATTCAGTTCTCTTTCACAGATTATTGCACTGAAATGGTCAATGTCAAAATGCATCTCCTATAAACCGCTCTGCGCTTTGAAGGGGATGTGGAACCCCAGCAGGACATCTTGTCTAATATCTTCATGTCTTCCCCTGATGTTCATAAGTAACTTAAAAGGTCTGGAGAGCAAATTGTATATTCCACAGGTGCAAGACACGTAGGATATGTTTGTTGCACTGCCATTAAAAGTGAAACTCAATTACCAGCATGTGGGAAATTTTCATAATTATTTGTGAACGCTTTACAATATAAATTGACGTGCCTTACCAAGTCTAATAGAAAGCACAAACTGTTAAATAGAATGATTTTGTTTTTCTACTTTGCCAGAGTAATTAAAAGTAATTAAAAGTGAACAAAATTCATTTTTATATTCCCCTGTGAAAATGAGACGTGAGTGAAGATTTGTGAAACAAGTGATTCCATGTCCAGTTAATTTGTTGAATTCATGCAAAACAGCATACAAAGCCAACAAATGGCTGAAATTTATGGTCTCGTGCCTCTTTCATTTGGCGCAAATCCAAATGTTTCCATGGTTGCGCTGTAACATTTTAATTGCAACCTATTATTTCTTTTGTAAACACAGCTTTGTGCCTCAGTCGTGTCAAGTTGACTGGCACAGCCCTTTGCAAATGTGTTAATTCAGAGAAAGAACACTTCCATAGATGATAAAAGATAATTTGTTGGGGAAACACTGCAATAGTTCATCATTTTTATCATGATGTAGTCATATTTGTTTGCTTGGACAGTGTATTAGGCTATAAAAGGACCTTTTGAAATAACTGCAATAATAATCTAGTGAAGTCAAGTGTCCGCAGGTGACCGACCTGGAACTATCAGAGGTGTGTTTACTGAAAAATAATTGCACACCTTAGAACATTTGTCTGCTGTTCATAATCAAACAATTGTACCATGAATTTCTTATCTGTTCTATAGTAGCTGGTGTTTATTAGTCTGGCACTTTTTTTTTTTTTTTCTATCTCCATCAGTTCCAGCTATACTTCAGTGGTAGACTTAGAGAGGGAGCTCCAGATTGGGCCTGAATACGAGCCACCCAGGATGTCCAGACGCAGTCTCCGTCTGCACACCGGCACGGGTCACTATGGAGACGACAGCCTGCTTGACTCCTCACTCCACCACAGCTGCGATAAGTGAGTACAATTTGCCCATGAAAATCAGCAGTGGATTAAGTAAGAGGATGTAACTTTTAAAGTTGACAACTTAAGAAGAAAAGACAAAATGATCAGCTAAAATTGGAGATAAAGAGAGAAGCTACACGTTTTCCCAGTTGTATTTCAGACAACTACAACAAATAGTTTATTTGTCTCAGAGCTTAAAGGCTGGAATTAGCTAAATTGGCAAGTACGCACATACTCTTCTGATGACAATCCTCTTCACACGCACTGTATGCTGACCCTCGTATACTCATAAAAAGTGAAGTATATTTGCCCTTGACTCAACCAGAATGCAATTTGGGGTAAGCTGTGTAGTGTTCCAACATTAATTAATTTACTTGTTCCAACACTTTAAACAATTTTGACAGCACTGGGACTTTTATTTTGACAGTAGTGAAAGCAAAGCAGTTTTATGACTGTTAAAGAGTTTTCCTTTCTGTTATAGAAAGGCAAACGGCATAACTTATACTGTCGCCAATCAGCAAATGCACGCCTACGTTTTGTAGCCTCCGTGACACTCCCTCTTTGCAAATGGGACACGGACATTTCAAACTATACCACACAATATTCAGTTGGTATGTCATATTCAATGTGTTCCGTATGTGAAGTGACCTATTCTACCTAGTCTTTATTTGAGAACATATGATACCCAGTGCAAACAGACTTGCCAGATTACGGAGAACATTTTTGGTTGGCGTATTATTTTTTTATTTTAGTTAAAATATAAATTTTAGGATTACATATTCTATATATTGTATAAATTTGTGTTTTACAGATTTATTGATCCAGTTACTTTTTTGGCATATTGATGGATTTCCAATTATTTTTAATTTTGTGAATGTATGTGATTCTTTTGTAGTACTTTAAAGAGCAGAAGAGCTCATCACTCCATTTCAGGATCAACACAGATTGCTCAAACACCAAGGTCTGCCTCAACATCAATCCTGCAGGCCCATAACAGCACCCTCAACAGCTGTGCACCCAGTGATGCCTCTCTGCTGTCCTCTCTGCTAGATGAGTCCTCCATACAGGAACGCACTATAGTTGACAGCTTCTGGGGTCAGTGCCAGCATACCTTTGTGATCACCCCGAAGTGTTATACTCTGAGTTTAAATTAACTGGGATGGCTAGCTGAAGCATTGATTTTGTAAATGTTTTTTTGTTGTTCGTTTATTGTTAGGCTTGGATGAAGACTGTGATATCAAGGGTAAGTGTGTGCTTCTGCTGAATGCATACTCTCTTAGATCATAACAGTTTGGTTCCAAAGTTAAAATCTTTTTTTGTTCTTAGATAAGTAGATTAATATTAGCCAATAAACAAAGACAGACTTGCCATGAGTTCATTAGTAATGTGGTTCTATTGAAGCGATTGATGGGTAGTAGATTAAGAGAATGATTCATGGATAGATGGCAAGAAAAATAGGGATGGATACATGAATGGAGAGATGCATGGGTAGATAGAGGGATAGAGGAATAGATCTTGGAATATATGTACACTCACATAAAGGATTATAGGAACACCTGTTCAATTTCACATTAATGCAATTATCTAATCAACCAATCACATGGCAGTTGCTTCAATGCATTTAGGGGTGTGGTCCTGATCAAGACAATCTCCTGAACTCCAAACTGAATGTCAGAATGGGAAAGAAAGGTGATTTAAGCAATTGAGCGTGGCATGGTTGTTGGTGCCAGACGGGCCGGTCTGAGTATTTTACAATCTGCTCAGTTACTGGGATTTTCACGCACAACCATTTCTAGGGTTTACAAAGAATGGTGTGAAAAGGGAAAAACATCCAGTATGTAGCAGTCCTGTGGACGAAAATGCCTTGTTGATGCTAGAGGTCAGAGGAGAATGGTCCGACGGATTCAAGCTGATAGAAGAGCAACCTTGACTGAAATAACCACTCGTTACAACCGAGATATGCAGCAAAGCATTTGTGAAGCCACAACACGCACAACCTTGAGGCGGATGGGCTACAACAACAGAAGACCCCACCGGGTGCCACTCATCTTCAAATAGGAAAAAGAGGCTACAATTTGCACAAGCTCACCAAAATTGGATAGTTGAAGACATGGCATTAAACAGAATGAGAACATGGATCCACCATGCCTTGTTACCACTGTGCAGGCTGGTGGTGGTGGAGTAATGGTGTGGGGGATGTTTTCTTGGCACACTTTAGGCCCCTTAGTGCCAATTGGAAATTGTTTAAATGCCACGGCCTACCTGAACATTGTTCCTGACCATGTCCATCCCTTTATGACCACCATGTACCCATCCTCTGATGGCTACTTCAAGCAGGATAAGGCACCATGTCACAAAGCTCGAATCATTTCAAATTGGTTTCTTGAACATGACAATGAGTTCACTGTACTAAAATGGCCGCCACAGTCACCAGATCTCAACCCAATAGAGCCTCTTTGGGATGTGGTGGAACGGGAGCTTTGTGCCCTGGATGTGCATCCCACAAATCTCCATCAACTGCAAGATGCTAATCAATATGGGCCAACATTTCTAAAGAATGCTTTCAGCAACTTGTTGAATCGATACCACCTAGAATTTAGGCAGTTCTGAAGGCGAAAAGGGGTCAAACACTATTAGTATGGTGTTCCTAATAATCCTTTAGGTGAGTGTATATACACTGTATCTTTTTATATATAAACACTTTTTGGGGGATTTTTATTTCAGACCAAACTATCATTGAACACCACAGCACAGTGGAGGCAAAAACACAGACGTCTACAGTACAGAACGGCTACATCTGCAGAGACTGCCCCATCACCTCTCCCTTCAAGAACAACAGTTCCCATCATAATGCCACTGGGCATCAGGCATCTTTTACAGCGATACCCCGCACAGCTTCATTTCCAAACACTACATTGTACTGCAGGGACAAGAATCGCAGACACAAACCAGGTGAGAGAGTTTGAAAATGCATTATAAAGTGGTCTTTTATACAGCTGCAGTGTAAGTTTTTCTTTCTCCCTTTATTTTTTTGTGGTTATGTTAAGCACATTACATTTGTGGGATTCAGTATTCATGTGTTCCTAATGTAGTGCAAACTGAACTTTTTTTTTTTTTGTCAAGTCCATTTCATCTGATTTGTCCTGGTGTCTGGAATCGGGCCCTCTCAAGTCCTTCTGTTCTTTGGATGCTGCTTTGATAAGAAGTGTTTTATTAGTAATATTGAAGGAAACAAGCAGGCTTGACTTTGTGTCTGTAGGGGTACTGGGGATGTTGTCTGAGATGTGCCTTCATAACAGCAGGCAAATTGCTACATTTGCAGTGTACATATGCACACTCCTGATGCAGATGGCTCTACTCAAAGGTATCAGCCTTTTAGTCTGGTGCTCACCTCTCTAGTCTGTGGTCTTTCTCACTGGATGGTTTATACTTGTTTGGGAGTCTTTCACCTGCTACATGTTTTCACTGTCAGGACTTAAAACAAATTCTATACTTAAAGGTGCAATATGCTGAATTTTCCAAAACTAACTTATGATTGCTTCTGATGCACTTATGATCCACTAGAAGTGTGTTTGTGCTTACAGAGACACTGCCCTGTGCCTGTATTTTTGTAATTTTTTTGCTTTGCTCTGCACATTTCTGGACTGCTTTTGGCCAGTGGGCGTGTAGCCCCAGCCAATAACAAGGCACAACGTGAGTGAGGATGGGAGTTTGTCTGTGTCTGAAGCTCAGGAACCTCTTAATTTCTCCTGTCTCAACAAAAAACAATTAGCTAATGTTGCTAATGCCTTATTGAGCGCTATCTGTAACTTGACTGATTATTAAACATTGTAATTACGTTTTTATGATGACACGTAATTGTTTGTTAGCGTGCTAGACTGAAGTTGGCTAGTCATCTAACTTGGCATAGCTGTTCATTCATATACACAAAATGCTTTTTATGCATGAACACAATATTTAAAATATATATGTATATTTAAGCAGGGCATATGCACTTGTGGTGTTCTGTCCAAGTTTGAACAGGTTTACCAACAGTTGCTGAATTTCGTGTGTGTGTAATGCAGAGCATGTATGGGATGCCATATTTGGCTATGGTTACACATCACTTAAACTTTTTTCAATAGTTTCTTCACTTTAATAGGGTCTAATGTTCACTCTGCATTATTTATCGACATGAAAATTGCCACAGACGCTGGCATGGCTTTAGAAAAAACAAACTCAAACAGAACTCAAGGGGGCGATAGTTACTTTCAAATGTCTGTCTAGATGCTTTTGTTCATTTACTTGCATAGTTTGTTTTGGAACTTAGACATGAACTATATACTTTACTGAGCTATACACTGTATGCATGTGAAGCAGCTTATTGGGGAGAGGTGTTCTGCACAACCACTGTCACTCTGTTTGGTCATTGGGATTTTTGCAGAGTAAGACACGTACATGGATTAACATCTTTTGTTGATCCTGGAAAACCCTGTCCTAACCCCTATACTTAAACTTATCCTGAAATGATAGGTAAATAAAAATTGTATAGAAGCCCCTAACCCTTGTTGTAAGCCTAAACTCTAAAACTATCCCTCAAATCTGATTGGTTGTTTGTAATGTTAAGGATGTTGATCCAGGAACATGTGTTACTTGGTGAAATCTCTCTAGCCGCTATCTCTGGCCAGTGGCGTCAGTTTCAGATGTCTTTGACCGTCATGGTTTAATATCAATCCATGTTTCTCCAGGCTTGCTGTTATCAGTGTTTCACTGGTTTTTGCGAGTGTGTGATGGAGTTGCTCACTCCACAGCCACTGTGCTGAAGAAGACACTGCAGTCTGTGCAGCAGAAGAGAGCCCCCAATGGCTGTGCTAGCGGAGGTATTGATTTCTTTCAGACCCTCTGGTGACAGGATTATATCCTCTTAATCTAACTACTGTGCACACTGTATAAACAGCCTGAAACATCATCTTAAAGACCTTACACTCTTAAAGGTGTGACATTGTTTTGCTCATGATCACATCAGTTAATTTTCAAGAGAAAATTATTAATTTGGGAAACTTTGGGGCTATTTTCATAGAAATGTTAAGTCAGTGGTTCTAAACTAGGCTCTTGATCGGTGACCGACCTTTTTTTCTGCAGCAAACAATTACAGGAACGTTTCTAAATCATGAACTGCTGGACAAGGACTTGTTTGAGACTAGAAAAATACTCTGTAAAATATTGGCCTACCTTCAATATTTCAAGTAAAATAACCTGGCCCTCCAAACAAATGTGATTGAGGAGCCCTGATGTAAATGGCCCCTTTCTGGTATCCTTGCAGGCATCATGCAAAGGTTACAGAGTTTACCAGCTTTCTGTCGTCTTGAAATTGAAGTTTCAATATTGGATATAACTGTGCGTAACCCAGGTTAGTAAGGAGTTTTTATCACAGTGGTCTCATGTTAACGTGTAATGTTGAAGTCACCCTAAAGGTGAAGTGTATCTTTGTCACTTGCGGCATTGAACAGAACTTCAAAAATGATGTTTCCAAACATATCGAACACCACAGAGGCCATTTTATTTTTGTTTTATGGCACAACACCAATGTTCACATTTAATAGCCTTAGTAAAAATGACCATCACCTTTCCCACTTTTATATCTGTTCTTAGTAATTGTAATATAGAGCACTTCCACAAATCGGGATAATAGGTTTATCCAAAATTTGTCAAGATCTTACTACAAAAAAAGTGTACCCTTTTGTTAGTGCAATGACATCTGTTACTGGTTGAGGACACCATGTGACATTCACCCCCCTTTTTCTGAAGTTACTCCCTTTGTGAAAGTCTTTCTCAGGAGTGGCTACTGTGGCCTTTTTGTTTATTAGGTTTTACCCATCATCAGCTATCCCATGGTGCCTTGGGGTATGTTGTGCAGCCATCTTCTGATTAACCTCTCTCTCATTTAACAGCCGCTTTAGTCGCCACATCTCTTGCATGGTGTTTGACCTCCTACATTACATCCACTATAACCTTAAAGTTTTCTTCCCCTGCAGATGTTCTGCGAAGCATGATTACACTGCATAAACAAATGCGCCTCTCCACTACGAGCACTGCCTTGGTTACATGCAAATCTTTCAGCTCGAGTCTGGCTGTGCAGAGCTATGATTGGAGGGATGGAGAGAGACTGATACTGAGCTCTTGGTTTTATCTGATGTTTGTTTTTTCTCTTTCTGATTCATCATAGGCAATGAGAAATACTACAGCAGTATGAGTGTTAAAGAGGTAGTGCTGCAAAAGGAGCGTCCAAAGTTCAACGGCATACTGTGTAAGTACACATTCTTGACTTTCAGATATCTGTCCACTTCAAATCATTAGGTCTTGTTTAAAGTTTATATTTTAGGGACAAAGTCATACAGGTTTAGGGTGAGTAAACTGGCGCTATAAGGGTGAGTAAATTGACAATCTTTTTTTTTTTTTAATCTGTTTAATTGTTAGTTATTCTGCTGGTTTCGATTGCCATACATTTGGGCCAAAGAAAAGCTATGCATGTCATTGAGTCGGACAAAGCGATAGAAATGTTGATTTATAATGCATAATAAATCAAACAATTGTAATCAGTGAAACAAATCGCCTATGCTTTTCACATGGTTTTATGACACAATCGTCTGCTTATGTGATTCTAATTTCAATTGGTGATATTGATTTATTGGCAATTTGCATGGCAGTGTATTTCTCAGTGTAGATATGATATAGAGTTTAATCAGCCCTCAGGAAGCCACACTTTCTTCACAGCCACATCGGTCACTGGAAAACTGAGTAACTAGTTTAAATGCTACCTCGACGGTAGATGCCCAGATAGGCTTACTAGGTTGTGTAGCAGAGCATGTTGTATAGGTGTGTATAATGGTAGAATGATTCATAAATGAATGTAGATATCTCAGGCTTAGTGTTTGCCCACTAAACACAACTGCTGTATACAGCCTCTGTTTTAAATGTCTACAGTGGTGGACGTCATTGGATGAAGACACCAGCACAACAAATTTTGTAGGAGTAGAACTTCAGTTATTTAATTTTCAACCATACACTGATCCTAACAGGTGATGACTGCAAAAGGAAGCAGAACTCTGCAACGGACACTTCGCAGGAACAGAAGCCAGTAGGGACCTTATGGTGGCTCATAGATTTTACAGGTTATATGCTTGTCACTTGCCCTCAATCTTGGTCCTTCCCTGAGCTTCTGGTTTGGAAATGGTTGGCAAGCCAGTTAATGCTGCTGTGAGCTCTTTCCCCTGGTTGAGGTCTTTCAGGTTGTGGTCAGGGCAGTTTGTTCCCCAGCAGTTGTGGGTTTGTCCTGGTGAAAGAGCTTTTAGACATCCTTGCATGGCTACTTTTGCCTCCTCCTTTTTAAATTTATATATATAATAAAACTTTCAACTGTATACTTGTGCTGTGAATCCCTTAAACCCCTTTGCAGTTTTTATGTGGAGTGTCTTCTTGTCATGCATCTCATGTTGTTGTTTTTTCAGGCTTACTCAGTACATCATATGCCAAATATTTAAGCAATAGAGTTATTGTTTACAGTTTAAATCTGGATTTTTATTTTTATTTTTATATTTAAAACAATGAAACGTCATGAGATACAAATGCAATTTGCTGTTGAAGCCAGTACTCAAATGTAAGCAAATTAAACAGACTGTTGTCAGATTTTTTCAATTGAAGCACAAGATGCTTTTGCTGCTTTCTCATTTTAAAATATTACATATTTTTATAATTTTACACTTATTTTAACATGTTTGTTACATGGTAATTTTTCCACCCTGTCTGTCCTTAAAGGCACAACAGCAAAAAGGGCCAGCTTACGTTTAAGACATTTATGTAAACATCCTCTTTGCATGTGAAATGCTGCACTTGCAGTAAGTTTGGTTTCATCATTTTAAACTGCTCTATCCCTTTATTTTAGCCTCTGTTTCAGAGGAAGACATTGTAGCCGCCTTGTTTCAATAATAAATAGGGGTGGGTGTTTTTAAGTTTTATAGTATTTTCATAATACAATTTTAGCCCCCATTTTTTCCCACCCAGCCGCCTAAAAAAATGCAATTAAATCTGTAATCTGTACACTAATTCATAATTGCATCAGGGTTAGTTGAAACTGCCAGCAGGCTTTGGCTGGTTTTCCACCAGGTGACAGAAATCATCCACTAAACCATGGCACATTTTTCATAAATGTAGAGCTTCTTTAAAAGTAAATTTTACTGCAAAAATTGTAAAAAATAGTATTGTTTAAAACATTACACCTGTTGAAAGAGAAATATTTTTAAAAATGTTTTACCCACATAATGCCAATTTAATGACATCATGACAATTTCAGTAATATATAAAGGTTGTCTGTATTCTTAATGAAAATTGGCTGGTTATTTAAAATGATTTGAAATTAATTCCGTATTCAGGGATTGACTTGATGGGTATTGTAGAAAATTACTGTATTGTTTATGCCTAGCCTAGTATACAAATATATTACTATTTATTTATTTTATATACCCTCATTTGGGGCTGGGCCCCCTAAAATTGAAGTCCTAGAATTGCTCCTGATTTTCATTAAATTTCATTTGTCACCTTTTCACAAAGACTTTGTTTGTATTTCTTTAAATGCAAAAGTATTTTAACACCTATTTTAAGTATTTAACACCCCCTAACACCTACACCCTAACCTCGCTCTGTGCTCTAGATTAGCACACCCACTTCACAGTCAGTCTTTACTCATGGTTTATTCTGTGTCTTTTTCCAGGGAGGATAACCTCAGGAAGTTTCTTGTGGCTTGTCAATTTCTTTGCAAAGTAAGTTTTGTTCTGTTTTTCCCTGTATATATATATATATATATAATTGTTTTTCCTCCTGTCAGTAGCCCTGTTTCCATCTAAAATTGGGAATTTAACTAGCACAAAATTGTGCTTTATTTTTAAATGTTTTTTACAATATTCCAGTTTCCATCCCGTGTGTTAAAGAGAGAAAAATCACCACTTCCTAGGAAATTGCCACAAAATATCTTTATTAAAACTGGAAGTTGCTGCAATTAGGGAGTCCACTGTGGCTCTTTTTTCCTACATCATAAATGACTTATTTTATCTTGCGTTCAGATGTCTGATGTTTGGGTATGCAGTCATATGAGATTGTTCTGGGAGAAAATTAAACCAAATTTTGATGAGCTTTCAAGCATTTCAGAATGATCAAACCAACTTTTGCTATGATGGGCAATGAAATTGGTCTGCTGGTTAGTCCACTTATCCTCTGAGGCAAAGTCACTGAGATTGGCTGTGCAACTAGAGGTTTATTCAGTAAACGTTTCCATCTTTGTTTATGAGCAGGTTATATCAGGTAAAAAATGTAATCAATTAAGTGTAAAAGTGTTTTATGCATATCTTGTCGCTTCAATCCACATATTTGCATATTTTTATCAAGCGGCAACCTCTCGCGGTCTCTCTTGAAGCTGACACGGAAGTGACTTAAACTGCAGTTCATTGAGTGGCCGCTAGGGACGGGCTCCAGAGGGGAGCAGAATTTCATTGAGTCTCATGTTAAAATGCCCAACTTTACAGCAGAAAAATGTTTACAGCCTGGGACAAGTTCTAGTTTTGGTCTAAATGGCTAATTTTGCCCTTCATGACAACTGTGAGGGGAGTGCATTTTTTTTTTATAACTCATTCATTTACATTAAATAAAGCCTTAAAGTTCTGCATAATTAAGGGCGTGGCCACTGAGTGGCAGGTGGGAAACCATTTATCTGCTGTCTGTTAGTCATCACGTCACCTCAGCTCCGCCCACGTCCCGCCTCTTTGCCCATTTTCTATTATCCGGGAGTGACGCTTGATGACGTGCTGCCAAGATGGCAACGACCAGCTCGACCCTACTTTACGCTTCAGAACTGCTCTTCAGAAACCTATGGGTGACGTCACGGACACTACGTCCATATTTTTTTTTATACAGTCTATGATTTTTATGCAATATGCCAAAGTGCATAAAAATAGGTGGTTGGAAACAAAGCTAGTGTCTAATGCATGTCCAGTGTGGTTATATAATGGTTATTTAATATTTTATTTTATTTAAATGATTCAGCTTATTGTCAATTTAATAATCTCATCATTTGAGCAGTGGCCAAAACACTGCCAGTGTGTTGAAGTACAACATGACTAACAATTTATCCTGTCACCATCTTCTCTTCCAGGTCTCTCCCTATGCTTTCAAAAGTCCTGTTTCTTGTACCGCTCCTTCTGTTCTTCGGTGAGCATATCACACCATTCATGACTGGCTATTGGTCTAGATGGAAATAAGATCCCGCATTCTCAATTGTCCACATTTTTTGTGTTGTTCCTGATAGCTCTGTGCTACTGGGGGCCCTCCGGACTGTTGGCCATGCTACCTGATGCTAATGTGATGGAGTGGAGGGATGCATCCGATCTCACCCCTCCAACCATGGGCAACTCTGAGAAGGGACAAACTCTCACTGACACAGACTCTCAGGTATTATTTAGCTTTCAAGATATTACACATGTATTGTAGTTGGTTAAATTAATTTCACAATACCGAAATATTTAAGGGTTAATTCACCCAAAAATTTAATTCAGTCATTACTCTTATGTTTTAAAACTGTAAGACTTTCATCTTTCATCTGAACACAAAGATGTTTTTAACAAAATGACTTCTGTCCCATTGACAGCTGCACAACTGGCACTTTGACGCTTCAAAATATTCATAAAGGGGGTTCATATATTCATATAAATTGAGTTTAGTCTAAATTTGTTTGAGACAAAAAAATTTTGTGCTGTCAAGTATATGAGCAAGTGTTTCTGTTTATTACCTTTTAATAATGTTGTGGCTGATGCATCATCTTTCTGCACATGCTAAACGTATATCTAAATATGTTACAATTTAAAAGTAAATGCACATTGTTCTTAAGGTAGACCTCTTCCCCCATCTTACCTTACCATGTCTCACTCCTCCCAGAGGCCCTCGTCGGCATCTGTAGAGGCAGAGAGGCTGATGCGTTTGGAGGAGAGCTTGTCTCAGCTGTGGGATCGAGTGGCAGGTGGTTTGCTCAGGCAGGAAGAGCAGCACACTGAAGTGCTCAGTCTGTATAACACCATGCGATCAGAGCTTCACCGACACACAGACAGAGAGAGCCTGGGCCAGTGGATAGGAGACCTGCTGGAGGAGAGATTCAGCCTGCTGAAGGGAGAAGTGCAGAAAGAGGCCAAGAACACGCAGCAGGTGACTTTTCTGAAAAACCTGTTGAATTTAGGTGCTCAAGTCCTTGTTCAGCAAACTAATTAGTTCCTGATTTGATCTATTTTTACTTCTGTCTGCAGCATCAGGAGAAGCATGCAGAAGAGCGTCAGTCAGAGAATACTCGACTTGCCGAAGCTGAGGCTCTGCTCCAGACGTTGGCACGCAAAACTGAGGTGTGACATTCAAAATCTACCAGGAACACACAAGGTGGTTTATATCCACATGCAGGTTTTTTTTTGTTTTGTTATGGAAGGCTCTAAACCACTGGCCCAAAGTTACACTGAACTTTCACAAACTATATAAATCACACTCAAAAAAACATGTAATGACCTCTGATTAAATAAGCAAAATTAGGACTGGTGATTTTTTAATTTTAATGTTCAATTTAGGAACTGCAGAGAAAACAAGAGCCCACATTTAGAAAGATTCCTGAGGCTGAGGCCCACCCCTGATCCTAACAGGTTATCATCTTCAATCTGGTTTAATCATTGAAAAACATCACTGTGGACTGTTTTAAGTAATAATGCAGGTAGTTCTTGTTAACTGATGTAGATGTATGTCTCTTTCTCTCTTCAGCGAGGATGATGAGAGCAGCTCGAGTGAGGTTTTGCTGGCAGAGGTGAGGCGGCTAGAGGACGCTTTGGAGCGCATCAGAGATGATGTGCAGGGGCTGATGGGATGCAGAGACAAATGTGAACAGCTGGACTCCTTTTCAAGCTCAGTAAGTGCTCCGTGCCATCAGTTATCTTCTATAGTGTTTGCAGGGTCTATAATTTATTTTTTATTTTTTTGTACCTGACTAATGCCTCTATAATGTAAGAAATTTTAAACATTGCTAAAAACTTAGTTTTTTAGTATGCAAGCAAAACTTTGAAAATGTGACTGTTCTTTTTAAGAGATATAACAAGTTTTGTCCTGGATGTCAACTGTGACTTATTTTGTGAGTTAGGCCCCGTACACACGGAGATGCGTTTTGCTGTATACGTAAACATTTTGTCCAGATGGATCTGGTGTTTTGGGAGCCTGAAACCTTTTTTATTTTTTAAACCTGGTCCCAGAGTGAATAAATCTGAAAACCACATGCATTTTGTGTGTGCAGCCAATCCGTAAATTTTGTGAAACAAGGTCGTCATCCACGTCCTTGACCCTAGTTATGGCTCGTTTCCACTGAGTGGTACGGTTCAGTACAATTTGGTACGGTGCGTAATTCTGTACCGTACCACTTTATTGGCACTCTTCCTTTGGGGTACCTAGCACAGTGGTCCAGTACTAAAGGGTGGAGCTAGACTCAATGCAGAACGTTGATTGGTTGACATAATTGTCACTTGTGCATGCTTTTTTTTTGTGACTGTTTTTCCCTGCAGCCTTGGCTCAAATAAAGCATGTCGTCGTCATCTTGTGACAAAGTGCCACATGCCGAGAAGCAAGAACAAGATCTGTTGTATGTCGTCCTCTGTTGTTTACTGTGTCACTGTCTTCTTCATGTGAGAATAATGTCGATTGCTATACCACACCTATCATAAGGGTTCTGTTGGCAGTGGAAACGCAAGCCGGATCAGCATCCTGTACTGATCCGTACCGCATACCCATTAGACACCATGCGCATGCTCCAAGTCGTCTTCTCCGTTTTTTTGTGTATCTATGTGGCAGAATTACTGCGCCACATACTGGTCTGGCATGTATACAACATTTTGAGTGGGTTACAGTGATTTTGTGCGCGCAGATATTTCTTGCAAATATAAAGCCAGCTTAATTTAATCAATGATTCATGATGATTATTAATTAATTTTATTAAATATCATTTACTCCTGGATCTGTTCTCTTGCAGGTGTCTGAGCAGGTGGAAAGGGAACTCAAGTCTCTGTTTTATGGCAGTGACCGAGCAGCAGAGCTGGAGCTTCCTGAATCTCTCCTGCAGTGGCTCTCTGATCACTTCGTAAGCACCACTGAACTACAGGCTTCACTCAGCGTGCTGGAGAGCAGCATTCTGGGTAACCTGTCCCTTCAGGTAGAGGAAGGCCAGTCGCCTTCTAAAGAGACAATCACCAAGACTGTACTACAAGCCACAGGGGAGGCAGGCCTCTCTGAGGAAGTAAGATTTTGAGAATTTTAATTTAAAAGTAACCCATTATTGTCATATACAATGGGGCAAAAAAGTATTTAGTCAGCCACCAATTGTCCAAGTTCTCCGACTTAAAAAGATGAGAGAGGCCTGTAATTTTCATCATAGGTAACTTCAACTATGAGAGACAGAATGAGAAAAAAAACGGAAATTCACTCTGATTTTTAAAGAATTTATTTGCAAATTATGGTGTAAAATAAGTAGTTGGTCACCTACAAAAAAGCAAGATTTCTGGCTCACAGACCTGTAACTACTTCTTTAAGAGGCTCCTCTGTCCTCCACTCGTTACCTGTATTAATGGCACCTGTTTGAACTCGTTATCAGTATAAAAGACACCTGTCCACTACCTCAAACAGTAAGACTCCAAACGCCACTATGGCCAAGACCAAAGAACTGTCAAACGACACCAGAAACAAAATTGTAGACCTGCACCAGGCTGGGAATACTGAATCTGCAATAGGTAAGCAGCTTGGTGTGAATAAATCAACTGTAGGAGCAAATATTAGAAAATGGATGACATACAAGACCACTAATCTCCCTCGATCTTGGGCTCCACGCAAGATCTCACCCCGTGGGGGCAAAAAGATCACAAGAACGGTGAGCAAAAATCCTAGAACCACACGGAGGGACCTAGTGAATGACCTGGAGAGAGCTGGGACCAAAGTAAGAAAGGCTACCATCAGTAAAACCCTACACCATCAGGGACTCATCCTGCAATGCCAGACGTGTCCTCCTGCTTAAGCCAGTACATGTCCGGGCCCGTCTGAAGTTTGCTAGAGAGCATTTGGATGATCCAGAAGAGAATTGGGAGCATGTCATATGGTCAGATGAAAACAAAATATAACGTTTTGGTAAAAACTCAACTTGTGTTTGGAGGAGAGAATACGGAGTTGCATCCAAAGAACACCATACCTACTGTGAAGCATGGGGGTGGAAACATCATGCTTTGTGGCTGTTTTTCTGCACAGGGACCAGGACGACTGATCCGTGTAAAGGAAAGAGTGAATGGGGCCATGTATCGTGAGATTTTGAGTAAAAACCTCCTTCCATCAGCAAGAGTATTGGAGATGAAACGTGGCTGGGTCTTTTAGCATGACAATGATCCCAAACACACCTCCCGGGCAATGAAGGAGTGGCTTCGTAAGAAGCATTTCAAGGTCCTGGAGTGGCCTAGCCAGTCTCCAGATCTCAACCCCATAGAAAATTCGTGTGGCCTAGCAACAGCCCCAAAACATCACTGGCCCATTCCTCCATGCAGATCTCCTCTAGAGCAATCTACCAGCAAAAGTGTGTAAAAACCTTGTGGAGACCTCTCATTGCCAACAAAGGGTATATAACAAAGTATTGAGATGAACTTTTGTTATTGACCAAGTACTTATTTTCCACCATAATTTGCAAATAAATTCTTTAAAAATCGGACAATGTGATTTTCTGAATTTTTTTTCCTCATTCTGTCTCTCATAGTTGAAGTGTACCTATGATGAAAATTACAGGCCTCTCTCTTCTTTTTAAGTGGGAGAACATACACAATTGGTTGCTGACTAAATACTTTTTTGCCCCACTATATGTAATGCTGCTTTTACGTTTTTAAATTTTTTAAAACTTTTTTTTTCCTTCTCCACAGCATGTAGAGTTGATAGTCAACAATGCAATGAAGCTCTACTCTGAAGACCGCACCGGTCTAGTGGACTATGCATTGGAATCTGGAGGTATAGTAATGATGTTAACCGTGGATGGATTTTAAATTCTAATGTTAATGTTCTAATCTTAAATTAAATGTTGTGTGAAATTTAGTTTGAATTCACAAACATCAGTGGTTACCATCCCAACCACTGATCTGTATAAATGACTGGATTGCTCATGACAGCGTAAGTCATGCCATCATATTGGTATTCCCTCACATTCTAATGAACTAATAGAAAATCATCTAATTTTAATGAGAACATTTACCCAAAAAGTCAGTGTTTGAAAGACCTCAACATTAAAATTACAAATGTCACTAGTCTTCTGAAAACAGATACAACTTAATTTGTCATGTACTGTTATTCACTGTGGTTTTGTAATTATGCAGTTTTTATTCGTACAGTAACGGTAAATGATTCAGCTGTGTTTTTGTTAAAAGCATGTATTTCGAAGCAGTAAAAATAACTTGAACATGGGTTAAATATTTAGCTCAACAATATATACAAACACATTTCATATGCAAACAGTCATGTAAGTAAAAAGCCATAGAATTTGAGCTGACCTGTGGTTTTTAACAGTTTACAAGATCTCCAAAAGACATCGGGAAATATACATGCATGCTTCACGAGTTATTCAGAGAAATGACGTTGACTGCAAATGGATTTGAAGACATAAAGCTTTAATTCCAAGCATTTATTGTTGCTCCGAGTAAGCTAATGCATGGTAAACTTTTTTTAAATATAATGTAGGGCAATTTCTTAATAAGGGATTGAATGTATTGGAATATTTAATGTTAATTCACAAGAATTCTGTATTGCGTTAGGTCATTTACTGCTGCGGTGTCAGCAGTGTGCCGTAGACAACCATTTTAACGAATTCTAATTTTCTATATAACTTTCTGAAAATCTGGAATAACCCCAGGACCAGAGTTGGGAAACACTGACCTTTTATCATAAATATAATAATCTTAATATAAAACATTTTCCTTATGACCTTGACAGTATGCCAATCTTTAATTTTGTGTATTGGTTCAGTAATTTGTTTGCAATCAAAAGGCTCATGCCTCCCTGCATGGAAAAAACAGTTAGTGTATACATGATATTTATTTGACCGCAATAATTTCATGAATACACTAACCAGTGTATCAATGCATCATAATAAACAGTTAATTTAAATGTAAACAATTCAGTATTGTTCTTTGTTCAGTTAATGAAAGGCACTCTGGAAACCATTGACTTGATTTGTATGAAACTAGATTTTCTATTTGTTATATTATATTTGTATTAAGCATTGTGAATCTGCTTTGCTACGATGGACTTAATTGCTCTGAAATGGAAATCCAATTCAGTTATGTAAATATTGAAATGTACTGTTATAATACTGAAGAATGTTTCCACTATCACTTGTGACCATATGTTAATATGAATTGCAATCTACACCACTCGAGTGTCAGGTAGCCTAAATATAATCTCACGTAGCCAGACCTTCAGACTCACGGCTTCATAGCAGCTTTCATTGGTAGTATTCAACCAATCACATGACTACTTCGAAACTCCCAAAGTGTTTCCCGTTTTGGGTTCCATATGCATCAGACGTTCAGCCAGCGGTCCGTGGGCATGAGGCTGAGACTAGCCTAAATATGACACGCTCTGCATTTCTTTGTGTCTGTAGGAGGCAGCATCATAAGCACTCGTTGTTCAGAGTCCTTCAACACCAAAACGGCACTGCTGAGTCTGTTCGGCCTCCCGCTGTGGTACTTCTCCCAGTCACCACGTGTAGTCATACAGGTCTGACACCTTTGAGAATTTTGATTCCATGTGCATTTATTTATTTTATTTTTTTAATGGCCACTTTCCCTTCTGTGTTTATCCAGTGTTTCTTTTCATCCATTTGTCCCTACAGCCAGACGTGCATCCTGGGAACTGCTGGGCATTTAAAGGTTCATATGGTTATCTAGTGATCGGCTTGTCCATGAAGATTGTGCCTACAGCCTTTTCTCTGGATCATGTGCCCAAATCCCTGTCGCCCACCGGCAACATTAGCAGTGCCCCACGAGACTTCAATGTATATGTAAGTACACATGGAATTCAAATCATATCAGGGTTCCTACATCTCTCCAATGAATATATTGAATGAATTTTTAAATCTTTTGTGCTAATGTTTCAATCTTGTGCTTCGCTAGGTTGCATTATTTTGATTTTGTTTTCATGTCTACAGTGCTGGGTAGATTACTTACAAATTGTATTCCATTTCTCAATCCAGGTTACAGTAACATAATCTATTATATTACACATTTTAGTTAGTGTAATATGACTACTTTTTGATTTGCTTTTAACAAGTTAATATAATGTAATACTTTTTCTTTGTTTTACTTTTGTATTTTTATTTACCAACAATTATTACTCAATTTAGTGCAGTTATAGTCGCCTTGCTTGACTAGTGGCTGATCTGTGTGCAATTCCACAGAAATTGAGAATGGAAAATGAATGGAAAGGAGAATAATGATTTTCCCTACCCTCTCTCTGTTCTGTTAAAGGGTCTTGATGATGAGCAGCAGGAAGAGGGGCAGTTGCTCGGACAGTTTGTCTATGAAGATGATGGAGACTCTCTTCAGACCTTCTTGATCTCTGTAAGTATCTCACAGTTTCCTGTGTATTGTTTTTTCTGTTCTTTCAGTCATTTAATCAGCCTGTTGCAACATAAAATCAAATCAAGGCATAACTGATTAGCTGATGCATTTATTGACTTGGCAAAACAAATAAAATAATACAGGATGCATTTGCAGAAGAAAAAAAAAGATGGAGAGATGCTTTTAAAAGAATAGTTCACCCAAAAATGAAAATATTCCATAATTTACTCACCCTCAGCCATCCTAGGTGTATATGACTTTCTTCTTTCAGCTGAACACAATCAGAGTTTTTGAAGCACCAAAAAGTGCATTCATCCATCATAAAAGTAATCCATATGGCTCCAGGGGTTTAATAAGTGATCGCTTCACTAGTTTTCACACAAGCTTACGCTATGCCTACATCATACACCGGGTCAGAGGCCAATGATTATACTGGAGTCGTATTTATTACTTTTATGATTGATGGATGCACTTTTTGGAGCTTCAAAAACCAGGGCACTATTCAATACCATTACAAAGCTGGGAAGAGCCAGGATATTATTTAATATAACTCTGGCCGAAAGAAGAAAGTCATGTACTCTTACAATAGCTTGAGGCTGAGTAAATTATGGGATAATTTTTGGGTGAACTATTCCTTTAAGTCACCATGAATTCTGAATTGACAATTCTTATTTTTATTTTGGAATTTTGCAGTATTTATTACAAATGATGTATCTATGCACATTTTTTCTTAATTCACGCATCCTCATATTCTTGAATCTTTAGTTTACTGTTGCGCCAGTGTTGTTTATGTGTAATCTTTGACTTGTCTAAAATTCTGTATCGGTCTTCCTCAAGGAGGAGGTGACAAGAGCTTTTCAGATCATTGAGATGAGAGTGCTGTCTAACTGGGGTCATCCTGAATACACTTGCGTGTACCGTTTCCGGGTGCACGGGAAGCTTGTTGATGAATGATTTGCAAGCACTTGGGACATTATGAACTCCTGACAATTTGTCACTCATGCACTGAAAAAAAGAGGAATGGAGTCACTCTTGAGAAACTAATAATGTGCCATAGCGCTACACTGTTAATATGCGATTGCATGCTGGTACATGTACTGCTAGGCCTCAGGGCCAGACTCAGCACTTGCAATCTTGTCTCATTCTGATGCATCACACGGTTTCCACTTTTGTCATTCATTAGGGTTATGCTTCTTCTTTTTTTGGGGCATTTATTATTATTAATTATTATTATATTATTATTATTATGAATTATATCTGTTAGAATTCCACTAAAAATGAATGACAATTCTACAAACAAACCGGTGAAGAATGTGTTTTTTAGACTACATGTAAATTGTTAAGTTCTTCAGTTTTTTTTTGTCTGTTTTTTTTCCTTGCTAGCTGTTATTGTGCTCTATTTAAGAATTCTAGATATATAACTATTTATTTTTGTGTATTTAAGTTGATGTAGATGGATTGGATTGAGTATTTTTGTAAATGCTTTTCATGATCTTTATGCAAAGGATTTTGTAATTGCCATGTGATAGGTTGGCTTTTCAAATAAAATTCTATTTTTTTTATTATTTTAAAAAAAGGATTGGGTGCATTTTATTTTTATGGATGAGGTGCAGTCATTTGACAAACGGGAAGAAAAAACAGCCTATTTATAGAGTGCTGATAAAGAAATAATATAGTCTTTTTTGCAAACTTCACTGCCATCTGATCAACAAAAAGAATTAGTTATGATTAATGTGTGCAGTGTTTGGTTTTTTTAAACAAATGCTCTGAACAGTAGACCTGGGGCCTGTACCATGATGGTAGATCAACAAACTCAGGGTTATAGGATTAGTTTCGAGTTGACAAAACCAAACCAGTCAATTCAGGCTTTGTTGGTCCCATGATGCTGATCATCAGCTTTCTCTGTCAACTCAGGCTTTGATCCTGAGTTTGAGGAGTGCGTGCATGTGAAAGTGTGACATCAGCAGTGAGCAGCCAATCACATGCCTTTCAACGCAAAGTGTGACTCATTTCTCGCGAGAGAGCTAACGTGATTCAAAACTCTTTTGCTGAAGATAAAGACATTGAAGTACATATAAAGAATTTAAAAGCATTTACACAGAAGAAAATAATTTTCCATGTAAGAGGATAATTAAAGAAAATAGTTGTGAAAATAGTTTATATATATCTTTTTTTTTTTTAAAGCAGTCTCTTGTGCTCACCAAGTCTGCATATGTGTTTATATATATATATATATATATATATATATAACTTTAATATTGTGAAATTTTATTAAAATGTAAAATAACTGATTTCTATTTAAACATATTTTACTTTGTAATTTATAATTGTACAATTATTATATTAAGTAATCATCAGTAGACAATATATATATATATATATACATATTTATCATTTAGTGACCTTTAATTTGGAGCAAGAGAACCAGGGGGAGTGGCTTTATTGCATCAGAGATGAGTCACTTTGCTCACAGCTGATTGGTTCAAATTCAGTTTGCGATCTCTTATCCCGAACATAACCTGCTCCAGGGCAGGTTAGCTGGAGCGTAAGTTACTATGGAGATGAACACTGCTAAAAGCCAAACCACTTTAATGGTACTTAAAACCCAGGATTGGTACAAACTAAGCTTAAACATATCTGGCTAGCTAGCTAAACCAGCTTCATGGTATAGGCTCCTGGAATGGAAAGACTGAGACTTTCTAATGATATTTAAAAAATGAGATTTCCTTTCTCCACTAAATTTATTCCCAAAATGCTGGCAGAAAATATAATTTATTAATGTAATTTTGTTAGTTAATTAAAATCTATTGCATCTTATTTGATGTGAATTTCTAAGGTCTTTATATTATTAGCATGATCAAAACTTTGCTGAAAAACCTGTTGTACTCAATCTGGGGGGTATTTCAGAAAGCAGGTTATGTGACCTACCCGGGTATGTTTAAGAGTTAAGTTAGCGGATAACCAAATTTGTTTCAGTTATATAATATACAACATTATAGATCAATTCTAAAGAAGTTTAAATGTTAATGCAATTCAAATAGATTTACTATTTATTGTATTGTCATCTCACATGGATCTGCATTCAATTAATTAGCATCAAGAAAACAATATAATTCTTATTCTCAGTGAATAAAGATTACTTATTAAACTAAAACATTGAAAAAATAACTGCACAAACCCCAAATAGGTGGCGATATGCACTAAGTCGTAACTTGTCATTAAACAAAAGAAGAAGAAAGTAGAATAATGGTGCGCTCTTTCTCAGCGTCTGTTTCCATGGTGAGTCATCGATTCGTCGCTCTGTTAAGAATGTCTTGCAAGTTAAACGGGAACATACTCAAGGTTGTCTGAACTTACCCCCGGACTCTTTTTTTGGAACCAGCATACCTCGAGTAAGCGAGGTTTGGGTTAATCAACCAAGAGTTCAAGCCAGGTATATGTGACGGTGAGCCTCGCTTTCTTGAATACCCCCCTGTATATAGGGAAATCTTTTTTTTTCTGACTTCTAAAGTAAACAAGAATACACTATATTTATTTCAAGATGGAGATTTACTGTATTGAAGCAACAATATGGAAGTAAAATAATGCCAAATGTTTTTGAAATAAAAAAGCCTGTTGAATTGCACTACTTGAAAAAAATATGCATTGCATTAACCATGATTGCATTTTAATGCATTGTATTTTTAGGGCTTGCATTTATATGGGCTGAAATTCAACATGGTTGTATATTTAAGCTGTGAATATTTCAATTCAAAACATTTCAAACACATTTTCATTAATAAAAATTCAATAATCCATATTCTACTTTCATATTTCACTTCCAAAATATTCAAACTGTTTAAAAATACAACCTATAATATTCAACAGGCGACTGGAGGAAAAGCAATAAACTAAATCCATGTTAGTGACGTGACTGCAAAGTATTTAGGCCTATATCAATGCTAAAGGCGAGGGAATTCTGGATTAATCAGAAAAATCACCTTCCTTTTGAAACTGGGGTCAAGCCAGCCGCCACTCCGAAATACACAGTCAATCTATCCGCCACGTTATTTTGGGGTGCGCGCATACCTTGGCTATTACGGTACGACCGTCAGAGAACTGAAAACAAGTGATCTTCCGGTGAACGCGAATACATTAATTTATCCAGTCCGACAGTCTGATTAAATAAAAAAATATTTTAAATGTAACTGTATGATGCCGAATTCCAAAATAAAAGTCTGCCTGAATAATAATAAATAAAAAAAAAAACAGGGACAAATAATTAAATATAAATAAACATTTCACAACCCAGTTTCACCAGTAAACGATGGTACACACCTCACAGCCTGTCACTGTATGATGCCTAATTTCAAAATAAAAGTCTGCCTGAATAAATAAAAACAACAGACCTGAATATAAATAAATAAATAAATAAACATTTCACAACCCAATTTCACCTGAAAATTATATTACACCTCACAGCCTGTCACTGTATGATGCCTAATTTCAAAATAAAAGTCTGCCTGAATAAATAAAAACAACAGACCTGAATATAAATAAATAAATAAACATTTCACAACCCAATTTCACCTGAAAATTATATTACACCTCACACCCTGTCACTATATGATGCCGAATTGCATCTGTAAAAAAAGGACCTAAATAAATAAATACACATTTTACAACCCAATCTCACCTGAAAATACACTTCACAGCCTGTCATTGCTATCGCATGCTGTATTTCAAAATAAAAGTCAAGTTTTGTAAGTAACCCCCAAAAAGAAAAGTCCTAGTATCCACAGACTAATTTCGCTGCAGATGGAGAGTACACCTTCTCACAGTGTCAACTACACCGTTTCAGGACAGTCTGATGTGGAATTACAGAATAAGAGCCACCCAAAATTCATATTTGTGCTGTTTTGTCTGTACATTAAGTAACCCATAAGAAGAAAAGTCCTAGTTTCCACAGACTAATTTCACTGCATATGGAGAGTATACCTTCTCGCAGTGTCATCTACACCGTTTCAGGACAGTCTGATGTGGAATTACAGAATAAGAGCCACCCAAAATTCATATTTGTGCTGTTTTGTCTGTACATGAAGTAACCCATAAAAAGAAAAGTCCTAGTTTCCACAGACTAATTTCGCTGCAGATGGAGAGTACACCTTCTCACAGTGTCAACTACACCGTTTCAGGACAGTCTGATGTGGAATTACAGAATAAGAGCCACCCAAAATCCATATTTGCGCTGTTTTGTATGTACATTAAGTAACCCATAAGAAGAAAAGTCCTAGTTTCCACAGACTAATTTCACTACAGATGGAGAGTACACCTTCTCACAGTGTCAACTACACCGTTTCAGGACAGTCTGATGTGGAATTACAGAATAAGAGCCACCCAAAATCCATATTTGCGCTGTTTTGTATGTACATTAAGTAACCCATAAGAAGAAAAGTCCTAGTTTCCACAGACTAATTTCGCTGCAGATGGAGAGTACACATTCTCACAGTGTCAACTACACCGTTTCAGGACAGTGTGATGTGGAATTACAGAATAAGAGCCCCCCAAATTCCATATTTGCGCTGTTTTGTATGTATATTAAGTAACCCATAAAAAGAAAAGTCCTAGTTTCCACAGACTAATTTCACTGCAGATGGAGAGTACACCTTCTCACAGTGTTAATTACACCGTTTCAGGACAGTCTGATGTGGAATTACAGAATAAGAGCCCCCCAAAATCCATATTTGTGCTGTTTTGTCTGTACATGAAGTAACCCATAAAAAGAAAAGTCCTAGTTTCCACAGACTAATTTCACTGCAGATGGAGAGTACACCTTCTCACAGTGTTAATTACACCGTTTCAGGACAGTCTGATGTGGAATTACAAAATAAGAGCCCCCCAAAATCCATATTTGTGCTGTTTTGTCTGTACATGAAGTAACCCATAAAAAGAAAAGTCCTAGTTTCCACAGACTAATTTCACTGCAGATGGAGAGTACACCTTCTCACAGTGTCAACTACACCGTTTCAAGACAGTCTGATGTGGAATTACAGAATAAAAGCCCCCCCAAATCCCATATTTGCGCTGTTTTGAATGTACATTAAGTAACCCATAAAAAGAAAAGTCCTAGTTTCCACAGACTAATTTCGCTGCAGATGGAGAGTACACCTTCTCACAGTGTCAATTACCCTGTTTCAGGACAGTCTGATGTGGAATTACAAAATAAGAGCCACCCAAAATCCATATTTGTGCTGTTTTGAATGTATATTAAGTAACCCATAAAAAGTCCTAGTTTCCACAGACTAATTTCACTGCAGATGGAGAGTACACCTTCTCACAGTGTCAACTACACCGTTTCAGGACAGTCTGATGTGGAATTACAGAATAAAAGCCCCCAAAATCCATATTTGCGCTGTTTTGTATGTATATTAAGTAACCCATAAAAAGAAAAGTCCTAGTTTCCACAGACCAATTTCACCTTAGATGGAGAGTACACTTTCTCATTATGTCATATACAAAATTACAAGATATTCTGATTTTGATTTTCACATGCAACAATTTTTAATGTTATATTTAGCGGGATTATTATTTACAAATTCTTCTCAAGAACAATATTTTACAATAAAATAAATATAACATAATTTAAATAAAAAGAGAAAAGAGAAATAAAATAACTTTTCAAATCCTCCAGATTTAAGTACACATAATGCAGTCCCAGTTGCTGGCTCTGGCCAGTTCCAGCTCCTCTTCAGTCATTCCCAAGCACTTTTCATGGAACCACCTATCGCAGCTGTCACATTGGATCTAGAAAGTAAGAAGTTGGAAATATCACTGAACTGCTACATGCACAGATCCACAATTTAATATTGCTACTGCTTTCACTTTCCAATTTTTCTTTTCACAAGTGAACAAAAAAAAAAAACTCACCCAATTTGTCATCTGATCTTTACTATCACTCAAAGTACACTTTTTCAATGAGCACATGGCACAGTTATTGGCCTCATCAAACACTAAAATATAAGTATAAACAGAAATAAATTGTTAATATATCATTTTACTTTGGTTTGCTGTTCAAATTACATACTACAAAGACTGAAATTAATTTCAGTTATACAATTTTGAGATATTCATGTAATTACTAAATGCACACTTTAAATCAGGCTTTAAAATAAATAACAATAACAATGTGTGTAACTTGTGTCAGGACATTAACGGTAACAATAATAAACAGTCATTTACATCCCTTTAATTAAGCGCTATGCTAAAACGCACTATTGATAGATTCCTATAGTTAGTATCTGAGCAACTTATCCCGGATGATTGCCTTTGAGAAATAGTATTTACTTGCAGGTGAATTAAATGTAACACACACCCCCTAAATTGACTATTATTTACTGATTAGTTAATAATTACTATTAATATTAGTTAATAGTGGTAGCTGAAGTGTTAATATAGAACTACTCATTTCTGCATTAGTCCTGCATAGGTACCTATTTGTGACAGACCATTATTGACCATTACAAGTGTTATGTTTACAAAAAAAAAAATCTAAATTTTTTAAAATGTTGTTTAGTAAATGATGCCATTCCATCAGCTCTAACTTTATGATGATATAACATGATATAACACCAAATTGTATAAGGTTTATAACTACAGATTTGTAGTTGTATAAATTAACTACATATTGTATAACTACATTTTCACGATAATGAAATGGACACTATACCTCGCCAAATAGCCACCGGTGCGGTTGAAGTGTACGGAGCTCTTTGTGATAAATGATTACTGTCTGTCCTAATATTTGGGTGGGTATCACAGAAACCACAACCTCTTTGTCACGTTTTTTCCAAAAGGAGGTGAGCTGCATGACATAAATTTTAACCAAACAATTACTTAAATTTCAAACAATTACATACATTTCAACCAAACATGAAACATTGTTAAACATCAATTTAATGTGTTTTAATTAGTCTTTTTTAAACAAATATATCATTCATTTTTACTGTCCATACAAATAATAACATTTAAAAGTTACAACTATCAGTAAGAGTTACTTGTTCTTACTTTATGCTGTGTGGTTATTGAAATCTTGGATGATTCCTGAGGTTTGTTTGAGGTCTCCCCATGTACTTCAGTCTTTCTATCCAAAGTTTCCTCATGGTCCCCCTGCAGGGATGAACTAGGCTGTGGTGAAGTCTTTTGTTTTCCAATGGGACACTCAGGCACTGAGGACTCAACCTATCAACAGTGTGTTTAAAAACAAATCATGTTAATAAGCAGTCTCGTTTGTTTGTCTTTAATTTCCTTTTTAAATACTTTTTTTATTTTTACATGACTCCAATTGTTTGTAGATGTTCCAGTTTTTATTTTACATTAATTGTTTTGAATTACAATTAATACAATTGCAATTGAGAAAATATTACTCAAAAATAAAAGTCATTTTTTTAGTTTGTTTTTGCGTATTATCGTCTCTTGATAACATTAAGGATCAGACACCGTATTCACATGGACTATTTTAACGATGTCTTTACTACCTTTCTGAGCCTTGAAAGTGTTAATTACACTGCTGTCTATGGAGGGGTCAGAGAGCTCTCAAATTTCATCAAAATTATCTTCAGTTGTGTTCTGAATATGATTTTCATTTTTGGGTGACCTATCCCTTTAAGTAAAAAAATGAGTAATGTTTGAAATAACAGAAAATAAAGTGATGAAAAATGGGTTTTGCTGTTATATAAAAAAAGTAGTAAACATTTTCAGATTGCCTGCAGCAGAATTACACATGTTAAGATTATGATTATTACTGTTTATTCCATAGAAGGCATGACAGCATTACATTTACAGTATACCTTCTTGTTAGATGTCTTGAAAAGGAATGGCTTGCTGAGTGGTGTTACATATCTCCCCCTCTTTTTCTGCTGGCGTTCCTTCCATTTTTCTTGGTCCACTCTGTATTTCTGCACAAAGTAAGGAGGTATTGATGAAAACTGTCATTGAGAATTGAAATAACTTTGTAGAGCTGGTTTATGTATCAACTGTTACCCATCACATCTTTAATGACACATTAATCAAAGTATTCTAACCTTTCTTGGCAACATTTGCCATAACAAGGTAGGAGGCCATACGTGAAACAGACATGAATACAAAGAGTGATGACTAACTTGCTCTGGAGACTGGTCTTCAACATCACTCTGACTGGCCAGAGATGGCAGAGGAGATGGGCCATATTCTGGCTGGTGCTTTGATAGAAAGACAGCAACATTTGACATAACAAGGTAGGAGGCCATACATGAAACAGACATGAATACAAAGAGTGATGACTAACTTGCGTGTGTGTGTGTGTGGGTGTTTGTGCGAGTAAATTTTAATCATTTTCAGCCAGGAATCATGACATCAAGACAGACAATGAAACAAAGAAATGCTCACCTTACGAAATACACTTTGCACTCTATAGCGATTGTTTTTATTATTAGCTATGGCAAGTGCAATGCACACTTGTCACCAGAAGCCTTCTTTAGTTCTCACATTATCCTCAAATTTGACGAGATCCTTTTTCAGGAGTTGAACTGTCTTCACAATTTCACCGTTTACAATACGTTTTGTTTTGTTCTATTGGGAAAAAAGCATCAATACAAATAAAGAAAATAGTTGGACATAGTTATTGTATTTCATGGGTGGATGGTTAATGATTGAATTACTCACCCCAAATAACTTGAATGAGTGCACTCTGGATAAAAATTGAAAGGGAACGACATTAGGATGACAGCATATATATTCCAGTAACACTTTAGAATACTGATCCATTATTAATGAACAATTACACAGGAACAAATGCACTTTTAACATTATAGTAACTACTATTAACTAAAAAGAAACTTTGATTAACAAATTAGTATGTAATAGTGCTTTGTCGAATGTTGAAGTTCACTATTAGCTAATCAATAAGTACTATTATAATGGTAACAATTTAAAATACGGGTACACTAATATTCATTAATTCATACTTGATTCAAGTTAATGTTTGACTCTTGAAGAACTAAACCATTTATTCATGATTATATATGATTAATAGATTAAGTAATATATTAATCATTATTAGTTAAATGTGTCGTAATGTATTAATTCCCTAATAACATATTGAATTAACTAATAGTGTAAATTAACGTGTTAATTACCACAATAGGTCGAAGTCATGCATTTCAACTTCCAGCTGTTTGCTTTCATTAGTCATTAACTAACGATTTGCAGAGGTGTCATTATGGTATGACTTTACTTGTTGAGGCACATGACTATTAACTAATTGTTAAGTAACATGTCATTGTGGTTATGGGTTTTGATTTAAATTTGAATTAGTAAATAATCATGTGCCTCAAGTATATAAGATAACAACATAACATAATGAAATCATAGGTAACACTTTACAATACGGGTGCACTAATATGCATAAATTCATGCTTAACTAATGCACAGATAATCATGAGTTAATGTATGACATAGCCTATGAAGAACTAACATATTTATTAATGATTACTGCATCAGCCACTAATGTAGATTATATATGATTAATACATTAAATAATATATGAATTGCTATTAATTAAATGTGTCATCATATATTAAATGGTCAAAGCTATGTACTTCAACTTCCAGTTGTCTGCTTTAATTAATCATTAGCTAATGATTAACAAAGGTATCATTATGTTATGACTTGGTAACCCTTTAGAATAATGGTCATTAGTTAACATTTGTTACTGTATTTGTTAACCTTTATTAACGTTGGTTTGTTCGTGTTAGCTTGCAGTGCATTAACTAATGTTAACAAGATTTTAATAATGCATTAATAAATGTTGAAATTAACACTGGCGCACAGCTGGCCCCGGGACCTACGCAAGTATGCGTTTTCCCCAGTGAGCCTTCTCGCACAGACACTGTGTAAAGTCAGGGAAGACGAGGAGCAATGGTAAATGGTAAATGGACTGCATTTATATAGCGCTTTTAACAGACCAATGGCCATCCAAAGCGCTTTACATATTGCCTCACATTCACCCATTCACTCACTCATTCATACACCGACGGCGGTGTCAGCCATGTAAGGCGCAATCCAGCTCGTCGGGAGCAGCTGGGGTTAGGTGCCTTGCTCATGGACACCTCGACAACCGGGGATCGAACCACCAACCTTCCGGTTTGCAGACAATCTACATGAACCACTGAGCCACTGCCGCCCCTAAGCAGGTCTTGTTAGTTGCGCCCTACTGGTCCAACCGGACCTGGTTCCCAGAACACTCACTCCTCGCGAAAGCCCCTCCTTGGCCGATTCCCTGAGGAGGGACCTTCTTTCTCAGGGGCGGGGCACTCTATGGCACCCGCGTCCAGACCTCTGGAAACTCCATGTCTGGTCCCTGGACGGGACGTGGAGGTTCTAGGTGGCCTACCACAAGCAGTGGTAGACACCATCGCTTCAGCTAGAGCCCCCTCTACGAGGCGCCTCTACTCTTTGAAGTGGAACCTGTTCGTCGAGTAGTGCTCTTCCCGCCGGGAAGACCCCCGAAGGTGTTCGATTAACGTTGTGCTTTCCTTCCTGCAGATGGGTTGGATCGAAGGCTGTCTCCATCCACCCTCAAAGTATACACTGCAGCAATAGCGGCGTATCACGATGCAGTAGATGGTAAATCCTTAGGTAAGCATGACTTTATCGTCAGGTTCCTCAGAGGTGCGAGGAGACTAAATCCTCTCACGTTGTCCTGAGACCCTGGCCGGGATACGTGCCCAAGGTTCCTACCACTCCCTTTTGGGACCAGGTGGTGAACCTGCAAGCGCTGCCTTCGGAGGAGGCAGACCCAGCCCTAGCTTTATGTCCCGTCCGCGCTCTTCGCGCTTACGTTGACTGGATCCTCACAGCAGCTCTTCATCTGTTATGGAGGCCAGCAGAGGGGAAAGGCTGTCTCCAAGCAGAGGTTAGCCCACTGGATAGTGGATACTATCGTCTTGGCCTACCAGTCCCAAGACGTGCCTTGCCCGTTTGGGTTGCGAGCGCACTCAACAAGGAGTGTTGCCTCCTCCTGGGCGCTGGCTCAAGGCGCCTCGCTGACAGATATATGTAGAGCTGCGGGCTGGGCGACACCTAACACGTTCGCTAGATTCTATAGCCTCCGTGTGGAGCCAGTATCTTCCCGTGTACTCGCCGCCAGTGGCCAGTAGCGCGAAGTGCCCGTTCTAGTGTCAGCTTGCAACGCCACTCCCGCCCCAGGGGCCGGATACGTGCGTCTATACTCTCCAGTTGTGTTCCCCAGAAATGGCTAACCCTGTGAGCTCCTCCGCTACCCCTCGGGGTCAGACATAGCGGCCGTCTGGCACCAGGCCTGCACCTGTATGCTTGTGGAACGTGTGTGTAGGCTGGGTATCCATATGTAGCGGTTCCCTAACGGCAACCCCATATGTGTATTCTCCACGGTACCAGCTACCCTAATTGGCTAGCCCCGTGTCTTTCCCTTGACAAAGCTCCCTCTGTCATTCCTGGAGGTGCTCTTCCCCCCCTGGAACCAGGCTGGAACCACCCCAGGGACTGCCATATGTTGCACTACCCTGCTAGGTTAGTCCTTATGTGTATTTGCCACCTCTCCTTCCATTGAAGGACATGGCTCCGCAGCGTGCCATCTCCCGAGACAGGCATGCTTTCCCAGCGTAATCCAATAGTCACGCGGAGTGGGTCTTGCAGGAACAGCAGTGACTGTCCTTCCCTGCCGGGAGCCCTGACTCCCACTCCAACATAGGAGTGGTCCAGCGAGCTCAGGCAGGGCGCTGGAAGGGCCAGCATCCCTGGCGTGTTGGTAGGGATCCCAATTCGTCAGTCAGTTCCGACGTACGTCGAACGTGACCGACTGAAAGGGAACGTCTCGGTTACGTATGTAACCCTCGTTCCCTGAAGGAGGGAACGGAGACGTACGTCCCGTCGCCAGGTGCTGTGCTTCCGCTGAAGGACCTGCCACTAGTTTGGCTCCTCAGCAGAAAACGAGTATGCTGTGTTTCACTTCCGTATTTATACCCGCGTTGCGGGAGGAGCGTGAACCGCATGCCAATGTCAATTGGCTCGTTTGGAAACACTCGAAGCAGATTGGTCTCTGAAGGCAGATCCCAATTCGTCGGTCAGTTCCTACGTCTCCGTTCCCTCCTTCAGGGAACGAGGGTTACATACGCAACCGAGACGTTTTCTTCCCAAAATACAGTACAATTGATTTTTATATAATTTTTTTATAAGGACTGTGGTGTGAAAAACTCACTAGAAAGATACAAAGCAAACTTATACAGTTCTGGAAAGTATGTAGGCTATACAACAAATAGAACTGAAACAGGTAGAATGTTCAGGAGACTTAATTCATTTTTGATGTCTTTTTACCTTCTGAAATTTTCTGGGGACCCCTTAGAACATTCTGGTTTGAAAACACCATAGACAGTGCCAGTGATTTGTAGATAGCAATTTTGAGGCATGAGGCATGATCAAGGATACAAATATGTGTTTAATATATGTGATGTTTTATGAGTAAAATTCGGAAAGAGAAGAACGCTTCCTACAGGGACACAAATTAAACGAAGAAACAACACCAACCTTTGACCGACAAAAAGTCCTTGAGGCAACATAAGCAATGACATTAGTTTTTATCCTTTAAGTTTTTATAGTTTAAGACTTTAGTTTTTATTAGTTTTATAGTAAGTACAAGACAAGTTATGCCATTCCAATAGATGTAAATGTATTTACATATCTGTGTTACATGTAACAATTTGTTTCCAAAAACATTTTCAGTGGAAAGAAAAGCACAAAAGGGAATAGAAAAGTCTATTATGGACATTGTTCACATGTTACAGAATGTATTCTCAGAAAACAAAAAGGAATGGTTAATGTTTATTCAAAGCAGCAAAAGCAAAAGCACTTTCAACAGGTATGTAGATATACAGTAGAAACTTGAAGTTCTTTGAATGTGAGAATGATGAAATGTCTTTTCCTTACAGATGAAAAGGTGAGGTGTGTGCTTAGCCAGCTGATGAAAGTGAAGATGAGGTGCTGGTGTGTGTGATCAGTACTCATGTGACTGGTTACGTTTTGGTTGATTGGCTGCAGAGCCTGGTAGATCTGTCACATCACAAATGAGTGGGTATAATTGTCTAACTTGAGATGACAGATATTTAGAAAAGTTGCAACATATGTCATCTCCACTGCCTTGGGTATTGCTGTGGCTGAAATAGAAAAACAGGAAAGTTAATTTTATTATTCATAAATGACAGATACCACAGCTGAAATATTTAAAGGGCATTTAAATTGGAATGCAACTTCAGACTGTCCTGAAACGGTGTAGTTGACACTGTGTGAAGGTGTACTCTCCATCTGCAGTGAAATTAGTCTGTGGAAACTAGGACATTACTTTTTATGGGTTACTTCATGTACATACAAAACAGCGCAAATATGGAATTTGGGTGGCTCTTATTCTGTAATTCCACATCAGACTGTCCTGAAACGGTGTAGTTGACACTGTGAGACGGTGTACTCTCCATCTGTAGTGAAATTAGTCTGTGGAAACTAGGACTTTACTTTTTATGGGTTACTTCATGTACATACAAAACAGCGCAAATATGGAATTTGGGGGGCTCTTATTCTGTAATTCCACATCAGACTGTCCTGAAACGGTGTAGTTGACACTGTGAGAAGGTGTACTCTCCATCTGCAGTGAAATTAGTCTGTGGAAACTAGGACTTTTCTTTTTATGGGTTACTTAATATACATACAAAACAGCGCAAATATGGATTTTGGGGGGCTCTTATTCTGTAATTCCACATCAGACTGTCCTGAAACGGTGTAGTTGACACTGTGAGAAGGTGTACTCTCCATCTGCAGTGAAATTAGTCTGTGTAAACTAGGACTTTTCTTTTTATGGGTTACTTAATATACATACAAAACAGCACAAATATGGATTTTGGGGGGCTCTTATTCTGTAATTCCACATCACACTGTCCTGAAACGGTGTAGTTGACACTGTGAGAAGGTGTACTCTCTATTTGCAGTGAAATTAGTCTGTGGAAACTAGGACATTACTTTTTATGGGTTACTTCATGTACATACAAAACAGCGCAAATATGGATTTTGGGTGGCTCTTATTCATTAATTCCACATCAGACTGTCCTGAAACGGTGTAGTTGACACTGTGAGAAGGTGTACTCTCCATCTGCAGTGAAATTAGTCTGTGGAAACTAGGACATTACTTTTTATGGGTTACTTCATGTACATACAAAACAGCGCAAATATGGAATTTGGGTGGCTCTTATTCTGTAATTCCACATCAGACTGTCCTGAAACGGTGTAGTTGACACTGTGAGAAGGTGTACTCTCCATCTGTAGTGAAATTAGTCTGTGGAAACTAGGACTTTTCTTTTTATGGGTTACTTCATGTACATACAAAACAGCGCAAATATGGATTTTGGGGGGCTCTTATTCTGTAATTCCACATCAGACTGTCCTGAAACGGTGTAGTTGACACTGTGAGAAGGTGTACTCTCCATCTGCAGCTAAATTAGTCTGTGGAAACTATGACTTTTCTTCTTATGGGTTACTTAATGTACATTCAAAACAGCACAAATATGGAATTTGGGGGCTTTATTCTGTAATTCCACATCAGACTGTCCTGAAACGGTGTACTTGACACTGTGAGAAGGTGTACTCTCCATATGCAGTGAAATTAGTCTGTGGAAACTAGGACTTTTCTTTTTATGGGTTACTTAATATACATACAAAACAGCACAAATATGGATTTTGGGGGGCTCTTATTCTGTAATTCCACATCACACTGTCCTGAAACGGTGTAGTTGACACTGTGAGAAGGTGTACTCTCTATCTGCAGTGAAATTAGTCTGTGGAAACTAGGACATTACTTTTTATGGGTTACTTAATATACATTCAAAACAGCGCAAATATGAATTTTGGAGGCTCTTATTCTGTAATTCCACATCAGACTGTCCTGAAACGGTGTAGTTGACACTGTGAGAAGGTGTACTCTCCATCTGCAGTGAAATTAGTCTGTGGAAACTAGGACTTTTCTTTTTATGGGTTACTTAATGTACATTCAAAACAGCGCAAATATGGGATTTGGGGGGGCTTTTATTCTGTAATTCCACATCAGACTGTCCTGAAACGGTGTAGTTGACACTGTGAGAAGGTGTACTCTCCATCTGCAGTGAAATTAGTCTGTGGAAACTAGGACTTTTCTTTTTATGGGTTACTTCATGTACAGACAAAACAGCACAAATATGGATTTTGGGGGGCTCTTATTTTGTAATTCCACATCAGACTGTCCTGAAACGGTGTAATTAACACTGTGAGAAGGTGTACTCTCCATCTGCAGTGAAATTAGTCTGTGGAAACTAGGACTTTTCTTTTTATGGGTTACTTCATGTACAGACAAAACAGCACAAATATGGATTTTGGGGGGCTCTTATTCTGTAATTCCACATCAGACTGTCCTGAAACGGTGTAATTAACACTGTGAGAAGGTGTACTCTCCATCTGCAGTGAAATTAGTCTGTGGAAACTAGGACTTTTCTTTTTATGGGTTACTTAATATACATACAAAACAGCGCAAATATGGATTTTGGGGGGCTCTTATTCTGTAATTCCACATCAGACTGTCCTGAAACGGTGTAGTTGACACTGTGAGAAGGTGTACTCTCCATCTGTAGTGAAATTAGTCTGTGGAAACTAGGACTTTTCTTCTTATGGGTTACTCAATGTACAGACAAAACAGCACAAATGTGAATTTTGGTTGGCTCTTGTTCTGTAATTTCACATCAGACTGTCCTGAACGGTGTAGATGACACTGCGAGAAGGTGTACTCTCCATCTGCAGTGAAATTAGTCTGTGGAAACTAGGACTTTTCTTCTTATGGGTTACTTAATGTACAGACAAAACAGCGCAAATATGAATTTTGGGTGGCTCTTATTCTGTAATTCCACGTCAGACTGTCCTGAAACGGTGTAGTTGACACTGTGAGAAGGTGTACTCTCCATCTGCAGTGAAATTAGTCTGTGGAAACTAGGACTTTACTTTTTATGGGTTACTTAATGTACATTCAAAACAGCACAAATATGGAATTTGGGGGGCTTTTATTCTGTAATTCCACATCATGACTGTCCTGAAACGGTGTACTTGACCCTGTGAGAAGGTGTACTCTCCATCTGCAGTGAAATTATTCTGTGGAAACTAGGACTTTTCTTCTTATGGGTTACTTAATGTACAGACAAAACAGCACAAATATGAATTTTGGGTGGCTCTTATTCTGTAATTCCACATCAGACTGTCCTGAAACGGTGTAGTTGACACTGTGAGACGGTGTACTCTCCATCTGTAGTGAAATTAGTCTGTGGAAACTAGGACTTTTCTTCTTATGGGTTACTCAATGTACAGACAAAACAGCACAAATATGAATTTTGGTTGGCTCTTGTTCTGTAATTTCACATCAGACTGTCCTGAAACGGTGTAGATGACACTGCGAGAAGGTGTACTCTCCATCTGCAGTGAAATTAGTCTGTGGAAACTAGGACTTTACTTTTTATGGGTTACTTAATATACATACAAAACAGCGCAAATATGGATTTTGGGGGGCTCTTATTCTGTAATTCCACATCAGACTGTCCTGAAACGGTGTAGTTGACACTGTGAGAAGGTGTACTCTCCATCTGTAGTGAAATTAGTCTGTGGAAACTAGGACTTTTCTTCTTATGGGTTACTTCATGTACATACAAAACAGCGCAAATATGGATTTTGGGTGGCTCTTATTCTGTAATTCCACATCAGACTGTCCTGAAACGGTGTAGTTGACACTGTGAGAAGGTGTACTCTCCATCTGCAGCTAAATTAGTCTGTGGAAACTAGGACTTTTCTTTTTATGGGTTACTTAATGTACATTCAAAACAGCACAAATATGGAATTTGGGGGGCTTTTATTCTGTAATTCCACATCTTGACTGTCCTGAAACGGTGTACTTGACACTGTGAGAAGGTGTACTCTCCATCTGCAGTGAAATTATTCTGTGGAAACTAGGACTTTTCTTTTTATGGGTTACTTCATGTACATACAAAACAGCGCAAATATTGATTTTGGGGGGCTCTTATTTTGTAATTCCACATCAGACTGTCCTGAAACGGTGTAGTTGACACTGTGAGAAGGTGTACTCTCCATCTGCAGCGAAATTAGTCTGTGGAAACTAGGACTTTTCTTTTTATGGGTTACTTCATGTACAGACAAAACAGCACAAATATGAATTTTGGTTGGCTCTTGTTCTGTAATTTCACATCAGACTGTCCTGAAACGGTGTAGATGACACTGCAAGAAGGTGTACTCTCCATCTGCAGTGAAATTAGTCTGTGGAAACTAGGACTTTACTTTTATGGGTTACTTAATATACATACAAAACAGCGCAAATATGGATTTTGGGGGGCTCTTATTCTGTAATTCCACATCAGACTGTCCTGAAACGGTGTAGTTGACACTGTGAGAAGGTGTACTCTCCATCTGCAGCGAAATTAGTCTGTGGAAACTAGGACTTTTCTTCTTATGGGTTACTTAATGTACAGACAAAACAGCACAAATATGAATTTTGGGTGGCTCTTATTCTGTAATTCCACATCAGACTGTCCTGAAACGGTGTAGTTGACACTGTGAGAAGGTGTACTCTCCATCTGCAGTGAAATTAGTCTGTGGAAACTAGGACTTTACTTTTTATGGGTTACTTAATGTACATTCAAAACAGCGCAAATATGGAATTTGGGGTGCTTTTATTCTGTAATTCCACATCAGACTGTCCTGAAACGGTGTAGTTGACACTGTGAGAAGGTGTACTCTCCATCTGCAGCGAAATTAGTCTGTGGATACTAGGACTTTTCTTTTTTGGGGGTTACTTACAAAACTTGACTTTTATTTTGAAATACAGCATGAGATAGCAATGACAGTCTGTGAAGTGTATTTTCAGGTGAGATTGGGTTGTAAAATGTGTATTTATTTATTTAGGTCCTTTTTTTACAGATGCAATTCGGCATCATATAGTGACAGGGTGTGAGGTGTAATATAATTTTCAGGTGAAATTGGGTTGTGAAATGTTTATTTATTTATTTATATTCAGGTCTGTTGTTTTTATTTATTCAGGCAGACTTTTATTTTGAAATTAGGCATCATACAGTGACAGGCTGTGAGGTGTGTACCATCGTTTACTGGTGAAACTGGGTTGTGAAATGTTTATTTATATTTAATTATTTGTCCCTGTTTTTTTTATTTTTTTTATTCAGGCAGACTTTTATTTTGGAATTCGGCATCATACAGTTACATTTAAAATATTTTTTTATTTAATCAGACTGTCGGACTGGATAAATTAATGTATTCGCGTTCACCGGAAGATCACTTGTTTTCAGTTCTCTGACGGTCGTACCGTAATAGCCAAGGTATGCGCGCACCCCAAAATAACGTGGCGGATAGATTGACTGTGTATTTCGGAGTGGCGGCTGGCTTGACCCCAGTCTTTTACGCTGTAAAAAGTCGTATCATAAGACACTTGAGTAAACGCTCGTGTGATGATTTGTGTCTTAATCAGCCTTTTCAACATGTAAGTTATATACTATATATACACTAATAATAACTCGTACTCACCGCTCGGTCCATTTCAGCAAATTATGTTTTATGAAAGTTTCTCGTCTCTGTCTGTTGCTTTGATGTTGTCAACACGCGTTGCGCTTGCACCACCTACTGGTGAGGGCGACTAACAGCAGATAGATATAATGCATCGGTAGTCTATTGCTTTTCCTCCAGTCCCTGATTCAATGTCGAATTTGCCATCGAATTTGAACCACTGAATTGTGGAGCGAATTTGTAAAGCGAAATAAAACAGACCGAAAATTGCCTGTTGAATATTATAGGTTGTATTTTTAAACAGTTTGAATATTTTGGAAGTGAAATATGAAAGTAGAATATGGATTATTGAATTTTTATTAATGAAAATGTGTTTGAAATGTTTTGAATTGAAATATTCACAGCTTAAATATACAACCATGTTGAATTTCAGCCCATATAAATGCAACCCCTAAAAATACAATGCATTAAAATGCAATCATGGTTAATGCAATGCATATTTTTTTCAAGTAGTGCAATTCAACAGGCTTTTTTATTTCAAAAACATTTGGCATTATTTTACTTCCATAAAACAATGATTTACTTGATTACTAATATATAATTCTATAGAAAAATCTAATTTGTTAAAATCAGGCTTTTGAGGAACGTTTCAATCAACATTGTATTACATTAAATTATATATTTTGTCCCTGCCATTATAAAAGAGCTTTCATATTACTAAAACATATTACTGGGAATAGTGACAACTGATATCTAGGTAACACAAGGTTTCATTAGTTAACATGAACTAATAATGAACTGCACTTCTACAGCTTTAGTTAATTTGAACATTTACTATTACATTATTAAATTAAATGTTGTATTTGTTAACATTAATACACTGTGAACTATAGCATGAACAAACAGTGAATTGCTGTATCTTTAACAAAGATAGACAAATACATTAACACATGTATTGCTCATGGTTAGACCTTTTTGTAAAGTGTTACCGATATTTATATGCATTTTATGTAGGTATGCAGCTATATTAAAAATCTCAATGATTTACATTAAAGACTATTTAAAAAAACAAAATTGTAATGTACCATAATATTTTTTTCTCAGTTTGGGTAAAACAGTTTTTCCTCCTTGAGTGTGAACACCATATTCTCCTAATACTATATGAGCCATAAAAGCCTGATGTATCAAATTAGCCTACGAAACAAAATATATTTGCAAACTTTTTTATATGTTTTGTCTAAAGTTTCAATAAACGTCCATTCCAAAACAATTATTTACAATAATTTCATATGGCAAGCTTTAAAGAGTTAAAAAAGACTAAAACTAAAATCGAATCAACATAATTCAATCATTTTTCTAATTCAAGGCATAAAGTTTTGCTAATATTTGAAAATGGAACACCACTGACCTAGAACTGTCTCTGGTTTTAGGTGCATGTGAGATGTAAAATGTTACTTGTACCTAAGCCTTAGTTCTGTTTTTTCTTATGTAAAATTAAATTCAATTTTCAAAGTGGCCCGAAGTCATTAATTTTCAATGGGCGCCAGCAGCGTGCTCCGGCGAGAGCGGCGCGGCACGTCTCTTACGATTTGGGCATCGAGGAGACTATGGTTATGAGCTAATAGCACACAACACTATATCTCCTATAAACTGCATGTTAAAATTAGACTAGCATTTAACCATGAACACAAGTCACACCATACAAATGGCTTTTAATTGGTTTATTTTGTTGCATGTAACTATAATTGTTAAAGGGTTACTTCAGTGATTTAGCATTAAGTGTTGTATTTAAACTGGGTCATTTATGTAGTAGAAATGTGAAATTATTTTTGAATTTTGTGCCTTCTAGACTGAGAAAAGACAGGAAATGTATTTTTATCTCATGTGGATGAAAGACAACTCCCAGTATGCACTTGCTTCGCTGCCCAATGAGGCCACTCCCAAAGCCACCGCTACTGGTTATCACTTGCCCACCATGACACCGCCCCCACCGTCATTTAGTTCAGTTAGAGAATAGACACTACAATTAATAACTGAACGCGTCTGTTCAATAAAGTGTGAGTGAGCTGAACGAGTGTCACAGCACAAACACAGCAGGAGTCAGATTACATTCATCACGAGAGCGCTGAGCAGAGCTGAGGTAAGCAGGTGCGGCATGCATTCACGGCACGTGTTCAGTCTGGCACGTTTTCAGATCATCCCTATAGAAGCTTAACTTTCATAGGAATTCATTTGAAAAGTTGAAACGCTCACTCCGTTATGAATGCCCGAGCCGAGCGACCGTGGGCATATGCAGGTCCTTCTCAAAAAATTTGCGTATTGTGATAAAAGTTCATTATTTTCCATAATGTAATGATAAAAATTAAACTTTCATATATTTTAGATTCATTGCACACCAACTGAAATATTTCCGGTCTTTTATTTTTTTAATACTGATGATTTTGGCATACAGCTCATGAAAACCCAAAATTAATTTCTCAAAAAATTAGCATATCATGAAAAGGTTCTCTAAACGAGCTATTAACCTAATCATCTGAATCAACTAATTAACTCTAAACACCTGCAAAAGATTCCTGAGGCTTTTAAAAACTCCCAGCCTGGTTCACTCAAACCGCAATCATGGGTAAGACTGCCGACCTGACTGCTGTCCAGAAGGCCATCATTGACACCCTCAAGCGAGAGAGTAAGACACAGAAAGACATTTCTGAACGAATAGGCTGTTCCCAGAGTGCTGTATCAAGGCACCTCAGTGGGAAGGAAAAAGTGTGGCAAAAAAACGCTGCACAACAAGAAGTGGTGACCAGACTCTGAGGAAGATTGTGGAGAAGGACTGATTCCAGACCTTGGGGGACCTCCGGAAGCAATGGACTGAGTCTGGAGTAGAAACATCCAGAGCCACCGCGCACAGGCGTGTGCAGGAAATGGGCTACAGGTGCCGCATTCCCCAGGCAAGCCACTTTTGAACCAGAAACAGCGGCAGAAGCGCCTGACCTGGGCTACAGAGAAGCAGCACTGGACTGTCGCTCAAATTTTGCATTTAATTCGGAAATCAAGGTGCCAGAGTCTGGAGGAAGACTGGGGAGAAGAAAATGCCAAAATGCCTGAAGTCCAGTGTCAAGTACCCACAGTCAGTGATGGTCTGGGGTGCCATGTCAGCTGCTGGTGTTGGTCCACTGTGTTTTATCAAGGGCAGGGTCAATGCAGCTAGCTATCAGGAGATTTTGGAGCTCTTCATGCTTCCATCTGCTGAAAAGCTTTATGGAGATGAAGATTTCGTTTTTCAGCACAACCTGGCACCTGCTCACAGTGCCAAAACCACTGGTAAATGGTTTACTGACCATGGTATTACTGTGCTCAATTGGCCTGCCAACTCTCCTGACCTGAACCCCATAGAGAATCTGTGGGATATTGTGAAGAGAAAGTTGAGAGACGCAAGACCCAACACTCTGGATGAGCTTAAGGCCACGCTGCATTGAAGCAGTCATTTCATCATTCATCAAGTATTGAGTGCATAACGGAACATAATTATTTGAAGGTTGACTTTTTTTGTATTAAAAACACTTTTCTTTTATTGGTCGGATGAATTATGCTATTTTTTTAGATAGGAATTTGGGGTTTTCATGAGCTGTATGCCAAAATCATCAGTATCAAAACAATAAAAGACCTGAAATATTTCAGTTGGTGTGCAATGAATCTAAAATATATAAAAGTTTAATTTTTATCATTACATTTTGGAAAATAATGAACTTTTATCACAATATGCTATTTTTTTTTTAAGGACCTGTACATTCTGTGAGTGAGACGAGATCCCTCCCCTTTGTGCGGGTTGTAAACATGCGGAACTAGCTCCTTCTACTAGCTGTCTTCAGCCTTTGGCCAAAAAATCCTCAGAGAATGCAAAATGATGATATTTGCGTCATCTGAGGATTTTTCTAAAAAAAATTAATGCATAATTATCTTGTCTCAGGGGGATATCAGAGGGGAAAGTACCATAATTCGAATATACTACCGGATTTCTACTGATACAAAGCTTAATGCTAAATCCCTGAAATAACCTTTTAAGATCTTTCCATCGTCTGTTTTTCGCACAGCTAGGATTAAATGTTAAAACGGCTTGCCACAGACGTAGATCCGCTCCAGTCCATCAGGAGGCAGCAGAGAGTGTGTTTATTGTTCGGGACGGGACGGGATATGTGTGTGTGCAGACCGGGATCTGAGATTTTAGGGTGGTGGCTGTTTGTTTAACTGGAGCAGCAACAACAGCAGCAAATGCGCTGGAATGCGGTCGGCTAGCTAACTTTACTCCGTCGAGTTTTAAGCAAAACTTCACATTAACGGTCAACTTTTGTCGACGCCGCTCTTGTTTTGTGCGTGTTGAATTTTGAGGACGGGTTATCCCGGTCAGTGCAGCTTTTATTGATTCATTCACAGATAAAGCTAGCGGGATAGCGCGCTAAGTGAACACAGATGCAGGCTATAAAGTGTGTGGTCGTCGGGGACGGGTGAGTTGACCCCTATTTTCAGTATTTATGTTTTTTGTGGAATAAAGTTTAACACGTACCAGCCGCATCTTGGTGTGCTCTCTTGCGTTGTGAGGTTAACGTAGGTAACTTGAGGGCCTTTGATTTGGGAACTTTAGTGTGTCTTTGTAGCGCACAGATATTTTAAAAGCGCATTTCCCACTTTATTTTGTGGCAGCAAAAAAATACTTATGAATGAATATAACGTTAGACTTGAGCTTTTAAACGTCCGTGTATTTGCAGACTGCAGTGAAACTGTTTAATCAGTGTATTTTCATTGTTGCTAAACTAACGTTAGCCCTTCCCAGAGTTTCCTTTGAATGTTACGTCATATAAGTTACGGTAAACTTGATCAAATGCTGTCTGGAGGTGTGGGAGTGCTGCAGTGATTCATGAAGTCAACCAAACCCACTTTTATTATTCGTATGAGTAACAATGTCATGTTTGTTTAAAATAGTCATTTGCCAGGTTTCATTTGAGTATGGAAATAAATAATTGTTCAGCTGAAAAGTAATTATAGGAGATGACATAATTTTGTTGCATCATAGATGTATGAGTGAAATGAGATGTTGTTTTTCCTCTAGGGCTGTGGGAAAAACATGCCTTCTGATCAGCTACACCACCAATGCTTTTCCCGGGGAGTACATTCCCACTGTGTAAGCTGACCTCGCTCTTACCCTGAGTTTCCTAAAGGGACGGTTCAGCCAAAAAGGAAAATTGTCATTTACTCACCATTTGGTTACTCGCCATCATTTATATATTTGATATGGTTTTGGACCCCCATTCATTAAATGGACAAAACTAGTTTTTTAAAACAAACTTTCTTAGAATTTTTTTCTTTTTGTGTTCTGCTCATTAAGAATCATGCCGGTTTGGATTGGAACAAGTTTTTATTTTGGGGTGAACTGTCCCTTTTAAGTAAAAAAACGCATAAAGTTTTTAGTTGAAACCGATGTTGTGTAAACTATGGAAGCTTGTTTCCTCCACAGAATAAAATGTTTTAAAAGATAATTTTGAATTTTTATTTCACAATTTCGAGTTTACATCTAGCAATTCTGACTTTTTTCCTCAGAATTGCGTGTTATAAAGTCAGAATTGTGAGATATGCACTTGCAAGTCTGACTTTTTTTCTTTGCAATTGCTGCGAGTATATCACAATTCTGACTTAAATTATCAAAATAGTGAGATATAAACTAGATATGACTTTATAACATGCAATTCTGACTTTATAAGACGCAAATCTGACTTTATAACACACAATTGTGACTTCATAACGAAACTGCGTCTACTTTTTTATATATTAGTATATTTAATATTTTTGTTTTTGATTCCAACATTTACTTTTAAATCCACATTCCTGGTCTTATCGTGCCAGTTTCGACTGAGAATGTTATTCTAAGTTTTTAATAAAACGCTTATTTTAAATCATTGTAATAACTAGCTCCAAGTGCCTTTTGAATCGCTTTAACTCCTCCCCTTCATCTAACTAGTAGTCACTTCTCAGTGAATACAGTTAATTTCTCATGTCAGATTTCACATTAATTTAATATTTGCAGTGTCTCTGAACCAATGCTACTAACTTTCATTTAGGTTTGATAATTATTCTGCCAATGTGATGGTGGATGGAAAGCCGGTGAACCTGGGATTGTGGGATACAGCAGGGCAGGAGGATTACGACAGGCTTCGACCACTTTCTTACCCTCAGACGGTACAGTCATAATAATAGAGCTAAAACAGATGTATCACACTATTTTTGTTTTTTCATAGATATGTTTATTTGAGTGGAACCATTATTTAGATCATTTTGTTACACTAAAGCGAAAGTTTCGACTCTTTGCCTTAAGTCTTGAGACCAGGAAGGATCTCAAAACTAGTTTGATGACTAGTGTAATAAACACTAAGCCTTAGTATGGTGAAATGTTTAAAAATAGCCCAGGTCTTGATTCCTGGTAGGCTAAAGTGGTTTCTTATATGCTGCTCAGAGCATTAATGACAGCTCTGTGTTGCCGTTGTCTTTCTTACTAAGGCTGTGAGAGTGAATGGCTCAATTGTTTGTCGTTTAGGCACAAACCTCACTGTGTTTTTGAGAAACAAGTGGAGTCAATTTACAGATCATTAATGCAACAGTCTAGTCAATTCTGTGTTTTACAGATAGACAGATAACTCTAAAAGAAAAGACTTGAACATTAGATGGCATGAAAGGAGGGTTTTTTTCTGATTTGTGTTTTTCATTTCTTATAGGATGTATTCTTGATCTGTTTCTCTCTTGTGAGTCCAGCCTCATTTGAGAACGTCCGTGCCAAGGTAAGCAAGCCCTCGGATATGTTGTTGTTTAAGTCGATGTAGACTACTTTTGAAATTATCACAATGAATGGAAAAGAGGAAGAAGCTCTAAGAATAGTCTGTCTGGCTTGACCGATTGAGAAAATGTGGTTTCAAAGCCTCAAAATAGCATGTTGATGCTGTAATGAAGCAAACAGAAGTTCCCTTTAATGTACTCTGTCTGTTTCAAAGGATCAAGTGATATTTGCCGTTGTTGGTAGCAAGGAGGTTGTGGTGTTTATCCACAGGTAAAACATAGGTTAGGTCTGGAAATGGCATACCAACATGCTATTAGTATTTCTAGGGTATAGTGTATGTGTATTTTGTAAATTTTCTCTACCCGTGAATGAGTTGCATTTAATGGAAGATCAATATGTCTGTTGTGATTTCTTCAACAGTGGTATCCAGAGGTCAGACATCATTGCCCCAACACTCCCATAATTCTTGTTGGGACTAAGCTTGATCTGAGAGATGACAAAGACACCATTGAAAAGTTGAAAGAGAAGAAGCTCACTCCAATCACCTACCCTCAAGGCCTCGCCATGGCCAAAGAAATAGGTCCGCACTTCAGTATTAATACACTGGCCTTTTAAATGCATTTTTGAATTGTCTTTACACGTGTATGTTAGGGCTGGGTTAGTCTTGCATAGCCAGACCTTCAGACTGACAGCAGGAGGTCTGGACTCGATCGAGCTTTCATTGTCAAGTCACCTTTATTTATATAATTTTTTACAATGCCGATTGTCTCAAAGCAGCTACACAGTTTTTAAAAATGCAACAGAATTTGATTCGGCTGTACAGCCGCTCTGGAGAAAAGTGATGGTCAAGGGCAGCCCAAGAGCACGTTTGACTGACATGTAACGCAACCGATCACAGTACGATTTGTTCCGCATCATGTTTAGGGGTGTGAATATGTAAAGGTGATGTCCCTGCAATAACAGACTGGCAAGCTTCTATGAATTGATTTCATAAACACTGTTAAAGTTCACTGCAACAATATTGAGCTGCAAACTTTTGAAAATTCAGCGTTTAGTTGATCCTGGTAAGCGCTTATTGCCACAGTTGTAAACACATTAATGTCTTCCACGAGGGAGTTTGGCGTCACAACTTTTGTTTCTAGGTGGACCGTTAAAGAACGCAACACACGTCTCGCAGACATCCTGTAGAATTCAACCAATCAGATATGTCTGATTGGGATGTCTGGTTGAGATTTGGCTGGGTTGACTTTACATCACTAAACATTATTTGTAGCGTGTCTACCATCCAGTAATAGCAATAAGATTTGTGCTTGGACAACTTTTCTGAATGTTCCGATCTAATCTGACTTCTGACTTGTAATGTTTGCCTAAATAATAATGATACACTGTTTGTTTGTTGGCCAGAGGAGAACTGGCACCACTATGTGTACTATGGATAATCTCTTCATCTTTAACTACTAGTTATAGCACAAAATAAACATTCATGAATGTCAATAGGTATGTTGAAAGATACAATGAAATCCATATCATGTCCCAATCAATCAGTGTTTCAACTGCAGAAAGACGTCAATAAAACAGCTTGTATACAATATCACGTAACTAGGGCTGCCCCCTAATAGTCGACTAAAGCTGGTGTTATACTTTCCGCGTCCGCTAGGGTCCGCGTGCCGTAAAAATCGTCATCGAAGGGTGTGCGCAGAGGCTCTTTGCGGGAATATTGGGTCTCTGTGGAACAAAAGTGGGCGTTTCAAAGTTTGTGGGTGTCCACTAGGTGACAATACGCACAGTTGTGATGTACTGTGCAGTAGTTGAAGAAGAGTACGCAAAGAGTGCTACAAAACTAAACAAAGCAGCATATCCTCCATCCATAGTTTTAGTTTTGGTTCTTGTTCTAAAGTTTGCATGCAATGGCGGGATCCGCCTCTTTTCTTCTGTAAATGACAGGACTCATTGCTGCCCTCTAACATCTGGTAGAGTATTAAAAAAGCATGTCGAACATGCTCATACTTTTATAGCGGTGCGGACACTAAATAAAGCCTTAAGTTCCCAAGCCTTAGCTGACTGGATCCACTTTTTCTTTTCTTTTGCCCACAGGAGCTGTGAAGTACCTGGAGTGCTCAGCCTTAACGCAACGCGGCCTTAAGACGGTGTTCGATGAAGCCATCCGTGCGGTCCTGTGCCCGCCTCCGGTGAAGAAGAGAAAGAGGAGGTGTTATATCCTCTGAACTGACTGCACACACAGCAGCAGCTGCAATCTGAGCTCACCTGAGAGGAGAACAATGGAGGCAGGGATGATGGGAAATGTGTGTTGGGGAAGAAGAAACAATCTGCACAGTGTATGCATACAGATATTTCTCTCTCTTGCATTGTAATTAGAATTACGCCACTAACTAGCTGTTAAGACGCCAGAGTATTTGCTTCTGAGAGATGGGAGCAGCATCCATAGTTGTTTCCCCTCGTACACTAAGAAATTCCTGCTGCCTTCTAATGTTCTTTATTTTCCCCTCGTTTTGATGTTAAGAAACTAAATACTCCTTTCAGTTTCTCCATCTTTGTGAGCCCATATATTGTTTACAATCTGCATTTTTGTAGAAAATGAATTATTGCCAAAAGTTAAACCAAGTCGTGGATTTCAATTTGCTCACACTAACAATCTTTTTTTTAATCATGTGTACTTGTAAGAGTCAGAGATTGCAGTAATATTGAAGGAACTATTTTACTAGAGGACAGCTGAAGAAAACACTTTATTGGTTCTTGTTATGGTTCCCATGTTGGAGAGTTTATTTTGTTTAACTGTATAAGAAACAAACCTAGTTAAAATGCATATAATAGCTCTGTTTTGTCAGCATATAGCATATTTTCACTACTGTATCTGAATATTCAGAAGGGCAGATCTCTTGTTTAATCTCTCTCTGTATTTTAGTCAGTCTGTTGGAGGAATCTGGCAGTGTTTTATTCATTTTACAGTCCCAGTATTGTTTAGACTACAGATATACCAGTGCCTAGTATCAGACCAGGATTTTGTTTGAAAGATGAGCATGTCAGAAGTTTCCTAGACACTGTCATGGGGTTCTTTTCCTTTTAAGATCCCCATGAACACCGTGTTACTGCTAAATGTAGTGGATACTTGAACAGTAATTCAACTTATTTGTTGTTAGGCTACAGACATCAAGTATTTAAATTATAATTGGTTTTGTTTAAAAAGAAAACGATTGTAATTTTCCACATTGAAAATTTTGTAACAATGGCAGTCTAAAATCATGCTTTTACTGTCTCCACTAAAACTACAATGTATTAACCTTTATGTCTGAAATAGAAATCCAATCTAAAAAATATTTGTCTTTGTCTTTTTGTTTTCCATGGCTGCTGAAATCATTAGTTTATCCACATAACACTCGTAACCGGGCACAACGCAGCAAGTAATTTGTCTAGGCTGTGCCTAGTTGAGAACTGCACAATATTAAGTGTGCAAAATAAACTTATATTTAAATATATTTCAAAACTGAAAATGATATAACCTATATATGTTTTACATTCTGTCTGGAAAAGAAAGCATCATTACAACTTCTGAAAGTGAACCGCAATGTTTTAGAACTACATAAAAAGTAATCTGTCACATCTGTCATTTTAACATCAATATGAACAAGGAGAAAAAACTATTTAAATGCCAAAAACTCTTTGCTCAACTTGGTAATATATAGTTATATTATAAACCTGACCAATTAGAAAGGGGTCCTATAATGCCCCTTTTTACAAGATGTCCCCAGAGTGCAAGTAAAGTTTTAGCTCGCCTCCATTCATAAATCGTCTCCCGTTAGTAAAGTGTCCATAGTATGCGCACTTCAGAATCTCGAGTAGTAGGTAATCCGGGTACTTTTCGCCTACTGTTTCTATGAATTCGGACATATTCTGTTGGCGTACTGTTTTTGGTGAATATAGTAGAGAAGTATTCGATTTCGGACGCAGCTATAAATTCAAACGATTCGTTCAAACGGCTGATTCATTCATTCATTCACATCTTTGACTCTACCGATTCATTCAAACCGCTGAATCATTCAGTAATACACTGTTGCTGTGAGATGCGTGGTTCTGCTGTGATCTTTGTTTGGAAATATGAACAAGCTGCTGAAATAGAACAAAACAGTCAATATTGCATCTGTAAGTTACTTAATGTTAATTAATTGTTTATTGAGCTGTCATATGAAATTTTCAATCGTGATTGTACAGTCCCTGACAAAAGTCTTGTCGCTTGTGTACAAATTGAACTGAAGTGCCGCTGAAATATATTTCTTATCAAGATTTTTTTACAAGAAATTTTAATCCCAACAGCTTTTGTAATAATCTTTCAGTGCAAAATGAAACTGTCAAAAAATATTCTAATATTCACAGCTTGGTAAAGAAGACCATTGAGTGAATTTTTGCAAAGACATAAGTGTTGTCGCCTTGTCATATGAGCTTCACCTGTGACTAATAATGGATCAATTAGATCTCAGGTGAGTATAAAAAGAACCCCAGTACACTAGACCTTCACATCAACTGCAACTAGACCTCTGAAAACATGCCTAAGATTCACCCTGAGACTAAAGTTTTGATTATCAAGAGGCTGAAGACCAGATCCACTGCTGATGTGGCAGACACCTTCAAAGTGTCTCAGCGTCAAGAACAGAGGATAAATAAAAAATTTAAAGAGACTGGAGATGTTTATGACAAACCCAGGTCAGGCAGACCCCGCAAGACAACTGCTCGAGAGGACCGTTTGATGGCTCGAAAATCCAAGGCCAGCCCATTTCCACTGCAGCAGAGCTCCACGAGACCTGGTCACCTGAAGTCCCTGTGTCAACCAGAACAGTTTGTCGGATTCTGTCTCGAAATGGCCTCCATGGTCGAATCAGTGCCCAGAAGCCAGCACTAAACAAAAGACAATTGAAAAACCGTGTGGCATTTCCCAAAGCCCACAGCCTGCTAAAAGGATGGACGCTGGAAAAGTGGCAGAAGGATTTTTCAGATGAATCTTCTGTTGAATTACACCACAGTCGCCGCAAATATTGCAGGAGACCTACTGGAGCCTGCATGGATCTGAGATTCACCCAGAAAACAGTGAAGTTTGGTGGTGGAAAAATCATGGTCTTGGGTTACATCCAGTATGGGGTGTCTGAGAGATCTGCAGGGTGGAAGGCAACTTCAATAGTCTAAAATACCAAGAAATCTTATACCTCTTATATTCCCAACCATAAAAGAGGCCAAATTCTGCAGCAGGATGGTGCTCCATCGCATTCTTCCATCTTCACATCAAAGTTCCTCAAGGCGAAGAAGATCAAGATGCTCCAGGATTGGCCAGCCCAGGCACCAGACATGAACATCATTGAGCATATGTGGGGTAGGATGGAAGAGGAAGCATGGAAGACGAAACCAAAGAATATTGATGAACTCTGGGAGGCATGCAAGATTGCTTTCTTTGCTATTCCTGATGACTTCATCAATAAATTGTATGAGTCCTTGCCAAACCGCATGGATGCAGTCCTTCAAGCTCATGGAAGTCATACAAGATATTAAATTTGGATCTCACAGCACCACTACTTAATTTGCTGACATATTTTTGTATTTGCAGTAAATTTGTTCAATTTCTGTATAGGCGACAAAACTTTTGTCTTGCCAAAATTTGATCTTTCTGTCTTGAGTAAATGATAAATCTTTTTTCAGTGAAACTAATTTATTTCAGTGCATTAAGCATCATTTGGGAGGGTTTTAGCTTTTCATATGAGCTATTTCTAACACCAATTGATGAATTAAAAATCAGGTTAATAGCATGTGTTTCTACAAAATAGATAAGCGACACGACTTTTGTCAGGGACTGTATTTAGGAAAACAGAACTCTTGGTTGTGTGATGTTATATGTTATAAGTATAAGAACTCCTGCATGTTACTACAGTTTCTATGAGTTTTCTCGCTCATTTGTTATGATTTCTCCTCGAGAGGCTCCGCGAGTCTCAACAGCACAACCTTGTTACCTTCAATTCATTACATTATATATTATCCACTATCAATCGTCACTTATACTAAATGAATGTTCTGCTAATGGGTCATTCTTCAAAAAAACATTAAAAAAAATATGCTTTTATGACTAAGTTTGACTAAGCCTACCTATAAATAATAAAAAGTCGACATACAACGGAGATGTACAGGTGCTGGTCATATAATTAGAATATTATCAAAAAGTTGATTTATTTCACTAATTCCATTCAAAAAGTAAAACTTGTATATTATATTCATTCATTACACACAGACTGATATATTTCAAGTGTTTATTTCTTTTAAATTTGATGATTATAACTGACAACTAAGGAAAATCCCAAAATCAGTATCTCAGAAAATTTGAATATTGTGAAAAGGTTTAATATTGAAGACACCTGGTGCCACACTCTAATCAGCTAATTAACTCAAAACACCTGCAAAGGCCTTTAAATGGTCTCTCAGTCTAGTTCTGTTGGCTACACAATCATGGGGAAGACTACTGACTTGACAGTTGTCCAAAATTGACACCTTGCACAAGGAGGGCGAGACACAAAAGGTCATTGCAAAAGAGCCTGGCTGTTCACAGAGCTCTGTCCAAGCATATTAATAGAGAGGTGAAGGGAAGGAAAAGATGTGGTAGAAAAAAGGGTACAAGCAATAGGGATAACCGCACCCTGGAGAGGATTGTGAATCAAAACCCATACAAAAAGGTGGGGAAATTCACAAAGAGTGGACTGCAGCAGGAGTCCAAGAACCACTACGCACAGACGTATGAAAGACATGGGTTTCAGCTGTCACATTCCTTGTGTCAAGTCCCTTTTGAACAACAGACAGCGTCAGAAGCGTCTCGCCTGGGCTAAAGACAAAAAGGACTGGACTGCTGTTGAGTGGACCAAAGTTATGTTCTCTGATGAAAGTAAAATTTGCATTTCCTTTGGAAATCAGGGTCCCAGAGTCTGGAGGAAGAGAGGAGAGGCACACAATCCATGTTGCTTGAGGTCAAGTGTAAATTTTCCAGTCAGTGATGGTTTGGGGTGCCATGTCATCTGTTGGTGTTGGTCCACTATGTTTTCTGAGGTCCAAGGTCCACGCAGCCGTATACCAGGAAGTTTTAGAGCACTTCATGCATCCTGCTGCTGACCAAGTTTATAGAGATGCAAATTTCATTTTTCAACAGGACTTGGCACCTGCACACAGTGCCAAAGCAACCAGTACCTGGTTTAAGGACCATGGTATCCCTGTTCTTAATTGGCCAGCAAACTCGCCTGACCTTAACCCCACAGAAAATCTATGGGGTATAATGAAGAGGAAGATGCGATATGCCCGACCCAACAATGCAGAAGAGCTGAAGGCCACTATCAGAGCAACCTGGGCTCTCATAACACCTGAGCAGTGCCACAGACTGATCGACTCCATGCCACGCCGTATTGCTGCAGTAATTCAGGCAAAAGGAGCTCCAACTAAGTATTGAGTGCTGTACATGCTCATACTTTTCATGTTCATACTTTTCAGTTGGCCAAGATTTCTAAAAATCCTTTCTTTGTATTGGTCTTGAGTAATATTCTAATTTGAGATACTGAATTTGGGATTTTCCTTAGTTGTCAATTATAATCATCAAAATCAATATAAATAAACATTTGAAATATATCAGTCTGTGTGTAATGAATTAATATAATATACAAGTTTCACTTTTTGAATGGAATTAGTGAAATAAAATTATATAACCAGCACCTGTATGTGTACTATGAACAATTATGAATTACACATGGTTAGTCACTCTTTGTATTTGTTTTGCAAGTTCAGTTTTAATCCAACGGAGCAGCATATGTCTCCCATCATTCACAGACTCTTGACAATTTACCGTGTGGTCAATTGTCACGTCATTTATTTACCACGTTCCTTTGAACGTTCGGTGAGTAACTTTGAGTGCAGAGGCATCAAGCACTTTGTAGCGAGTCGGCGAGCGATCGTAAGTACGATTTTTACACATCTGAATTTTAATTAATATTTCATAACTCTAAGAATCTGCTTAAACAGTGGAATATTCTTGACTCCCACATTAGTAGATACATTGATAAAAACAAAACTTACCTTTTTTCAGCTTCATTGTTCATTTTGAATACATTTCAAAGAGGCTTTAATCCTCCCTTGCCTCTTATATTCTATATGTTTACTCATCACTTCAATTTATCTTTCTTTAACAGTATTTAAGATTGCACAAAGGCAGTATGGTTCACTTCTTACGATCATCTTCAACCATGCCCACTTATTTTCATGAGAGCGTAGAACAGTCCTCATTTCCTGAACTATCAGATGAGCTCACCATGGCCCTTGCTGCGGGGCGGTGGTGGGCCATAATGGAGGTTTCCAACACCATATCTGAGGAGCACCATATCTGGGACCCTACTTCATGGCAGTGGTGTGGAACAGTGGAGGAAGGAGAAACTTCATGCCCCACATCTCTGGTCTTCAGTGATTCATCTGAGAATATCCAGTCTCTGCACTCAGGCTTCTCAGATGCAACACTGAAGTCCACAAAACAGTGGAGGCAGAAGCAGAGAGCACCTGCGGTTGATGTGTTTGAAAAAGTGAAAGAGAGAGACCTCACCTTATCTCCGGTCTTCAGTGATGCATCTGAGAAGACCCCGCACTCAGGATTCTCATATGCAACACTGAAGACCAAGAAACAGTGGAGTGAGAAGATGACACAGGGAGCACCTATGTCTGACTGGTCCACAAAAGGAGCACCAGTGCTCACCAGGTTCCAACAGGGAGCACCTGTGCTTGTTAGTTCTCAGATGGGGAAACTCACCCTATCCCAGGTCTTTAGTGATGCATCTGAGAAGGCCATGGATTCCAGCTTCCCAGGTACATCAATTATGACCAGGGATCAGTGAAGAAAGCAGAGCCAGAAAAAGCCAAAGGAACCACCTATTGTTGCCAGATCCTCACAAGGAACACCTGTGCCTGCTGTGTCCCAAAAAAGAGGAAAACTTAGGATCCCTGAACATCTTATTAAACATCTGCAAATGGCCTCTTATGAACAGGGAGCACCTATGCTTGCTGTATCGCCACAAGAAACACATATGCCCCCAAAGTCTCCACATGGAACACCCTTGCCTGAACAGATCTCAAAGAGGAACAACTAAAGATCCCTGAACTGCTGAGACGGGAGCTTCTGCAGCAGAAACCTTATGCCTATTCTCTTCAGGGAGCACCTGTGCCCAACAACATCCCAGAAAAGAAAAAGCTTAACACTCCTGAGCCACTGAGGCAGGAGATACTGCAGCAGAAGCCTCTAGCCTCTACTCTAGAGCCTTCAGCCCAGGTCCCAGGAAACGTGAAGTGCCAGCCTGGTCTTCACAGGCAGCAGCAGTGCTGGCCGAGTCAGCAGCATTGCATGCCCAGAAAATACTAAGAGCGAGAAGGAGGCTTGCTGAGAATCTGAGGGAGAATTTGCTAAATTGAATGTATAATAAAAAATACGGTGTATAATATTAATTTAAAATAAAACAATGATACGATAAGCAACAGGTTCATGAAATATGGTAATGCTTAAAGCCTTTATATATAATGCATTATAGCGGTATGCATAATGTACATTATAGTGCATTGTATATTTTCATAAATAATTGTAACCAAAGTTAAAATGCATTATAACATTTCTTGATTCCTTGGTACACCTGAAATTGGTTGTTTGTCATGTGTTATATACTTTATTAAGCATTATAACTGAGGTTATAATTATTCATGAGACCATACAATGCATTATAAGGTGCATTATAAGGAGTAATTAATCCATTAGTAATACTTTTATAATGCATTATATATAGGCTTTAAAAAAAGTGTTCAAGTGCTCAAGTCAAGCCAAGTCTGGTTTTTCCCCCTCAGGGTCCTAATCTCATCCCTTCACCCAAACCTGACTCAAGTTTTTATGACAGCCACCATTTAAATGTTTATATTTCAAAAAAATAATTGGAGCAGAAATATGATTATGTAATTGTAAAGTTAATATTTTAACTTTATTATTATTATTATTAAAAAAACATTGAGTGTAATTTAAGTATTTGTATACAAATCAGTAGTTTTTACCTTCATATTTTAGTAGGCTAATGTAGTAGGCTACAACTGACTCCCATAGTTTACAGAATTAATTAAGAGATTTGTTTTCCTTGAGAAAATTTGCCGTATATTGTACCTGATATATATCCTAAATAATCTATATTGAATTGAATTGTCGAAATTGTGCAATTTGTGTCAATACCCAGCCCTACGGTTCAGCCTTTTATGTTCAAACCTAGTCGGACAATGATGGAGAGACTCAAGAAGAAGTGAGAACATGTAGAATGCAACAGTGTTTCTGAATGGTTAGTTGATGAATTTATGTAGCTGATGTGGAGTTCTTCAAGTGGAGATTGTCAAGTCACTGATTAGCATATTCTGACATCATGATCTATCAATCGCTCATGTGGGAACTGCTGTAAAATGCCTACTGAGCCAGAGAATATATGCTGCATGAAGATATAACAGGTATAGTTTAGTTTAATTATGGTTATAGCTTATGTTGTCATCATATTTTTATGACATGCTATTGTATTTGCGTTACGTACTGTATTGCAATAAAAAAGACAGATGCACCAGCTTGAGAAACTCCTAAACAACTCTTCCTCTTCTCAACATGGCCTTTGTTGTGGCAGGGTTTTTGTAAATTTGAGTGAATAAGAGTGAATACCCGTGAATAAGCTTGTAGGGACTACCTCAAATTGTTTAAAAAAAAAAAAGTTAAATTAATCTATAAAGCAGTTCTGAAATTATCAATGTTTAGTTATTATACAACAGTGACAGTACAGTCAGATCAATAATATTGTTGAATATTAAGTGTCCCCAACTGAGCAAGACAGAGACGACAGTGGTAAGGAACCCAAACTCCATCAGGTGACAGAATGGAGAAAAAAAACAGGCACAGTCGTGGGGTCAGTGACCTCTTGTGCAATCAGCGGAGGAAACTGCTGGTTGGTTCTTCAATGTTCACTGTTCCACTTTTCCAGCACGAGTTTGGCCGAGACAGCATCTTGTATCCCCATGCCTGCATTTAAAATTGCAAAATGTCAAGCTAGTCATCACAAATAGCTTTCTACAGTTTCCTCTGACACAAGCCAAATTTTTCATTCCATGTGCCTCATTTATAAAGATACAGAATAGAATGATCCTAAATATGAATGTTTAACAATTTCCAAACAATTTATAGAACATGCTCCTAAAAATGTTTCTCAAGTGGCATATGTTTATCAATGTTATATGTGTAAGTGTGTGTGTTATCTATATAGACCGATCATGCATAACATTATATTGTGTTGGTCCCCCTTTTGCTGGAAAAACAATCCTGACCCGTCGAGGCATGGACTCCAGTAGACCCCTGAAGGTGTGCTGTGGTATTTGGCACCAAGATGTTAGCAGCTGATCCTTTAAGTCCTGTAAGTTGCGAGGTGGGGCCTCCATGGATCGGACTTGTTTGTTCAGCACATCCCACAGATGCTCGACTGGATTGAGATCTGGGGAATTTGGAGGCCAAGTCAACACCTCAAACTCAATGTGCTCCTCAAACCAAATCTGAACCATTTTTGCTTTGTGGCAGGGCGCATTATCCTGCTGAAAGAGGCCACAGCCAGCATTTCAATGAAAGGGTGCACATGGTCTGCAACAATGCTAAGGTAAGTGGTACATGTCAAAGTAACATCCAAATGGATGGCAGGACCCAAGGTTTCCCAGCAGAACATTGCCCAAAGCATCACACTGCCTCCGCTGGCTTGCTTTCTTCCCATAGTGCATCCTGGTGCCATGTGTTCTCCAGGTAAGCGACGCACACGCACCCGGCCATCCACATGATGTAAAAGAAAGACGTGATTCATCAGACCTGGCCAACTTTTTCCATTGCTCTGTGGTCCAAGTCTGATGCTCACGTACCAACTGTTGGCGATTTCGGCGGTGGACAGGGGTCAGCATGGGCATCCTGACTGGTCTGCGGTTATGCAGCCCCATACGCAACAAACTGCGATGCACTGTGCATTCTGACACCTTTCTATCAGAACCAGCATTAACTTCTTGAGCAATTTGAGCTACAGTAGCTCGATCAGGACCACACGGGCCAGCCTTCGCTCCCCACGTGCATCACTGAGCCTTGGCCACCCATGACCCTGTCGCCGGTTCACCACTGTTCCTTCTTTGGAGCACTTTTGATAGATAATGACCACTGCAGTCCGCAAACACCCCACAAGATCTGCAGTTTTGGAAATGCTCTGACCCAGTCATCTAGCCAAATCCTTACGCTTGCCCATTTTCTTTCTTATAACACATCAAATTTAAATACGAAATGTTCCCATTCTGCCTAATATATCCCACCCACTAACAGGTGCCATGATGAAGGGATAATCGATAATCAGAGTTATTCACTTCACCTGCAGTGATGATAATGTCATATAGGTTATATAGGTCATATATATGCATGATCGGTGTGTGTGTATATATATATATATATATACATACATACACTTTTCTTTTTTTAGTGCTGCCGTTATTACAAAGGAGTTGCTATTTTACTGTTACAAATAACGCATATTGTGATTGTCTAATTATCTTTATATTGATTTTAATTACTGGTATAAATGAGCACAAAAGGTTTGTATGCATGCTCTTCATTTGGCGTACACATAACATTTTCACGTAAATTGTTGCCTTTATAAATCCTGTAATTTGTTCCTCAATTTCAATGTAGAATGACACTGAATTTAGAATCAAATTCAATCGCATGTGTGTTTTATAATTGAGGCCCCTGGACTAATTTGTGCTTTCCAAGAAACACAACACAACTCCCACATGACAGGTCCAAATTTCTGGCTAAAGATTAGCAGGGGTTGCTTGAGCTTAAATAATAAATGTTATAAATATAAATATTTCCTTTTTGTCTCTTGAGAGTACTGAAATGCAAACAGCAATCTTTTTAAGGCATGTTCGGCTTACCATGAATTCCTATCAGTGATTCATTTGTTTTATCTTCAGTACATTTTGATCTTTATTTTTGGATCACAGCTGTGGAAAAACAAGTTACCCAGTGACTTGAACACCGTAGTCTTCTCACGCTGAGCAGGAAAAGATCCATTTATAACTTCTCCGAGCTCTGCGAAAACTTGAGCCTGGGAAAAATATTGAGGAATTATATAGCAAGGTAATAAGGTAACTCAAATAAATGTTGGTGAAATCTTGATCAGACAGTCACGTACTCCAGACAGAATGATGTCTCCTGACTCTGCTGAAGCCCCCTCTCTGCTGTCCACGTACACCACAGCCCCTTTCATCAAGACGTCATCCAATTCCCTCCAGTCTGGCCTACAAGCGCCAACCGCTGTCACAAAACAGCACCACAATATATAAAAAACATCAGTTTATTTCCCATTGTATCACTGCACAGCACCCAGAGAGGCAACTATTAAGGCAACAAAATTAATCTGGTTATGTACATTTTTAATTTTGAAAGAATATTTCAGGAGTGATAACAGTGAAGGATGAGAAAGGACCAGGTCTGGACTTTATGTTGTTGCTTTGTTTTAGTTTATGCGGCAGTCGTTTTAGTTTATTACTAAAGTTATGGTAAATGGACTGCATTTATTTAGCGCTTTTAACAGACCCATGGACATCCAAAGCGCTTTACATATTGCCCCACATTCACCCATTGATTCACTCATTCATCCACCGACGGTGGTGTCAGCCGTGCAAGGCACCATCCAGCTCGTCGGGAGCAGCTGGGGTTAGGCGTCTTGCTCATGGACACCTCGACACTTGGTCAGGTGGAACCGGGGATCGAAACCACCAATCTTCCGGTTTGTAGACAACCTACTTGAACCACTGAGCCACTGCCGCCCCAGTGGGCTACCTCCCAGCAAGCGAACGTCCATGGGGGTATGTGGCAAGAAGCAGGGCAGGACAGAGTTGTGAAAACGGACTCGGAGCGAGGCCGGTGGCACAAGTGTTAATGATCTTGAGTCCCACGGTGGAGCTCTGAATATAAGGAGGAGTGACGAAAGAGGAACAGGCCTGGACTTTATGTTTTTGCGGCAGTCGTCCGTGAGGGGCTGTTGCTTCGCTTTCGTTTATGAACATTGTTACACAGATTAGATTTGTGTTGAAGTTGGATAAGCGAATTTGCCATATTGGCCATCAGAAAGCTGCTATGGCTCTGACACAATGTTAGTCTTTTGCCTTTCAAATTTCTCATAAATATGGCTAACGTGACTACATCTTACCAGTATCCTTTAATCGTGACTTTATTCACAATATAACATGGCCTCTGTAGCATATGGCTTAGATAACTCACAAAATATCTCTATTGGAAATCTGTGGGCCAACTGACCTGCTACGTGGGCTCCTGATTTGACCCACTCGCCAAAGAGAATCGGTTCACTAGCACCTGTGGCAGTGACTATTACATCAGCTCCCATCACGGCCTCCTTCACTGAAGAACAAACTCTAACAGGGCCTTGGAGATCATTAACAAACCAATGAGCCGTTTCTCTCCTTCTACTCCACACACGGACCTGAAGTATAAACACAACACTGGATGACACACAAAAAATAGTTTTCAATAAACTGGACATATTTCCCATGTTCAGACTAGTTACCTCTTTAAACTTGAAGACCTTATTAAAGACGTCATAATGGCTTCTAGCCTGTTGCCCTGAACCAAGTATGCACAACACCTCTGAAAGAGCTGGCATGAACAGCTGGAGAGAGAAAACATATTCGGAATAATGACTTTATATATTACACCATAACAAATGCGGGGTCTGTTTCAGATGAACTTACTTTAGCTGATATGGCTGACACTGCTGCGGTTCGTTTGGCTGTGATGGCCTCCCCATCCATGATCTGACATTAGAGATACAGTTACAGCACTAAGGCATTTCCAGAGCAGAATTACGCAGTAGTAACATTTACTTTCCATTAATATTATCTGAATTTACAGTTATTTATAAGATGTGTCAAGATAGTGTCATCCTTCATAGTAAAATGACTGATCACTAATGGATGGATGTGAGAATAAATTTAATTAAAAGATATACAATGATTTTAATATACATCTTTTATTATAAATGTTTTACATCTATACTGAAATAAATCAACTAATTAATAAATTCTTTAAAAAAGAAAACCTAAGAACAAAAAATATGCTTCTCTGTTTAATCAATATTTGAAAAATGTTTGTACGCAAAATGCTATGGTTTTACCCTCTCAAAAATATTTATGAATTAGTAATTGATCATATCTATATAAAATATATAATAAAAAAATCTAAATAATAATTCTAAGGGGTAAGGAAAATGTTATTTTTTTTATTTGAATGGTTCCAATATTCTTTTATTGAAGGTTACACCACATAACATTCATCAATTAGTCAATAAAATGCAATTAATAAATTCATTCATTTTTTCATGTTTATTAATGTTTGTTCATGTTTAATTATTATTAAAATGTAAAATAACTGTTATTTAAATATATTTTTTTAATGTAATTTATTTCTGTGATGCAAAGCTGAATTTTCCTTTATGATTATTATGAATGAAGAAAACAGTTGTGTACATTTTTTTTTAGGATTCTTTGATAAAATAGAATGTTTAAAAACATTATTTATCTACAATAGAAAGCTTTTGCAAAATTGTACTACCATTCAAAGTTTTGGGTCAGTAAAGTCTTTTTATTTATTTTTTGGGGGAAAGAACAAAGACATTAATACATTTATTCAGCAAGGATGCATTAAATTGATCAAACGTGACAGTAAAGACATTTAAATTGTTACAAAAGATTCTATTTAAAATAAATGCTGTTCTTTTGAACTTTCTATTCATCAAAGAATCCTGCAAAATTATCACATTAGAGTGATTTCTGAAGGATCATGTGACACTGAAGACTGGAGTAATGATGCTGAAAATTCAGCTCAGCTATCACAGAAATAAATTACATTTTAAAATATATTAAAATAGAAAACAATTATTTTACATTTTAGTCATATTGTGGAATATTATTAAAATGAAAAAAAAAAAAAAGCTATTTGAATATATTTTAAAATGCAATTTATTTATGTGATGCAAAGCTGAATATTTTTTGTATTTTTAATCAAATAAATGCAGCCTTGGTGAGCATAAGATACTTATTCGAAAAACTTTTTTTTTTAAACGTTTGAACGGCAGTATATAATATATAACATTATATAGTAATTTTAATGGTTCCAATATTGTTATTGTTGGTTATGCCACATAACACTGTGCCATTCTTAAAATTGTGTAAATGTTTTTCCAAACTAAGTCAAGATGAACTAAGTTAAGAAAGTCACATGTTTTAACTACATTTTTAATTTTCCTTATCGTAGACTCTTGTGAGATTGACCCAGATGACAATTGAGTAAACCTCAGACGTGCATAGGATATGAAGGTAATCGGTTTGGCAAATGAATCAGGTGTGTGTGGCTCACCGCTGTGACGCGCCCATACTCGGGATCAAACAGTAACACTGTGGCTTGAGTTGATGGTAAACTGGAGCCCTCTGCACGTTTGTAGAAAGTCACCATCTTAGTGCATAAGATACCCTCAGCGGGCATATATGCAGGCATCACGCCTAAAAACCTAACAAACGCATCACGTGTTTACTTACAGATCTATGTCAGTAAACGATAGCGCTATTTTGAAACACGGATTCATCCATACCCATTGTGTTGCTGTATAGGGACCACAGATCTCACGGGCTGGATTATTTCTGAACCGTCCCGTTTAGAAAACTTCCCCATGACAGACTCAAGTCTGGGAATCAGATCATCGTAGCTGAGCAAACGGTCCACCTCATGTTTGTTTAATAAAACGGGAGACTCTGTCATAGTTGTTTCACCCGTCTGTCCAGCTTTCAAAGAGTTCTCGCTTTGTTTTGGACTTTGAACCTCAGTCACGTGGTCCGTTCGAGTCCAGCGCGCGTTTCACCTTCAAACTCTTCATACTAAAAACTGAATCGCTACTTTAAACATATTAAATATAAGTCTATATATTATAACCTAACAAATATGAATACCTCCACAACACGTGACGTCACACTTTTCTGGTCTGACATTTTCAGACCATATCGCCCAAAGACAAAGCTATGTAACAAAAATATCAAAACAATTAAACTGTAGTACGAACAATTTCTTATTTGTAAGCCACATTACACAACCAAATAAACCTGCCTCTTGTTTTTGAATAAAATATTTAATTTTGGGTGACTGTTGAAAGCCATTTAGAATAATGTAATAAAAAAAAAAATTAGACAAGGTTTAAATTTATGTCCAACCAAAATAATCTTCACATCTCAATTTCACAAAACAGAAATGTAGAAGACCATTTTATTCTACTTTAAAAACACCAGTGTATTACAAATGTTATGCGTTTGATAAACGTTCATCACCACAAACAACCAAACAAATGTCATTTTTTGTTTTAACCGAACTTTATTTCGGCTGTCAGAAACTGAGGATCATACTCAACATTGTTTGATTTTGGCATACAAAAACAAAAAAAAATCCTTAAGGATTGTACAAAGATCATTGTTTAAAAAACCTGAAAGCAAAAGTGTAAAAATTCTGAGCTCAAACTAAGAGTCTTTCAATAGCCATCTGCACAGACTGAATCTGAGGTTTCAGCTGCGATCCTTCTTTGATGGTGACTGATGTGGCAATGACCGGTCTTGACACTCCACATGCACGTCCGAGAGCTTGTTTGGAGCGCACAAAGACATACGGCACGTTCTTATCCTCACACAGCAGCGGCAGGTGCAGAATGATCTCTAGAGGTTCAGCATCAGCCGCCATCACAATGAACTCAGAAATCCCACGGTTAAGAGTTTTAGTGGCTGTGGAAGACAGTGAAAATCAGAGCTGGCAACATTCCCAATAAAGAAAATTAGCTGATGTTATATTTATCAAGTTACTCATTTTGCTGATTAAAGCTGAAGTGTGCACATTAATTTGGGTTATCAGTTATTTTTGACTCCCATTCTGACTTAAAAGTGCAGTGTGTAGTATTTATGAGGATCCACTGACAGAAATGCAATATAATATACATAACTATGTTTTCAGTGGTGTATAAAGACATTACATAATGAACCATTGTTTTTATTACCTGAGCCATTTCTATCTACATACGCCGTGGGTTCCCTTTCAGTGAAGTCGCCATTTTGCGCCGTCATGTTTCTACAGTAGCCCTAAACAGACAAACTGCTCTACAGAGTGCTAGCTACTCTCTGCTGTCTCAGACGACATCTTTGTCCTGTGTCAGCCATCGTAGCTTCTCTATGTTCTTCGAAAGGGACTGTCTCACTGTAAATTTTAGCGGCTTCTAGCAGCAAGGTTGCAAATTGCAACCGCCCACCACTCACCCCTCCCTTTCGAAGCACATAGAGATGCTACGGTGGCCGACATTGTGACAGCGCAAAATGGCGACTTCACTGTAAGGAAACCCGTGGTGAATGTAGATAGAAATGGCTCATTCTAAGGTAATAAAAACATAATGGTACATTATGTAAGGTCTTTATACACCACTGAAAACATAGTTAAGTATATTATATTTCATTTCTGTCAATAGATCCTCCTAAATATTACACAGTTGACCTTTAAGTAAAAGATTATGCAAATGCAACAATGTCTACAAACCAGCCCCAAAAAAATTATGGAGGTGGAATATTTTAACTTTAATAAATATAATTAAATATGAAGAATCTGTAAATTGTGTTTTGTTAATATATTGTATTTGTGTGTGTGTGTTATTAAGTAAGGCTTGACCAATGAGGTAAATTAGAAGCAATTAAATGTTCCACTTTATGCATTTTACACGCACATGTATAACATTACTATTAGACACGCATCACCGGAACAACGCCACCTAGCGGTGAATTTGGATTTTTCTCAGGTATTTTTTTAAACATGCCTATAAACAAATATGGAAATGTTTCGAAATCTAGGTTCGAAACGGTATGATGTAACGAAGCATAATTTGCTGAAATAGCGCGAGTTTGATACAAGCTTAGGATCTACTGATTCGCTCCATGAATAAATGTTTCGAAAGCGCCCACCACCATTAGGTTATAATGCAAGATTTATCATGGATGTTGTTTATGGTCGTAATGGATAGACATTCATTATGTTGAGGTACTTTACCTTCATTGGCCCCTTTTCTCAGCTGTTTGTAGTTCGACGCCTGCTGCACCAGGTCCAGGATGGTTTTGGAGAGCGTGGCGTCTGCCAGAGGATAGGCTTTGGGATTCACTTCAGCTTCAGTCTGTTTAAAGAAGGCAGACAACGAGTTATAAGCAAGCTCTCAGATACATAAAATTAACCCAGCTGCACTATGGTCAACAATGTTTGTAGCCTACTCAGATGTACAGCTACAATTAATAACAATAATTAAAAAAAATAAGATTCAGTGTATGAATACACTTTCGGCAGGCAAAATCAAAACATAAAACGTTACATTTAGTGAACGAATGAGAGAAAAAGTAAAAAAATAAAAGTTCCACACGTGATACTCACCATCGTGTTTGCTGCGTTTTAGCCGGTGACTAACTTAGATACACACGGGTCCTCTCGGCGATAGCTTCACGGAGGACAGTACTGTTTAATTAAACAGAAAGAGTCTAGAGTTTAGCTAATAAACAAAAGAAACCCGCTTTAATAACCAACGCAACTTTGAGATCTTCACCACTACCGCACAGCGTCTCGCAAGTCGCAACCTATGCTCGCAACACGTGTTAGGGATGAACACACTGCGCACGCGCACACATTTCAAACTACTTCCTGCAGTCATTTTTTAATTGTTTATAGTTACATTTTATATTAAAGGCATGATATATAATATTAAGCTTTTGTAAAAAAAAATCATAGTTTAAAAGCACTAAGATTTTTCAGATGTGAGCTATTCGTAATTAGTGATTAGTTCTGAACTCTTTTTTTACGGTCTATGGTTCTGAACATTTATATATATTTTGTCTGGAGCTTGTACGTCATATATAACTTAAAAAAAAATAACTAATCCTTGCATAATATTAATTTCTTTCAAAAAAATAATAAAACGAAAGAAAAATACCCCACATTTATGGACAGTAGTCTATATTGTTACAAAATATTTCTATTTTAAATAAATGCTGTTAATTTTCAACTTTTTATTCATCAAAGAATTCTGAAAAAAGTATCACAGGTAATAAAAAAATATTAAGCAGCACAACTGTTTCCAACAAATCAGCATAATAATGATTTCTGAGGAATCATGTGATACTGAAGACTAAAAAAAGATGTAAAAATAGTTTCAGTATCTATTTTTACAAAATAAACACGATTCAATAAAAATCAGTTGTATATCGTTTTAGGAACTGGTTTGTTGGATTAATTATTAAAAGGATTGTAACGCAAACGGAAGTAGTCGATCCTCCGAGTCGCCAGGTGGCAGTATGCACTTGCACTTTATTTTGGTTTCGACGTAAAGAAGCAGAGAGCGAAGGATTTTGGGTAGGACATCCTTAGGTCAGCCATATTGCTGTGGTCTGTCTGAAGGAGAGAGAGAGAAGATGAGGGGGATCCGGGGAATAAGCCAGTTATCGGTGAGAATTTGATTAACGGGGTTAAAGAAGAAAAGTAGAGGTTCTGCTGCATAGTTTTGTGTCTTGTTTTGTGCCGGGGGTGCAGATAGGACAGACGCTGGCCTTGGTTCTCACGATGAGAGACAGTTGTCAGTTCAGCTCTCAACATGTCATTTTATTAACTTCGTAATTTTATCCATATTTTAAATTCAGTTATGTAGAGCAGCGTCTTTCAGTCTCTCAGATGAAGCGGAACCACATCCTAAAATTTAAAAGCCATCTATATAGTTTCTTGTATAAAGACCAACGATTTTTTGTATACTCCTTATAGTACTGCACTGTTAGATATATAGTTTGTTTGTTTATTTCTACTTTTTACTTATATGAATATAATGTGTATATTTAATATTTTTCTAAACGTTTCCATAGACCCATAAGCAGCATTCCTTTCCTGATATGACAGCACTTTCAGGTCAGCAGTTCTAGAGCAGGAAGAGTGACAGAATGAAAATGTAGAGAGAGAGAGATTTATTCATCTCCGTTATCATGCGATTCATTAATCCGTGTTGTCCCTTTTGGTTTGATAGCTTTTTTGATGACCAACATTTTTTTGTGTGTGATATAAAAACCTTTTGAGTGGAATGGTTTATGCTTTAATGGTTCAAAATTAGTAGAGATACATTTTTAGATATATATTTTAATTTTTCACACACAGCCTAATACTCAATGTGCCGTGCGAAGCTTTTTAGAATTCTATAAAACTAAAAAGAACATTTGATATTTATATATATATATATATATATATATATATATATATATATATATATATATATATATATATATATATATATATATATATATATATATATATATATATATATATATATACACACACACACACACACACACACACACACACACACACACACACACACACAGAGCCATTTAAAAGTTTGGGATCTGTAAGATTTGTACTATTTGAAAAATAAGACTGCAAGGCTTCATTTATTACTGTTTTCAACATTTGATTAATAATTACTTTAATACATTGATAATCATAAATGTTTATTGAGCAGCAAATCAGCATATTAGAGTGATTTCTGAAGGATCATGTGACACTGAAGACTGGAGTAATGATGCTGAAAATTCAGCTTTGATCACAGGAATAAATTACATTTTAAACCCCAAATCAAATAAAAAATAGATATTTTAAATTGCAATAATATTTCTGTTTGTTTTGTATTTTTAATCAAATAAATGCAGCCTTGGTGAGCATAAGAGACTTCTTTTAAAAACATTGAAAATCTTACTGATCCCAAACTTTTGAACGGCTATATATATATATATATATATATATATATATATATATATATATATATATATATATATATATATATATATATATATATATATACACACATACACACACACACACATACATATATATACACACACACACATAAATAAGAGGTAGATGCAGCAACAGTTTGATGATGATGTTTAATTACATATTTCTGGTGACATTATGACTTCAACTGAAATCACATGAAAAGAAGGGCCTGTAGCACTCTTATTTATCCAACTGTCACCTCTTATGTTTGTGTGAAACACTAGTTAAGTAGCCACCATATGCCTCGCTCTTGCCTCTTTATTCTGCTCTTTTTGCACACAGTCTTTCTTCAGAGGCATGATGTCTTTTCTGATTTTCAGACAAGGCTTTATGCCGCTCAGGCTGCCCGTAAGGTGGAGGTTGTGGCAGCCGCGGAGCCAGTAAAGTTCCTGCCGCAGGAAGTGCAGGTCAGTAGATGATGATTTGTCTCTTTCTCCACAGAGACGCTTCTATGCGGCCACTCAAAGGGACCAGCCCTTGAATGTTCCTCTCTCGGGCGTCAAGGTCTCGGCAGGTGCCCCTCATGTGTACCAGGATGTTCATGTATGTGTGGGTGCTGGGGAGGGTTTCTGCTCTTATTTTAGGGACTCTCTAGGAATTAGAATTTAAATTGAATTTGCCATGTCCATGATGAATTTAAATTTGTATTGAAATACCATGAAGCTGTTTATTAGTTGAATGCAAGTTTTGCGTTTAAACAAATTATTTCATTCAATAATTTTTTTTTTTTAAATATTCTTTGTACAAACTTTTTTTAAACTGAACAGATATGTTCTATGGATTTTATAAAAATAAATTTTGACATTAATATTTTAACATTGATTGCACAATATATTGAGCTAAAACCACGTAAGTGCAATATAATTAAAGATTACATAGTTCATTATTTTTTATGAATATTTTTCTGTAAATAGTGGGTATTAAGTATTAATTTAAAATGTTTAATTAATTAATTATTAATTGAATAAATATTATAAAATGAAGTGAATTAAATAATTTCAGCATTCCAAATGTTATTTGTCAATTATTCATATTTTTGGGTTTTATGTTGTGTTTGATCACATGTTTATGGGTATTTCAAACCTGAAAATTATTTAGGTGTTTATTATTGTTAATTGTGTGTTTATAGAATTCACATTCCAACTTAGTAGTGACGTAAACTGGACATATAATTCGCCGATAATTCCTGATACTGAAAAACATGCTGTGATACAATTTTGATTTGATAAGATGCAGAGCCCTGCAATCAATATTGTGATATTACGTGGCTATTTTACACAATAGTAACATTTTTATTAACTTACATATGCAACCAAAATATAACATTGGATAATTAATTAAACTCTCTAAAAAAAATTGTTGAAAAAATAAATTTTTACAAAACAAAAATAATATTGTTAAAACTTATCAAATATTTGACCACTGAGTGACAATTAGACATATTTTTATAACAGTCAAACAAGTTCTAGTGTATTGTTTGGTATCAGTAAATTATATTGTTAATCATTTGATCAATGCATCAATCCATATCATTGCTGAATCAGTTTGAGTTAACATGTTAAAGGTGCACTATGTAAGATTTTTGTAGTAAAATATCCTAAAACCACCAGGCCAGTGTTATATATTTTGTTCAGAAAATTGCTATTTTAACCAAAGAACCGGGATGTGAGAGGGAGTAGATAAATGCATCTAATATGATAAACAGAGCTGCGCTACCTCATAGTCATGACTGGAAAAGCGGAAATGGCGCCAGCGAGTTTGTCCCGTCATAATAAAAGTCCCGTTGCTCCGAGCAGAATGTTTTGTGTAACAATCACTCCAGCGGCTTTACTCAGCTCCACAACACTCGATCCTGCTCTGCTTCATACTACAGTAACGTTAATAACCGCATCCATGAACATGACTTCTGCCCGAGTCCTGTCCCGATTCTTTTCCACCAGCTGTGAGGTGAAGACCACATGTCCCAAGATTCTGCGCTCAAACTTGGCGTCCTCAAGCTACGCCTTTGTTTTGAACAGGCGCCCTCTAGCGGACTAGTTGCATAGTGTACCTTTAATGTTTAGGCTGACTTGAAAATACCAAAACAATTATATTTGTTTGCAATTGGTGCAAATTGGAAGGTGTAAATAAACTCATCCTTTTCCCCATTCCAGGTAACAAAATTGCCCAGTGGGTTGGTGATTGCTTCCTTGGAAAACTATTCTCCTGCTTCTCGGATTGGTGTGCTTGTCAGGGCCGGAAGCCGATATGAGGCGATTGAAAGCCTCGGTGTCACACATTTGCTTCGTCTGGCTGCCAGTCTGGTATACATCGATCATGACTCTGTTTGACTGTTGTACTGCAGTGACTCTTATTAGCATTCACTTCTCTATACCGCTGATTCCAGACAACCAAGGGAGCGTCTGCCTTCAAGATCTGCCGTGGTGTTGAGGCTGTAGGGGGAAGCTTAAGGTCAGTTTAACAATGTCACAGAACACCTTCTTCTGAACTTCTATTATGCATGACATATTTATGGCATAATTTAGTGGTTCTCAACTGGTTTCGCTTCAGTATCCAGGTTTACCTTCTGTTTTTTGCCCTTTTGCTGTTTTTTGCCCTTTTGCCTGCCACCCACTTTTGGTGTGCAACCCACCATTTGAGAAACACAGGCATAATATATAAGGTGCATTATTATGCACAAAGCATATCAGTTATGTATACTTTGTGAGTAAATGTATATAATGTATTTTTGTGCAGTGTGTCAAGCTCCAGGGAAAACATGGTGTACACTGTAGACTGCCTGAGAGATCATATGTGAGTAGTACACATTTGTCTCATAATGTGTAAAGATTAGTGTAATCTCTTCTTCCACTGAAATCATGCTGCCTGTGTGTCCTCTCACAGTGACACTGTAATGGAGTATCTGATCAATGTGACCACTGCACCGGAGTTCCGTCATTGGGAAGTGTCAGACCTCACTGCCAGGGTGAAATTGGATAAGGGACTTGCCAAGCAGACTCCACAGATTGGTATGCAGTGTTTAGCCCTCTATTTTGGTCAATTTTAGATATTTTGAGTTGTTTACTTCATTTGAATGGTGAAAAACTTGGTGTCTTTTGTGGCACTTGCTACATGAACCAATTTGATGGCTTAGAAGGCCTTAAAAAATAGTCAAACTTCCACCATAGAAAATTAATGGGAAATATGAAAAATGGCAAGCAATTTTTTGGGTATTTTTTGGGGCCGATTAGTAGGTTGGGTAGAATCTACTAATCGGCCATGATGAAGTAGTTTTCAATAAATCTAATATAAAACCTTATAAAAGTAAGCAATTATGTCTGATAATATGTGTGTATGTGTGAAATATTTTAATGTAATATTGTACAATAACATTTACCTCCGAAGGTGCGGAGGCACCTAGTGAATTCGTTAGATTTCTTATTATTCTTCCGCCATTGGAGTCTATGTCAGCCCATAGAACCGTTTGTGGGGAAGTTGTGAAATTTGGTACACTGATAGAGGTCAGTACCAGTGGCGTAGCGTCTGGGCATGCAGGGTATGCATGTGCATATGGGCCCGGGCCAATAGGGGGCCCGGCCATGGGAAACTTTTTTATTAGTGGCCACAATAAATATATTTGTATGCATGCCATGTGTAGCCTAGTAATTTCTTGTTTCTCCATAATGACAAATTTCTCTGTCATTTCTTGTGTTCGCGTTTATTAGGCAATTTTTTGCAGCTGCCGTCAATTTCGCAAAAACTCCCATTTATAATTACCCTAGCCTACTCCCATATATAATTACCCTACTGTAATTAAAACATATATTCAAGAAATGTGTTGAACAGAAAGACTCTATAGTTCCAGTCTTACTCAAAGGCCTCGGAAAGTGTTCGTTATACGCACTTCAATCAATTCCCGACGTTCTTCGATTACTTCTTATTTATTAAATATAGGTACAGGCATTAGGTATAAGTTGAAGACATGATTATGAACTATGAACTATAAACTATAAACAATACCAACGCGGACACAGGGAACGGATTACTTTGCTCCACTCCAAACATCTTCATTTCAAAAAATTATTTTATTTATTAAATGCAACGTTTTTCATTTCAAAAGCATTTCTAAATTCATTTCATATTTCTAACAAATGAAATTCCTATCCAAAATAACGAAATGGTTAAAAAACAACACACAAAAAATACAACAACTTTGAGTTACCACCATGCCAATGCAAACATTTCGCTCTTTTAATTGTAATCAATGTTTGAATAACATGTCTCCTTTTTAAACATAATGGCTAGGCGGTGGCTGGGATATACACAATCCCAACATACATGACATCATTTTTGGAATAACTTTTCAATAGAGGAAAAAATATGTTTTAGTCGCATAACATCGGTTAATGGAAACGCTGTCATTTAGCAATAGGTTTTATTGACATTTAGAAAATATCTCAAGTTTTTCGCAAATCTGTAATGGACACGTGGCTGAGCTTGTTTAAGACTTGTTTTAGTTATTTTTTTCATTCTTGTTTTGAAAAATTGCTGGGTAGAGTGTGTTTTTATGGTATTGTTTGGTATGGTATTTTCTTGATACACTACAGTGAATGTCTATAAATGCCTTGATGTTGGCCTACTTGTTTTTGAACCATAAACAAAATTTTCACGGAAATTGAAACAGAACATCATCAGACCATGCCGACAAAAAGTTATGGAATTCAAGTTGATTCGTCTAATCGTTTTTGATAAACCCGTGAACAAATTCTTCATAGCGGTTGCGAAAAAAGACGTAAGGCTGTGTCTCTGCAACACTTTATCGTATTCAGACCAAACTTGGTACGTGTCATCACAAGCATGACCTGAAGTGACCTGCAGCGTTTCGGCACAGTCAAGTCAAGTTAACTTTATTTATATAGCGCTTTTAACAATGCAGATTGTTTCAAAGCAGCTTCACAGTGTTAAACAGAAAAATAATGCAACAGAATATATTTAGATTATCATACAGTAACAATGTGGGCTTTAGATCAGTAATTTGGTCTATATGGTTAATTTAGTTTAATAATTCGATTTATTTTGAAATATATTTGAAAAATAGTTTTTCCCCAACTGAGCAAGCCAAGCCAGAGGCGACAGTGGCAAGGAAACCAAAACCCCATCAGGAGACCTAATGGAGAAAAATAAACCTTGGGAGAAACCAGGCTCAGTCGGGGTGCCAGTTCTCCTCTGGCCAATTAACAAACAGCGTATTATTATTATTCTGGCAATTTTAAAGGTCATAGGTCATAATAGATCTGAATATTCGAAAGATCTGAGGCAACACGCCGGAGATGGGTTTATTGAGGATGATGTATCGATTAAATAATTATTAAAAATAAATCATTTGAAATATCTGAATCATTATGCCGGAGACAGGATGCCGATTTTATTGAGGATGCCGTATTGATTAAACAATTACTAAAGTGTAATATTCGAAGATCGCGCAACACGCTGGAGACGGGTTGTTTTGAGGATGACATATCGATTTAATGAATTATTAACTAGGACTATTCAAACAATCGGAGTCATCACGCCGGAGACAGGTTTATTGAGGATGCCGTGTCGATGAGGCAGCTTAAGGGGGAGTCTAAATGACACGGTCTCTGCAGACACTTCAGGCTCATGTGTTGGTCACATCTGGGTGCAGGTCCACCGTCTGATCTGGATACGGCCTGGATCCGGCTGACTGCAGTAGACCTTGGGATAAAACAGAGATACTAACATTAGTGTAGATGCCATTCTTCTGATGATGTAACGAGTACATCAGGTGTTATGGGAAGTGTTCCCGGTTCCGGCTGAACTAGATAATGCAGCCTAATTATCATTTAATTGAAAAAGTGTTTTATGTGTATGCCATAGAAAAGAGATGTGTTTTTAGTCTAGATTTAAATCATTAAATTATCAGCTGGTCAGAGTTTAGAGACCGCAGTAGACGTGATGGAGTATAATGTGTTAAAAGCTCACTCAAGTACTGGGGAGCTAAACCATTTAGTGCTTTGTAAGTAATAAGCAAGATTTTAAAATGTATGCGATGTTTAATAGGGAGCCAGTGCAGTGTTGACAGAACCGGGCTAATGTGTTCATACTTTCTGGTTCTAGTAAGAACTCGAGCTGCTGCGTTTTGGACCAGCTGGAGTTTGTTTATTAAGCGAGCAGGGCGACCACCCAGTTTGAGCATTACAATAATCTAGCCTTGAGCTCATGAACGCATGTATTAACTGTTCAGCATTTTGCATTGAGAGCATGTGCCGTAATTTAGATATATTTTTAAGATGGTAGAATGCAGTTTTACAGATACTAGAAACATGGCTTTCAAATGAAAGATTGGTATCAAAGAGCACACCCAGGTTCCTAACTGACGAAGAGGACTTGACAGAGCAGCCATCGAGGGTTAGACAGTATTCTAGGTTACTACTTGTGGAGCTTTTTTGTCCAATGATTACAGCACCACCTACACAGCGCGTTTGTCCAAAAATGGTCTTAGATATATATATATATATATATATATATATATATATATATATATATATACATATACATATATATATATATATATATGTATATGTATATATATATATATATAAATAAGAGGCAGATGCAGCAACAGTGTGATGATGATGTTTAATTACATGTATATGTGTATATATATATATATATATATATATGCATATGCATATGTATGTATATATATTATACATTGAAACAAAATAGTACATTAACTTCATTAAAGAAAAATGTTACACTTATTGTCTCTGGTCTGTTTTGACCACCAAGGATTACAAGTGTGACCCCTAAATAAAGAATACTAGAAGGTTCATTTTGATGGAGAATGAACTGTATCATTTTAGTTGTTTGGATTCACTTTCGTGGATGGCAGTTCTAATGTATCTACTTTCTATTTTTCATCCATTTGTGCCTCAGGTGTCATAGAGAATTTGCATGCTGCAGCTTATAAGAATGCCCTGTCCAATTCCTTGTACTGTCCAGACTACATGATTGGTCAAATCACCGCTGAACAGGTAAAACAACTTTCAAACTCATTTGAATCTTTTATACAGAATTTGGGTCTTGTCACTGCTCACACTTAGCAATAAGTATAATTTGTATAATGGCTAAACACTCAAAATGGTAACATTTAACATGATAAAAATGCATTCTTCACTCTTTAAATTTTTGTTGTATAATAACTGATATACACACTTGTGACAACACATCAATTCCGACATTCTTCAACGCTGGGAAGATGAATCTGTATTTTAACTGGGTCATTAATGTAGTAGAAATGTGAAATTATTTTTGAATTTGGTGCCTTCTAGACTGAGAAAACACAGAAAATGTATTTTTGTCTCATGGGGATGAAAGACAACAATTCCCAGAAAGCACTTCACTGCCCGAGGCTGCTCTAGGCACGGCTTACTGGTTAACTTGCCCACCGCGTTCATTTTCATAAAATCAGTTCAGATAGAGACGCTACAATTAAAAACGGAACGTTCCTGTTCAATATATTATGTGAGTCGATTGAGTGTCACGGCCGTCATGGCACAAACACAGTAGGAGTCGGATTACACATTCATCACACGTGATTCGCGGCTGCATTCACAGCACGTGAACAGTCTGGCGCATTTTCAGTTCATGTCTTTGGAAGTTTAACTTTCATAGGAAGTTCATTTGAAAAGTTGAAACACTCACTTTGCTCTCCACCGCTCTGTTTACATGAATCTCCGCAGCTCCCCGAGCCGAGTGCTGTGAGTGTGACGTTGAAAACATGCGGAAACAGCTCCTCCTGCTGGCTGTAGTCTTCAGCCTCTGGACAAAAACTCCTCCGATGACGCAAAATGACGATATTTGCGTCATCGGAGGAATTTTTCCAGAAACAAAATACATAATTCTCTCGTCTCAGGGTCATTTGAGGCGGGGAAAGTACGATAATTTGAATATACTCCTGGGTTTCTACTGATACAAAGCTTAATGCTAATCGCTGAAGTAACCCTTTAATGCACCAAGTTATGATGGTATTAATGGTACATCAAATAATAATGTATCATTCATTGCATATAAAAGTAACATTTTTCTGTATATATCCTCTTACACAGATGCATAGCTTTGTTCAGAACAACTTCACAAGTGCAAGAATGGCCCTTGTTGGTCTTGGTATGTAATTAAATTATATTTTTAAAGAAAAACATTTAATCGGACCCAAAAGAATCAGTCATTTGTACTGTATGTTAACTGTATGTTATTGTGTAGGTGTGGATCATGCCATACTTAAGCAGGTTGGCGAGCAGTTCCTGAACATCCGCAGTGGAACAGGCTCTGTTGGATCTAAAGCCGTGTACCGTGGAGGTAGAGATCATAATTTCTTCTAGAACGGAATACATGTAAAAAAATACAACAAATTACATTTATTTTACATATTCATTAAAAGTCTGTAATGTAAGGAGCTTGTCTATGACTTGATTCATTGTTATTTTAAAACTTAGTGAAAGGTCTCGCTCATAGACTGCTACATTCTGACTGATTTTAATCGGTCTAAATGGATAGCAACACTTAATAGTGTTGTGTTACACTTATAGTTTACCCAAAAATGAAAATTATTTTCTTTACTCACCCTCCTGTGGTTCCAAATCCATAAGGCTTATGTTCATCTTGACATTTTTAAAGAATTCTGAGAGATTTCTGTCTGTCCACTGAAAGTCTATTCACACAAAACTCTGATGCTTCAAAATGGTATGGTGGCTCAGTAGTGCACAACACAACGGAATATAAAAAGCAAACGTGGCTCAGAAGTTCACAACACAACAAAATCAAGCTGAAACATAACGAAATTAAGCCACAACACAACGAAATCAAGCCACACCACAACGGAAATGCTCCCAACCACTAGGGGGCACTCGGAGCGCGGTAAAGTCAGTTTTCCTTGCTACTGTTCCATAGATTCGGCAATCTTACAAAGATATCAATACCAATTTGAACAGTATGTAACCATTGTATATCGACATGAAATATTAATTCAAAATCACCTACATGAATTATAGCTGCAAATTTATACTTAAGAATGCTTTGACCCGCTACAACGGCGTATGATGCCTAAGGGAATGTCTGCCAATCCACCATGTGGTTGAAACATATAATTCTTATTAATTAAAACATTTTTAAACAAATTTTTACTTTTAAAAAACAGACATGTTCAAATTCCAAAGCTTATTTGAAATTTTTGTTTGCTTTTTTAGTGTAGTGTTGTGCACTACTGGGCCACCGTAATGGAAGAGGTCGAAAAATAAATTCATAAATTAAAGATATTTTTGATAGACTAATTGTATACTATTTTGTAATAACATACAAATAGTATGTTTTTCAGTTTGCAAACAATTTTTGCCATTTAGTTGACAACATTTGACAACATGCACCTGAGAACAGACTGGTTATTATTTTTTTGAGCGCATCGCATACAATATCCTTTTTGATACAAGTTATAGGAACACATTGCAAGATATTATTCCTCACACAAAACACAGAGCTGAATAACAATACTTGTATTACAGAAAATGAACTTTTGAACAACATGCTACTGTATTTCTCTCTGCAAATGTAATTAAATTGAATGGAGGATTTTAACTGTGACAAGATGATTAACAGGGCAGTTTAAACGGTGACGGATGAATGTAACTAAGCGACAGAGCAGTGCATTAAAGATGCAATTATGATTGTCTACTATTCTGCTGCACACTCAAAAATATTTACGTTTTCTTCACAAAAACAGTGCATAATTTTAGGGCATAGTATAAGTAGGCGAATTGGGATGCAGCACCTGACTCGCTGTGTAATGTTAGTCTCTGTCTCTGTTCTCCAGGTGAACTGAGGCATCAGACTGGAGGAGGGCTGGTTCATGCACTGGTGACGAGCGAAGGTGCGAGTGCAACATCAGCTGATGCCACCGCGTTCAGCATACTGCAGCATGTGCTCGGAGCAGGTCCACATGTTAAGAGAGGCTCCAACACCACAAGCAAACTCAGTCAGGCCATTTCAAAGGTCACAGCTCAGCCCTTTGATGTGAGTAGCACTTCATGAGACCTTCAGCTCAAAACAGGCTTTTATGAAGGACTCTGTAACTGTGTCGGTCTTGCTTTGTTGCAGGCCTCTGCCTTCAATGCCAACTACACTGACTCTGGTCTGTTTGGAGTCTACACCATCTGCCAGGCTAACGCTGCCAAAGACGTACGTGGGATTTACATTACCCTCTGGTTTTAACATTAATTTTTTTCTACACATGGTGTTAGCCAAGGCCATGGGTTTGATTTCCAAGACACATCTAATTTATGATTGACTTAATTATGACTAAAGAAGTCATAATTAAGCTTCTATTCAAGAAACAAGAAATTAATATCTTAATTTTGGAAACAATATTGCTAGTTACTGTTTTTCTTCCATCGTAAATAAATCCATCCAATAGTTCCTAGATAGACCTAGAATAGAACCTTTTCGTAGTTCCTAGAACTAATTGTGGAAGTACCTGTTTTTTTTAATGTGTTCGAACTGGAAACGATTTTAGTTCTAGGAACGCCTTTTGGGGGAACTAAATTAGCTCTTACTTCAGAATAGGGTCTAACCCAGCACAATAGAAACTACCAGTGATTTAAGAGTTCACTGATTGGCCGAACGCACATGAAACACCGGCACCTGCCATTTTTAAAAAAAGTAGTGTACACACACAGATTATAGCCTATATATTTTCTCCACAAATTAACTCTACGGACATGGAAAACAGTGATAGTTAGAACTCTCAACCAGAAAATCCAACACAACTTTGGGAGAACCAAGTGAAACATGATTATGTATTTCTGCTCAGCTAGCGACATTGGTCAATTCAGAGTTCCTACTGGTGGCTTAAAGGGTTAGTTCACCCAAAAGTGAAAATTCTATGCATATGACTCACCCTAATGTCATCCCAAACCCGTAAGACCTCCGTTCATCTCCAGAACTCAGTTTAAGATATTTTAGATTTAGTCCGAGAGCCTTCTGTCCCTCCATTGAAAGTGTATGCCAAGTATACAGTCCGTGTCCAGAAAGGTAAGAAGAAAGGTATGAAAAGCATCATCAAAGTAGTCCATTTGACATCAGTGGGTTAGTTAGACTCTTTTGAAGCATACATGCAACATTTTGTCAACAACAAAATCTTGTAGTGTTACCCATGAGAGTTCCCCCTTCCCTTTCTGTTCAGGTAATCAAAGCAGCTGTCAGTCAAGTTAATGACATCGCACAAGGAAACCTTTCAGCGGCTGACCTCAGCACAGCTAAGTACGTTTTCATCATCTTGATATCTTGAGAACTAGAGTGCAATAATATTGTACATTACATATTTGTTTTCATTTAATTAATAATGAATTTCGTCTGAGCAGGAATCAGTTGACAGCAGAGTACCTGATGTCTATTGAGAGTTCGGAGGGCTTAATGGAAGCTATAGGATCTCAAGCGCTGGCAGAGGGTACCTACCAGTCCCCTGAGGCTGTGACCCAGAAAATTGATGCTGTGTCTTCTGCTGATGTTGTCAATGTAAGGAACTGTTGTCTCTTAGGGTGGCGGTATCCCATTGCAAAGGCTATAGGATGGTAACACAAGAATATCATAGTTTCAATCCTGGGTAAAGACAACCTTTCACCATTGTGCTCTTACAGTAACCACTCCAGTTTACTTGCCCCTGGGAGACCACCTATTAGTGAGCTAGTGTACTGTGCAAAATGTTTAATAATTTTTGGTCACTACATAATTCCCATTGGTGTTATTTACAGTTGACCTTACTATAAAAGCCCTGAGTATACTTCATTATCCACGTTCCGCTGCATCTCGCTCATGTTCACACAGCTTTCAAAGTACTCAACCACGAATGTGCGCAGATGGACAAGTACGACACATGCACAGTATAATTGCTTTTACTCTAAGCAATTAAATAGTACTATAATTGCTACTACTATTTTTTTTTACTCTACCAGATGTCAGAGGGCAGCGATGAGTCATGTCATTTACAGGACATACGCTCCAAATGATAGAAGAAAATAGTCGTAATAAATAAGTTACGATGTCCAAAATTTTGAGTGATAGTGCATCTTTTGCTGGTAGTAGTCTATTTAAGGATTTATAATATTGAATTTCATTTGTGTAACAAAATTACTCTCATTTGTTTTTCAGGTGGCAAAGAAATTCATGTCCGGCAAAAAGACTATGGCCTCCAGTGGACAGTTGTCCAACACACCTTTTGTTGATGAAATCTGATGCCCAATCAGTTCTCACAACATTTTATCTTTAATGTCTAACTCTTCATTTCACAAAAATGACATGAGAGTATGTTCATGATATCTTTATTGTCCCTGTAAAAAAAAAAAAAGGTTATCAATTAGTTGGTCGTGATACTTAAAGAGAAGAACTCAGCACTTGTCCATTTGAAATGTATAGATGTAAATGAATAAAGTATCTACCAACACCAACAAACATTTATGAACCACGTTGTGATTTTGACTTATAACGTCTAAGGATCAGGCTGAAATAAGTTTTTTGAAATCTGAACATAAAAGAGTAATGGAAATTGACCAGTGGAGGTATTTCTGGGTTGTTGTTTTAATAAATAGGCTTCAAACCATCTTAAAACCTTGGAAATGTCAGGGTTTTTTAGATTTTGATTAATTGGCAAGAAGTTGCTTTTTGTAAGTTTAGTCTCTTTAAAATAATTTTTAAAAACATGTACATGACTCATGAACAGTTGGGTAAGTTACTCAAAAAAAGTAATGAATTACCAGTTACTAATTACATCTTCAATAGTGTAATTAGATTACTGCACAAATTACTCTCTCCAAAAAGTATTTACTTATTACTAATTACTTTCTAAATCCTATATCAACCTCGACATGAAACGGCTCTTTTAATTCATTCAAATAAATAATACAAAACTACATACATTTTTCTTATTCATTGACCAAAGTATTACAAATGTGAGAAGGATACATAAACATTTAAAGTTACTTTAAATGTTGATGTTAATTCCACTATTGTATTACATATAATTGTTCTACAGTCTATACACAGTATTTAGTTCAGTTACATCAGAAGTAACTAGAAGAAATAGTAATCCCTTTACTTTTTCAAGGGAAAAGTATTTAAATTACATTACTTAGTAACTTGTTACACCGAACACTGCTCATGAATGAAAATATTGTGATTCAAAAGCCCGAGGAACACTTTTAGGAAAAGTCGCTTTCAGTGAAGAGCAATGTTCATCCGTAATATACAATGAACAACATGCCACAAACTTTAACTGGTTAAATTAAAGGTAAAGTTAAAACAAAAGCCCTTATTTAACAATAATACACATTTCTAAATAACTGTCTATTAAGTTTCATGTATTTTACACTTCAGCTTGTGATTTTTTTTATTAAGGGGGGTTAACTTTTTAGCATTCTTTACCTAACTTAAGTCTCTGAGATCCTGACACCTTGCACTTCTGGAAACACAAGGTAGGTTGCAGCTCTGGAAAATGATGGCACTGGAGACTAAAGGGTTCCTGAAGGTTTCACACTCAATTCTTCACCTTAATTCTTAATTCCCTTGCAGTTAACATGTCTTATCTTCGCCACCTTTTTTTGTCTGACTCCGCTGACCGAATGAGCATTTCACTATGGTCATGCCTTAACTGCAATGTCTCGTATTTCTCATGGGCATTTAATCATTTTTTACTTCTCAGTCATTTTTGACTTATTGGCTAATTTTATCAGTAAAAGAAAACATTACTAATAATTCTGCACACCAGAATATAAGCAGCTTTTCATTTCCAGCCTTCATGAACAATTGTATATCCATTATAAATGATTAAATACAAAAGTAATAGTAGTTATTAAGATTAATGTGGTTTGAAATTGGTAAAATGTGCCTGAAAAAAAAAATATGATCAGAAAAACAACAATGCTAATAGTTCTGCATGCAGTGTACATATACACACAAAAAATGTCCTCTCACTTTCAACTGCTTTTTTCCAGTACATTTTTTAACATGTAAATATTTGAATGAACAAAAAAAAAAAGATTCAACAACTGAGACAAAAACTGAAAAATGGAATAATGACTGCCTGAACAGAGCAGGAGTCATTATGTGGTGTAGCCACCAGCACAGTGCATCTCATCTTCATTCTGTGCAATAATACTCCAAAACACTTGCCTGTTCTTGAACATGTCTGTTGGGACATATGGTTAGATGTGATTTGGCACTGCAAGGACACTCAGCTGTCCTTCCTGTCTGCCTGTAGCACAGTCTTAGGCATCTTACATTACGGACATAGCAGTTTATTGCTATGTTCCCAGGTCTATGGCATGTTCACACAGATGTTCAGGGATCTTCTGGTGTTATTCAGAGTCAGTAGAAAGGTCTCCTTAATGTCCTAACTGTGACTTAAATTGTCGGTCATCTGTAAACTTTTGTTCCACGGGTGATGATAATTGTTTATGGTTTATTGAACGAGCATGAAAAACATTATTTAAACCCTTTCCAATAAAGAAACGTATTTGGATTTTACACAATTGCTGAGTTTATAAATTTATAAAGGTTACTTCTTGGGATTCTGTAAAATTTCAACTACATGCAAATAATTTTCTAAATACCACACATCATTAGGCACACATCAAATATCCAACAAATCATATTTTTCCCACCTCAGGCATTAAAGACCTTTTATTATAAAAAAAAAAAAAAACTTTTATTCTCAACCTTGTAATGGACAAAATGGAATTGTTTTTTCCACAAAACGTATTATAAAACAATCATCTACTGCTCATGTGTTCCTCATTACAATTTAATAACGACAAATATAACATTTATGATTTTTTTCACATTTATGAGACTGAAGTTAAAAATAGGCAAATTGTGTGTTTGTGGTTTTTTTATTTTAGTAAAAAAAAAACAACAATAGATGTTTCACTAAAACCAAAAGTGTATTGTGTTAGACATGGAAAGACCCTATACAGTGTTGTTACAGTGTAATTATGCATATAATTACTGAGTAATATTAATTACATATTTACAATAGGGTTAGTGTTTAGGGTTACAGTTACACTTTATTTGAACCTCCTGGGTGCCACTGTCCACATACGAGGACATTATATTTTAGTGAATTTCTGACACCATACATGTCACTTTTTGAGTCTGTCCTGTAAAGTGCACATTCAGGGCCAAACAGGGCTTTTCAGAGATGCCATTTGTTTGAGGTTTCACCAGGACAACAACTTCTCACTGGTCTTTGAAAATGACTGAATTATCAATTTTAGCACACTTATGGAAATATGATTATATTTTGTAGGTTTCATTTAAGTCTGACTAATTTTCAAATTGTTTGTTATAAGGTAAAATGGGGTTTCAATCAAAATATTACTTTCTGTTACAAAACACTGACTTCATACTGTAGAGGACACTGGGACTTAAAGCATGTTTATCAGACATTTTAGGAGACACTATAAGTGAATAGGGAAAGTGAAAAAAATTGCATATCAATATTCCTATAACATATTATTATGAAAATGTTGCTAACTCTTACTCCCATTATTAAACTTTTTTCATTACATTTTGCTCCAAGAACACATTAATATGCAAATTAGATATGGTGTATACATTGTATTGAATGGGAAAACCCATGTATGGCCACTTTACCCACATATTGCATAAAGTAAAATGGTATATCAATTCATTCAGTTATATTGTTCATAAAATAGTTGAGAATCATCTTTAAACAACAATCCTGAAACTTAAAAGTTGATTGGATCGCTGCCTGCCTGACAGACATTTCTGCCTGGATGAAGGAACAACACCTTCAACTCAATCTGGCAAAGACAGAACTGCTTGTGGTCTCAGCCAACCCAGCACTTCAACATACTCTCTCCATTCAGCTCGGTTCATCAACCATAACTCCGTCCGGGACTGCCAGGAACCTTGGAGTTGTGATTGATGATCAGCTAAAATTCACTGACCACATTACTGCAACAACCCGGTCCTGCAGATTTGCGCTATACAACATTAGGAAGATTAGACCCTTCCTATCAGAGCAGGCCACTCAACTCATGGTCCAAGCTCTTGTACTCTCCAGACTGGACTACTGTAATTCTCTTCTAGCGGGCCTTCCAGCATCCACTGTTAAACCCTTGCAGCTGATCCAGAACGCAGCGGTGAGATTGGTCTTCAACGAGCCGAAGAGAGCACACGTCACGCCTCTCTTCATCAGTCTTCACTGGCTGCCGATAGCCGCGCGAATCAAATTCAAGGCTCTGGTGCTCGCCTACAAAGCAACCGCAGGCTCTGCACCATTATACCTAAACTCACTTGCTCAGACTTACACACCCTCCTTGAGTTCTGCAAGTGAACGACGCCTAGTGGTGCCATCTCAAAGAGGCATGAAATCCCTCACTAGGACCTTTTCTTGGACCGTTCCCACCTGGTGGAATGACCTGCCTGTCTCAGTTCGAGCAGCCGAGTCTGTAGCCATTTTCAAAAAACGTCTCAAGACACTTCTTTTCCAGCAGCACTTGACCAATAAAGAATAGCACTTATCACTCTATTCGTTTCTGCTTGTTATTTAATAATAATAAAAAAAAAACTGTCCTGTGTTTTGTGTTTCGTGAGACTTGTTACAGCGCTTGCATATTGTTGCCCTTGACTGGTGTTGGTTGCTTCTATTACTCTCATTTGTAAGTCGCTTTGGATAAAAGCGTCTGCTAAATGACTAAATGTAAATGTAAATGATTGGTGAATGAAAAAAAAATCCCATTGTTTTTGGGTATACGTGTCATTTCATGTCATTTTATTTTATCAAACAAATAAGTCCTGGTGTCCACTTACGAGGACATAGCATAACATTAAATATAATTTTTCAACAAAAACAAAAACAAATTGTTTGCCCAAAGCAATGAAAATGTTGTGTAATTTAATTGCTTCGGGCAAACAATTTGTTTTTGTTGAAAAATTATATTTTATATATATATATATATATATATATATATATATATATATATATATATATATATATATATATATATTTTTTTAATGTCATTTCTCTGGGTCTTAGGAGGTTAAGGTGTCCTTAGTATAAGACAATTATACATTTAAGTACTGAGTAATAATAATTAACTACATGTACTTATTATAGGATTAGGATATGGTTTGGTTGAGGGTTAGTAACTATGCATCATTAGGTAAAAGAGCCTCCTAATCATCCCCATACATATATATATATATATATATATATATATATATATATATATATATATATATATATATATATATATATATATATATATATATATATATATATACAGTATTGTTCAAAATAATAGCAGTACAATGTGACTAACCAGAATAATCAAGGTTTTTAGTATATTTTTTATTGCTACGTGGCAAACAAGTTACCAGTAGGTTCAGTAGATTCTCAGAAAACAAATGAGACCCAGCATTCATGATATGCACGCTCTTAAGGCTGTGCAATTGGGCAATTAGTTGAATTAGTTGAAAGGGGTGTGTTCAAAAATAGCAGTGTGGCATTCAACCACTGAGGTCATCAATTTTGTGAAGAAACAGGTGTGAATCAGGTGGCCCCTATTTAAGGATGAAGCCAACACTTGTTGAACATGCATTTGAAAGCTGAGGAAAATGGGTTCGTCAAGACATTGTTCAGAAGAACAGCGTACTTTGATTAAAAAGTTGATTGGAAAAAACCCTATAAAGAGGTGCAAAAAATGATAGGCTGTTCAGCTAAAATGATCTCCAATGCCTTAAAATGGAGAGCAAAACCAGAGAGACGTGGAAGAAAATGGAAGACAACCATCAAAATGGATAGAAGAATAACCAGAATGGCAAAGGCTCAGCCAATGATCACCTCCAGGATGATCAAAGACAGTCTGGAGTTACCTGTAAGTACTGTGACAGTTAGAAGACGTCTGTGTGAAGCTAATCTATTTTCAAGAATCCCCAAAGTCCCTCTGTTAAAAAAAATGCATGTGCAGAAGAGGTTACAATTTGCCAAAGAACACATCAACTGGCCTAAAGAGAAATGGAGGAACCTTTTGTGGACTGATGAGAGTAAAATTGTTCTTTTTGGGTCCAAGGGCCACAGGCAGTTTGTGAGACGACCCCCAAACTCTGAATTCAAGCCACAGTACACAGTGAAGACAGTGAAGCATGGAGGTGCAAGCATCATGATATGGGCATGTTTCTCCTACTATGGTGTTGGGCCTATTTATCGCATACCAGGGATCATGGATCAGTTTGCATATGTTAAAATACTTGAAGAGGTCATGTTGCCCTATGCTGAAGAGGACATGCCCTTGAAATGGTTGTTTCAACAAGACAATGACCCAAAACACACTAGTAAACGGGCAAAGTCTTGGTTCCAAACCAACAAAATTAATGTTATGGAGTGGCCAGCCCAATCTCCAGACCTTAATCCAATTGAGAACTTGTGGGGTGATATCAAAAATGCTGTTTCTGAAGCAAAACCAAGAAATGTGAATGAATTGTGGAATGTTGTTAAAGAATCATGGAGTGGAATAACAGCTGAGAGGTGCCACAAGTTGGTTGACTCCATGCCACACAGATGTCAAGCAGTTTTAAAAACTGTGGTCATACAACTAAATATTAGTTTAGTGATTCACAGGATTGCTAAATCCCAGAAAAAAATGTTTGTACAAAATAGTTTTGAGTTTGTACAGTGAAAGGTAGACACTGCTATTTTTTAACACACCCTTTCAACTAATACCCCAATTGCACAGCCTTAAGAGCGTGCATATCATGAATGCTGGGTCTTGTTTGTTTTCTGAGAATCTACTGAACCTACTGGTAACTTGTTTGACACGTAGCAATAAAAAAATATACTAAAAACCTTGATTATTCTGGTTAGTCACATTGTACTGCTATTATTTTGAACAATACTATATATATATATATATATACATAGTGATTACTAAAGTATATATATATATATATATATATATATATATATATATATATATATATATATATATATATATATATATATATATATATATATATATATATATATATATATATATATACTTTAGTAATCACTATGTAATGTGTAACAAGGACACTGCAAAATAAAGTGTTACCGTGTTTAGTTTGGGTCAGGTCAGTCGCTTGTAATTATGCAGAGAAATTCAAGCAAATATTAGATGAAACTTCTATTTTGTTCATTGTCATTTCCAATGAGAGCACACAACAACTGTCAAAATCAGGATGGTGACGTCATGTGTTGCGTCATGTTCTCCTGCCCCCTCCGTTATTCCTTACAAAGGGAAAACATCTCGCGAGCAGGGTTTTGTTTTGAAAGCTTCGCGGACGTTGTTTTACGGTATATTAGTTTAAATGGAAACGCGGAAGAATAGAAGACAAGAAGGACATCAGCAGTTGTCGGTAAAGCACGAAATTTGCCAGCGTATCCGATACTGATGCGACAACACACTCGTGCGCTGTGGAATCTTTTTCCTTTTTCAATGATATCCATAAACCAAGTGGGAAGATCCAGCACGGATGTAACATCGGAATACTTCTGATTTTCCACACAGCGATGCTCAAGTACTGGCTGTTGGTTAGTAGTGAGCACTGGAGTACGTGAGGGGTGATACTTCATGATGGGATGATGTGCAGTTTAAATGCCATACTGCTGTTTGCATCATAATCCCTCAACTGACATTCAGATGCTGTTTACTGTGATGAACTGAGAGCATTTCCATGAGGTTCCTTCTGAAAAGGGGGAGTGAAAGTTGCATCTGTCTCATACATCAGACCTTAACTCATGTAGTTCACTGACCCAAGTATGAAAATGGATAAACTCACCATTATTTCAGGATGTCTCTTTCTTGCAGCAGATATCTTTGCGATTGCAAGTATTGCAAATCCAGATTGGATCAATACAGGCGGACAAGAGGGTAAGAAACTTTATGTTCAGTCAAAAAACAACACTTTAGGATGAGCACACGTGTATCTGCATGTGCAATGTTTTTATAACTATTGAGCATAAAGAGCATTGTGTCTGTCTGCAACACACACACACACACACACACACACACACACACACACACACACACACACACACACACACACACACTGTAATATATTTATTTATGCAGGAAGCAAGCACACTTTCCCTGCTGTAATTGGACACATTGCAGGTCAAGAAAGGGCAATGTCATTATCCTTTCTCAATACGACCATTTATTGGTAGAACATATAAATAATAAATATATAAAGCATCTGGCATTAGCTGTTAAAAGCCCCTGATTAAATGGTTTGCATTAGTGAGATGTGCAGAAGAACGCTTTTAAGGGAAATGTGTTGTTGATTACTCCGTGTGTTTGTTGCTGTATTAATGAAGTCTGTTGGGAATTGTCTTCCACAGAGATGAGATCTACCCAGCAGTTAATTAGTTGGAAAATTGTCCTGTTATGCAAACGTGGGAATAATATTAATAGAATGTTGTTGCTGCAAATGATCTTAAAACAGATCCTCACGTTTTCCTCTCGTCTTTAACTCTCAAATAAGACAAAAATATACAAGCAACTTTCTGACTTTTAACACAGTGTAGGCCCCAGCAGGGTCTGCAGACATTAGTTTTGTTGAAGAAGAGCATTTTTTTTATTTCACAAATTATTATGAAGATAATCTCCTAGACAAATATGTGTCACAAAACAGCTGTTCACCAGACGTTATTTGATTTTTTTTTTGTCCCATAGAGATAGAGAACAAATTGTACAATGCTCACTGAATGTTGAAAACATTCTGTCCGTCTATCTATCTATCTATCTATCTATCTATCTATCTATCTATCTATCTATCTATCTATCTATCTATCTATCTATCTATCTATCTATCTATCTATCTATCTATCTATCTATCTATCTATGTTCTGTCATTCTATCTATCTATCTATCTATCTATCTATCTATCTATCTATCTATCTATCTATCTATCTATCTGTCTATCTGTCTATCTATCTGTCTATCTTTCTATCTATCTATACATCTGTCTGTCTATCTTTCTGTATGTATGTCTATCGGTCTTTCTATCTATCTATACATCTGTCTGTCTATCTTTCTGTATGTATGTCTATCGGTCTTTCTATCTATCTGTCTGTCTGTCTGTCTATCTTTCTGTATGTATGTCTATCGGTCTTTCTATCTATCTGTCTGTCTGTCTGTCTATCTATCTGTCTCGTTCTGTCATTCAATCTTTCGTTCTATCTATCATTCTTTTATTGTTCCATCTATCCTCAACATTTTCATAAAATATTTTTGCATAATGACCAACTATATACACTTTATTTTGCAGTGCAGAAGTAAGCTCATTTCTGTGAATGTGCAAGACCTCCGATTGATTAAACGGGTGCTGTAAACGGAAAAAACTGTGCTACAAACGAGTGTGTTTATAATGATGACAATACATTAAAAATAATATGGTAAGAAATACCAGTTTGCTACATCAAGCAGCATAAGCTGTTTTGTGCAGCTAAAAATAACTGGCAGTATTTCACCTGAACCCAGACACATTCATTTTACAAATGGCCATTCTCGCGCTCAGGTTAAAAAAAAGACGGATCATTGACCGTTCTCCCAGGCAACCAATGTTTTCATGTTCATATAATGTTCATGTACATATAAAAGACGTGTGACATTAACAAAGCTGATGGTAGATTTGAGACAAGGGGGTAAACATGAGATCAAATCATTACTGTTCTTATGGCCTCACTCATAAGATGTGTAGGGAAAGAACAGGATATCCTGTGCAATGACTTTAAATGGAGTTTCCCACGGTAAAGCTGGATTTGGCAGTTTTTCAACTAATTACTCACATTTTTTGAAGAGTTGGTGTCCTGCAGACCTACTGACTGTAGATTTTTACATTTGTCTTGTATCTAGCTCAAATACAGCTCAACCCGATAAAGCCTACTGTATCATATTTGATGCACAAATTTCTATTGCCTCTAAGTTAATCAAAACAAAAAAAAAATATTGTATACAATCTGCTACATCCTAGCTGCTACATGTCCTCTGATTTATTGTTAACTTTTTAGCAAGTAAAATCCCTTTAAGTGTAATTGTAAAAATGTCCATGTGTCTTTCTGATGTGAAATCTTTACTGATTTTTATAAAGTAAATGTAAGATTAACTTAAATTATGTTAGTAATATTTCAAGATGAACACAAGGTTTGCTTTATTATCCAAACATCAAAAAATCATGTTAAAATGTCAGGATTTTGAGGAATGTTTATTTGAAAATCTCTCAATCATCACTGTATTGCATTGTATCATAAATCATTTTGACCTTCACAAACATGGTTTGATCATAAAATTAAGCATTTAAATATTATCTTGCTTAGACATTATTAGGAGATATAACATTTATGGATGTTATGTAAGTAGTCTGCTGTACTGTTATAAATAGCTTATTGATTTACATTTCAAGCTATCAGAATTTCATCTTACATTAGGGCTGCGTCTGAAATCGCGTACTATGTGAGTAGGTACTACATTTGAATTTAAACGAACTTCACGACCGTTAAAAACGTACGTTCTGTATAGTATGAATGAATGTAGTATGAATGTAATCCGGACATACTACATCCGCCATGTTGTTGTTATCATGTGACCTACCAGTGTCAGTTACTATGGTTACGTCCCTTCACCTCCATTCATAAATCGTCTCCCGTGGCCTCATGGGATAGTAAAGTGTCCATCGTATGCGCACTTCAGAATCTCGCAGGAAGTAGTAGGTAATCCGGGTACTTTTCACCTACTGTTTTTCTAATACTATGATTTCGAACATACTACTCGTACTGTTTATCGCATACTATATAGTAGAGAAGTATTCGATTTCGGACGCAGCTTAGGTCATATGAATATAAGCAATATGTAGTTACAGGCTAGGTCATTCAGAAGAATTTCTAATGTCCTGGGGCTTTCAAAAACATCACGATTTGAGATATATTTAAATCAATTGTTAGTGTATTTGTGGAAGTGGATTGTAGTACTGATTCACCTTCTTTCCTCAGCTCAATTTAAATGACGCCATTTAGTGTGGGATTCTAAATATTATAGGAGGAGACTCTTATAACTCTTAGTTCTTCTCGTCTTTGTCCATATTACAGGAAAAACAATATCATATATTGATTCACATTCATCATTAAGTCACAGTGTGTAATATTTAGGAGGATCTATTGACAGAAATGCAATTTAATATACATAACTATGTTTTCAGTGGTGTATAAAGACCTTACATAATGAACCGTTATGTTTATTGCCTTAGAATTTCTTTCTACATACATACACAGTGGGTTCCCTTCATAGACTGTAAAAAAATATGGACATAGTGTCCGTGACGTCACCTGTAGGTTTCTGAAGAGCAGTTTTGAAACCTAAAGCCGGATGTCGCCATCTTGGCAGTGTCACCGCACATCACTCGCGGATAACTGAACATGGGCAAAGAGGCGGGACGTAGGTGGAGTTTAAGTGCCTGGTTGCTGAAACCACGCCCGCCTAGCTCGACCATAGTGGCAATGCACCTGTCACTAAAGTGGCCACGGCCCCTTAATTATGCAGAACTTTAAGGCTTAATATAATTTAAATGGATGAGTTATAAAACAATTCACAACCCCTCAGTTGTCATGAAGGGCAAAATAGCTATATAGACCAAAACCATTTTTTGTACCACCCTGTTAACAATTTTTTATGCTGTAAAGTTGTGCATTTTAACATGGGGGAGAGACAGATCCCTTTTAGAGCCTGTCTCTTGTGGTCAGTCGATGAATTGCAGTTTAAGTCACTTCCGGAATGATTCGCCCACAGGGCTCGCAAAATGTCTTTATAAAAAAAAAAACAATGATTTAACTCTCATCCACCCGCAATTAATTGGAATGTTATTTTTTATTACTTAGCCAGCCCGATCAGTGGTTTATACCATGAGCCGTTTATTTCAAGAACCATAACACACACAAACACACACACACATTTCACTATTTAAGTTAGTGCGAGCCCTGGCCCATACATGTTCGAGTCTGATCACGAATCGCAGGACAGTGAACCGAAAACACCTCAAATACAAAGCATGTGACAGTGTGGAAGTTATGTTTAGTTAGACAAGTACATAATCAGTAGATATTTAACGTAACAATGCAATACTATCACATATATAAAAAAATGTTACTCACATAATTGTGTTGCACCATTCCTGTCAGATCCAGAAGCCACAGCATAGTTTTTTAATCTCATCCTGTCTGCAAATCCAGTCTCTTGTTTACAAACGAATCCGGTGAAATTAAGCAAACAAATGCAATGTCTTCCCAACGTGAGCTGGATCTTCATTCAAAATAAAGTTGAATCATGCATTTTGGAATCCGAAGGAAGCTTATAGCATGTTTGAAACATACCAAAAGCTTTATTGCTTGGAAGTTCGATTCGGTTTAGCTCCACGTAAGTTATTTATCTAACATGCCAGACACTAATCAGTGGGCGGGGCTACAGAATTAAGCGTTCGTCTTCTTCGGTTGAGACGGCGTTTCACTGCAATCTGACATCACGGGGACGCACATTCGCAGATAAATTTTTTGCTGAGCCAGCTGTCAATAAAAACTTTTCTTTGACTAACAAGAAAGTTCTCAGCTCTGAAACTTACAGGATATTCTTATATATTACCATGACCTTTTATATATATATAAAAAGCTACTCTCTGCTGTCTCAGACGACATCTTTGTCTTGTGTCGGCCAATGTAGCTTCTCTATGTGCTTCGAAGGAGAGAAGTGAGCGGTGGGTGGTTGCAATTCACAACCTCACCACTAGATGCCGCTAATATTTACACACTGCACCTTTAAAGGAACATGACATTATTTACTCACCCTTAATGTCATTGTTCTTCTAGTTGTGTTATGTGGTGTTGAACAAAGACTTGTTTTACTCTTTACAGTCATTACATTTTCATGTGTTTTGCATGTAGGAGCTCTTATTGTTGGTCTAGTCAAGCAATGCCAGACCATCCATGGCCGAACCAGGGTATGTATCTCCCCAAGCCTTCCTCCAGAATGGGTCACTACCCTATTCTTCATTATCTTGGGCATCATCTCGCTCTCTATCACATGTGCCCTGCTTGTGATCTCACACTGGCGGCGAGAGGCAACAAAGTATGCCCGCTGGATTGCTTTCATGGCAAGTAGGTTACCTAAAGGGAAATTTGATATGCACAAATAATCCAAATCTGTTGATTGGTTTTAATAACCTTATGTTATTTTGTTTGCTTTTCACAGTGATCCTCTTCTGCATGGCTGCCCTCATATTTCCTGTTGGATTTTACATCAATCAAGTCGGAGGACAACCTTACAAATTACCCAATAATACTGTTGTTGGGTCCTCATATGTACTTTTTGTTTTATCAATATTTTTCACAATAGTTGGACTACTTTTTGCTGGTAAAGTCTGTCTGCCTGGCTGACGATTCATCTGGTTTTAAGATTTTTTTTATGCTAAATATATGAACTACTTGACTTTTTCATTGCCAGTGTGGATCAACTGATGACAAACAAATATGTCAACTTCAAATGGATTACATATTGACACAAAGGGCCTTTTCAAGTGGAGATTTTATTAAAATTATACCGTGGTCAAAATGTATGATAATGTACAGTCATCAACACTAAATAAATCATCCTTGTATCACCCTGTGGGGGTTTATTTTGCTATAATGACCAGCTGACTGTACATTATCCTGCTTATGACATGGCTACTACTCACCAAATGAATAAATGGACATGAAACATTGATTTGAGTTGAAATTATTTATAAAATTGTACCATATATATTACTTGCATTCAGTAGTTTTGTCAGACGACGACATATTTGTCCTGTGTCAGCGACCGTAGCTTCTCAATGTGCTTCGAAATAAGACAATACATCAATACTTTTTCTAAAAATGTGTTTATGTCTTACTCCGATTCAATATGTTAAGCCTATTAAAAGTGTTTATATTTTCGATCTAGGTGGGATGGATTTACGCAGTCAATTGCCTGAATACGTCACTCCATAAAGTTGCCTACTTTGACCAGTGAATGGTGTGGGAATGATTGGCATAGGTTAGTTGTCACAACAAGTGAGAAAGGTTGACATAGAGCATGTTAAATATTGAACTTCCAAGGAATCACAGTTTTTTTTTTTTTTTATGCCGTTAATGGCGCGTTAACACATAATTGTGTCCGTTTCACACGTTTTGGCCCTGTTTGCCTTCCATATAAGACGATGGGAGAATCTTTTTTTTTATTGTACAAAAGTTCAAGTATACAAACTGTACACAGAACAAGAAAATATACAATATGCCAGGTGGTATACAAAGATTATATACATTCAAACAAATTGTATGTAGTACAAATAGTTATTGTTTTAATAGCCTTTTTGTTAATTGAGGCACATATAAGTTTTATATAGGACAGAGTTTCATTATAAAAATGTTTAAAGGCAGGTTTTTGATTACTATATTTACATTTGTGCAAGTACAATTTTGCCAAAATAATTAACAGGTTTATAGTAAAATACACATCCTCTTTTCTTTGCCTTCTGAAAAAGCAAAATACAATATTTTCCCATTTTAAAGTGAAGTTATTGTGAAGCTGTTCAATAATAAATCTGCAGAAGTCCTTCCAAAACTTTGTGGAGTAAGAACAGATCCAGAAAAGTTGGACGACGGGAGAATCATATAAAGTATTTGGGTGCGTCTCAATAATCTCTCTGGTTCAGTAGTCAGGGCATTGTTCAGGGAGTCGATCAGCCCATTGACTGATTCCCTGATCAGTGCCCTGACTGCTGAACTAGGGAGCTGATTGAGTCGCACCCTTTGATATTAGTAGAGTTCAGACCGCTGGATGGCGCAATTGACCACGTATTTTTTTAGAGCTGTGTTGTAAAACTGGACTCTTTATAGTTTATTAATTGTATTTTTCTTACAGTTTTACTATTTTTATATTGTCTGAGATACCGGAGGTACTGCGATGGAAATGAATACCATAGGATTAGCATTAATAATTATAAAACTGTTTTATATTCGTAATTTAGCATTTTCCAAGTTATTTGTTTGTGATACATTTTTTGAAAAGGCAAACATGCATGAAGCAACAGCGGAGGGCGCTGAAAGCCAATGAAATGATCTCCCAGTCCAAAATGCAATATTTTGAATATCAGAGGAGAATGTATTAATTTCAGTCATCTCACAGCCTTTCGCGCGTTACATTAGGCATTTTATAGGCCTATAATATATAATATTGTTAGAATCAAGTTGTAAAATACCATTCGGAAACATGTTTGTATTATTTTAAAAATTATTGCAGGATGTCTATGACAGTTATCACATTTCTTTAATATAGCTAGTTTTCTGATTAATGTTATATTGATTTTCTGTTTTATGGACGAAAGAAAGGCAAAACAGAAAAAGCTTTGGCAGCGGTGGGATTCGAACCCACGCCATCGAAATGACTGGAGCCTAAATCCAGCGCCTTAGACCACTCGGCCACGCTACCACAAGACTTCATATACAACAGATTACATATATTAGCCTAATTAATAATAATGACAAGCACATACTATATAATAATGATGATGATAATAATAATAATAAATAAGCTGCTTGTTTTGGAAACAATTTTAGGAACTACTTATGCGTTCCTAAAATGTTTATTAGCCTATGCTGATTACGTAACGTTACTCAAAATCTTAGCGCAAGGCCAATCGTTGATTATTTATAATTGTTTTAATTGATTATTTTAAACTGCAGGTGTCATACATTTCAGAAAATGTAATCCTTAAACAAGTCTTGGAACAACGTTAGTGTTGTTGGACTCGGCATCAATTCCTCGAGTCCGCGTGTTCGTTGAATGAGGAGAGCAGGAACAAAATATAGTTTAACTGTTTTAATGATTAAGTAAGTCAGATGAAGATAGCATTCAGAGCTCTGGGTCTCAGCTGTCCCTGATTTACACAATGCTTATGCAAGGCTTGTCCATGCAGTCTGCGACAAACTTGCCTTTCCCTGACCCAATATTTATACACAAAAAATACATAAGTTGTCTTTCTTTGGGAGTCAGATGATTTTCTGGTCAGCTGTGCTTCGTTTGCAACATCACCTCCAATTCCTGGACACAAGACTGCTTCTTTGTTATCATACACAAAGGTACTCTAAGAGCACAGCAAAATGCATAGCAAAACAACTTCTCATATGGATATGTTATAAATACCAACACCCTCTGGCTGTTGCACTGGTGACTCTTCTGCCTAACAGAAAGTACATACAGTCTTAAAGCAAAATAATTTCATAAGCTAACATTATCTTAAATTTACTATTGTTGATTATTAATTTCTACAAGCGTTGTTAGCAGTAATGCACAAACAAAATATTTTATTCTCAACAGTGTCACATAGGGCGATGCAAGAACACGTAAACATCCGCTAGGTTTGCACACGTACTCGAGTTGAATGGGAGAGATCTGTTCTTTTTCTCAGTGTCTACGTGCAGTTAGTCCTCACCAGTGTGGAGGCTCGCCCTGCCCCCGCGAATGTACGACTCTACTATGGCGAAGAGTCCTTTCATTAATATTAATTAAGTAACGCGACGTTTGCCTTGTACGCCCATTTGGATTCGGAATGTGGACGCTTAAAGGGTTCATTTCCCAAAAAATTAGCCCATAATTTACTCACCCTCAAGCCATACTAGGTAAATTACATTCTTCTTTCAGACGAATACAATCTGTTGAATAAAAAATATCCTGGCTAATCCAATCTTTATAATGGCAGCCCAAAATTTGAAGACCAAAAAAGTGCATCTATCCATTATAAAAGTAATCCACATGGCTCCGGGGGGTTGATAAAGGCCTTCTGAAGTGAAATGTTGCGTTTGTGTGAGAAAAATAACATGTTAAAAAGCAAAATATCTAACTTCCGCCAGACTCCTTTCCATATTCAACTTACGAAGAAAGTGTAACGTTCAGAATGTGTTTAAAACATTTACGCTACGTCCGATGTCATCATTTTGCCAGTTGTGCAGTTGAATACGGAATGCGGTCTGGCGGAACCTAGATATGTTACTTTATAACGTGTTAAATATGGATATTTTTCTTATAAAAACCCAAGCCGTGTAAATTACTTTTATAATGGATGGATGCACTTTTTGAGCTTCAAATTTTGGCCTGCCATTCATTGCCATATATAAAGCTTGGATAAGCCAGGACTTTTTTATTTTATTTAACTTGTCTGAAAGAAGAATGTAATATACACTATGGATGGCTTGAGGGTCAGTGAGGTTTTCTTTTTTTGGGTGAACTATCCCTTTAAGGCCTGGCTTATAAATATTAAGTTTCTTTTTTAAACGAGGATATTAATATTCATGAGCCATGCCTTTGTCTTAGTAGAATTCGTAACAACATGTGCTCCCCCATAAAAGGCCATATGTGATTAAATGTCATAATCTCTCTGAATAATAACATTTTATTGTTTTTTCGTTTCTTTATGAAAACTGATTTTTAAATGTATTTGTTTAGATTTTATACATTTAAATACCTAGCATTTCTTTGAATGAACTAGGCTACTTTGCTAATGTATTTTTGATAAAGCCCACTAGAGGGCTAAATATGCATCTTTGTCGTTGTCCTGAGTTATTTGGGGTTGGAGGAATCAACACAAGGGAACATTCGCTCGGAGGCCAAGACACGTAGTACACATTTCTGCAGACAGTAAACCTGTCACTGTCCAGTGTGCTTGAGACACAACCGCAGCTGAAACTTCCGTGCAAACGCGCAAATCATCGTTGATTTGGCTTCCTTGTCCGAAAGGGTGTGAAGAGGATTCGCGATAATAGAGCATATTTGCTGTGTCCTGTTTTCGTTATGTCTTCAATCTAGCGACTTTATTCATAAGGTATGTGACACACACTTTGGCTAATTCTTGTGCTCTGACTAGTACTATTGCATGTTTGCCAAAAAAATGTATGATACAAACAAATACCTTAAATACAATGTAAAACAGTTTATAATTATTAATGGTATAATGCTATGGTATTCCATCGCAGTGACATCACAGGCAATATCCTTTCAAAATAGTAAAACTATTAGCAAAATACAATTAATAAAATTAAGAGTCCAGCATTACCACACAGCTCTTAAAAATTCTTGGTGTTATGCTTTGTTGCTATTAGGTATTATGCAGCAAAATAAATCATTATAACTTTAAATGACACCGTTTTTGAAGGTTTTAAAACGCTTTTGTCATTGCAAACAGAAGTAATTTGGCATATCGACTCGTTTGACGGGTCAGTGGAACAGGTTTATCTCACACTGAAAACCTTCGCATTTTATCAATCTGTTCTTTATCATTTGTTTCACCCCAACTCTTAAAAGGTGTTTGCATGTTTTCTGACAATGCAGTGTAACATTTGACACTTATTCTAACGTGTTTTTTTGTAGTTTTGGTGCACAACACAGTGGGACATCATGGCTGAGGAGGAGCTCATGTTTAGTATGGAGGAGGTGTGCAGCCCTCTGGATGGACCTGGGAATGGATATAATAAGAATAATAGAGTGGCTTTTAAAGATTCCAATGCAAGTGATGACGATGATGAAGATGACCTCCGCATATGCCCCATCACTGACGACCCCATAAGTCCAACCAAAGGCTTCTGTGACTACCCAAATAACCTTGTTCGCAACCAGCAGCTTTCTAATTCATTGCCCAAAAACTCATTTACATACAAGGTGAGAATTTCCCAGATAATATGCAGTTGTAACACTTTTAAACAAGAGGCTGTTATTTTTTTAATACTGTTGTATATACTTTTATTACTACATAATACAAATATTAAAGCTACAATCTTTCATTACAATATTAGCCAATTTCATTAAGCAAATTCGTTAAGTAGAATAATTCATAGATAATATAATCCCTGGCATGAACAAAAGTTATTTTTGGAACAGCATAGCTGCCATACTATTTATACGTTTTGTACGTATACGTGTTACCCGCATGACCTTGTACATTTTTGCAAAAACGTGCTGCATATAGCAAGCACTGTATCCCACAAGAAGTAGTTTGACACCAAATTTGATTTAACATTTACAATATCTGTATTTATTTCGGAATTATGCATGTCAATACAAACGACAATGTAGCATACTCATGTTTGAAACATTCAACTTGCAAGCTGTTTCACATTATATTTCATTGGGTCCTGTGCAGTGATGTACACAGTAGCTACATTTTACATCATAGCTGCTGTTACTACATTGTGTATTTTTGCACGACTGTAATGCATTATTGACCAATCATTATCCAGAACTTTAACTATCCATTTCATACTGGTATTTTGGAGGTAATCGTAGAACGTTCTTATCTTGTTCGTGTCCACTTAGACAATGACCCCTCCATAATGGTAAAAGAGATTGCCTGTACCACAGAACGAATGTTTTTACTTAACCACAGAAAATGATGTTGTTACCAGAAGTAGCATTAAACTAATGTACAGAATGCAAAAACACACACTCACTTCCATATATGGAGTTTGAGCTCTCTCAAGCTGATAGCAAGTGCCTGGTGATTTCACTTCCTTAACCTCATGTACAGTAAATCTTACTGTAAATATGTCAGGTTGCATTTATATCAATTATTTATTTGTGTGTTTAAACAAGTGGGTTTGTCTATTCCTCCAATTTAGAACAAAAATGACAAAGAGCAGGACAGTTTTGGCTCTTTAACTGAGAAAGGCCGGGTATGTTTAATACAAGTTTTAATTTCTACTCTTCATGTTTCTCCAGTTTTATAAATCCATTTAGCCTGGCATCTATCCTAGAAGTCTTGCTTTTCCCATATTTATCCTATCACCTTTTTTTCCTTTCACTTCTACATTTGCTTCTTACATCTGCCTCCATTTTTGAGTCCGACACCCACATCTCAAAATCAATAAACAAACGATATATGCCAAGTACCTGCCCTACTATCTTTTTCAATAATCTGTTACACTAGGAAGTATGTCAGTCATAGTAAGGAGAATAATATCTGTTGCTTCTTCCATTTCATCACAACTTTAAGCACAATTAAAACTCCAGTCTAGAATTTTACAGGCATAAAAACTGTTCACAATGTACAGCAGAGATGGCACTGTATAGTTAACCTAGCTATTCACTATTTGAATTGAAAATTGAATATAAATAATCAGCTTCAAATACCAGACTGTAGCATTTTAAAAACACAAATACTTGCCTGATTTAATATTTATTTAAATATAGGCGTTTTAATTTTGATTACCTACAAGCCCAGCAATGTTAATACTCCAATATAGTATGTAAGGTTAGGTGTCAGTGGAAGTCCTGTACTGTTTAGGATATGTCTGTCTACAGAATGTGATGTCTTGTGACACATGGGTAGCATTTCCATACTTAAGGGGTTCCCTGTAAAGAGAAGCCCACATTTTCCTAGTGTCTGACGTATATTTGCACTCTTCTCACTGTGACCTTTCAAAAGGAAATAAATAATTGGTTGAATATACTTGGCTACATGATCTAGGTTTACTGGTTATTTTGGGATGTGGGCGGGTTCACGTCACTGACGACACTTGGATCACATTGAGACTTTTACTACAGTATAGTAGTACAGTATGCTAGCTCTCTTTCAGTTGTTGTTCAGAAATGACAAGGCACAAAGTTAATGAAATAACTAAGTCTGATGTCTACTCCTGACAAATGCTTTGTGGGATCAGAGAATAGCGACTCCGTTGTTGGAGTACCTATCTGACCGGGATGGGAATTTAGGAATCCAATTCTGATTCCTTGAAGGTCCAATATGTCATTAAAATTATTTTATTTTATTTTATTTAAAAAAAAAACACTAGGATCCCCTACCAAATGTCTACTAAAGACTTTCAGCATTGAATCAAACCTTTCTTTTTCCCTTTATTCCTGCATATCCTTTATTGTAGCATACCTCTTTTCCTCCTGTTCTTTTCTTGATCATCGCACACATCCATAATGTATAGAGTGGATCGCTATCATCTCCACCCATACAGAATTTTTTTAAACAACTTCAATTTCTCTTACTCAGGCTACTTGGAAACATGCCATTGAGAAAGCCAAAGCCATGCCAGATCCTTGGGCAGAGTTTCATCTGGAGGAAATCGAGACAGAGCGCTGTACTCGATACAGGTGAGGGATTTTGAGGCCCTTTGGATGGTTAACCTACTGATCAAAGAGTGGAGGCTTGAATCCATCAAAAGGCAACACATGAGCAATGTTGCAGAAGCTAGATGGAATCTGTAGACAGCCAAGCTACAAGCTAGTTTAACTACAGTCAATAATTAGCTAAAGTCCAACATACCAACAAAAATCATCTACACTGCAGTTAACTAAAATGGTTAAAACATTTCAGACCCATAAGACTCTTTTATCTTCGAAACACAAATGAAGATATTCCGGTCTGAAGTTTGACAAACAAATATATTCCAGTTACCAAATTAGATTTAACATTTATAATATCTGTATTTATTTCGAAATTATGCATGTCAATACAAACGACAATGTAGCATACTCATGTTTGAAACATTCAACTTGCAAGCTGTTTCACATTATATTTCATTGGGTCCTGTGCAGTGATGTACACAGTAGCTACATTTTACATCATAGCTGCTGTTACTACATTGTGTATTTTTGCACGACTGTAATGCATTATTGACCAATCATTATCCAGAACTTTAACTATCCATTTCATACTGGTATTTTGGAGGTAATCGAAGAACGTTCTTATCTTGTTCGTGTCCACTTAGACAATGACCCCTCCATAATGGTAAAAGAGATTGCCTGTACCACAGAACGAATGTTTTTACTTAACCACAGAAAATGTTGTTGTTACCAGAAGTAGCATTAAACTAATGTACAGAATGCAAAAACACACACTCACTTCCATATATGGAGTTTGAGCTCTCTCAAGCTGATAGCAAGTGCCTGGTGATTTCACTTCCTTAACCTCATGTACAGTAAATCTTACTGTAAATATGTCAGGTTGCATTTATATCAATTATTTATTTGTGTGTTTATTTGTGGTAGCTGGAATACAAACAAATATATTCCAGCTAACACGACTTTGAAAGCACTTTCTTACATTTAGGGACTTGGAGACTGTTATTCACACCTTTATTTCCTCAAGGCTTGGTTACTGCAATGCCTTGTATGCTGTAATCGGTCAGTCATCACTCTCATGATTACAGATTGCCCAAAATGCTGCAGCTCGTTTACTGGGTGGGACAAAAAAGAGGGAACATATTTCAGGCCTCTCCGTTGGCTCCCTGTGAAACAAAGAATTGATTTTAAGGTTTTAACTTGCGTGTTTAAAGCTCCTATTTACTTATCTATTTACTCCTCAGAGATCACTTAGATCTTCAGTCAAGCTATTATTAAATGTCCCGAAATCTCGCTTGAAAACAAAAGGTTGTCTATGCTCCAAAACTTTGGAACACACTAACTTTAACGATTAGATCTTCTCCTACATTAAGTGTCTTTAAAGCATCAATTAATACCTACCTTTTTTTTATCAGGTGTTTTTGTAACTTGTTTTTACTTTTGTATGCATCTTTTAAATGCCAGGGACTGCAGTTTTTGTGATGTACCAGGTTATGATAATTTTTGGACTATTATATTAGTTTTACTCAAGTTACTGTAGTAAACGCTGCACAAAGGTATCGCTCTTCACAACATCGGACGCATAATGATAATTAATATAATTATCCTTTAGCCTGAATGCTAGAAACGCTTTGAGAGTCAGTGGAGAAAAGCGTATATTTCATCACAACATCATAATATACATCATATACTATACATAATTCACATGCTGTGTATGTGACATCAGAAACACCAGCGATTTCAAACCGCGTTTTTTAAGGTATCTTTAGTTCACTGCAGTTTTAAGGAGAAAAAATACTCAGCAATGGTGTTGACTCTACTTTTAATGAGCGACTCCCCAACACTACATATGAAATTGACCCTTGTGCCCCATCATCACTTAACCGTTGGTTTCCTCCTGCTACCAGTTTTGAGTTTTTATTACTGTGCCACACCACAGACACCTCTATGATTTCATCTGTCAATCTCAGATGATTTCATAAAATTTGTCATATATCATGTTAAATAAGAGATAAATAATGTCAGATGGCTCACATTTTCAGACTCTAATTTTAAACATTTGTAACTTCACACCTCTAAAATATCCCTTGACTTCCAGCCAATAGTTGTGTGTGCCATTAAATAACTGTGTCTGATGGGACACGGTGTTCTGGGGCGGGCAATGGAAAAAAACAGCACGTTTACTTGTGTAAATACTGGGTGTGTGCCTTTAGGACTGTGCCCATCATGCGGTATTTGCTGTATTGACTCTTTCACTAACTGTTCTGCAGAAGAAAATAAATCATTTGTGTATTTTACAAGTATTATCTTCATAATATAGATAGAAGATAATTTTTTTTACTGTAAAATACACTTACATTTACATCTCCTTGTAGCTTAGCCACATAGTTTGAGGCCGATTTTTAGTTGCTGCTTTGGGAAATGTTTGATATCTTCTTCCTGAGAATGAAAGGGAATCGAAAGCTACATTTAAAGTGATTTACATTGGTGTAATCATGTATTCTTGCCTTTTAGATACAATGCGGTCACTGGTGAATGGGCAAAAGATGACATATTTATCAAGATTTCCTCTCAGGTACTTGGCCGCCTTCGTACACTTATTTTCAATATGAGCTGGAATTTGCATTTCCCTGTGTTAGTAACACTGACATAAACATGTTACTAATACTGATTAATTATGTCTTCTCTTGAATTAATTGGGATATATTTCTTTTACAGCCATTTGGAAGAGGAGCCATGAGAGAATGCTTCAGATCGTGAGTCAAGCATATATATATATAGAATATATAGAATAAATATACCTTAGATTAGGTAAATATACTGTTATTATTAAATATTGGACCAGAAGTGAAAGTGTTCTTCAGTTTTTCAGGTTTTATTCACCTTTGGACTTTTTGCAGTTAGAAAGTTTTTATAATTTTTTTAAAAGTATGATTATTAATTGCAATTGCTTAATTTCTGTCATAAAAATTGTACATTATTATATTAAAATGATTTTTAAGCGATGTATATTCCATTCAAGTGATAATGTTATTAGGGCTGCCCCCTAATAATCAACAAAATGTTAAACACAGAGCTTACTTCTCCACAAAAATGTGGACTAACTCATCCTTTTTTATAATATGTGTAGACTGAGATCAGAGGGACGGTGAATCAGCTACAGCCTAATTGTCCATATTGTTATAGTGTTTCATGTTGCTGCTGTATTTTATTAATTAGCTTTTTATATAATTTATATTTATTTTGTTTGTGTTCTGACTGAGAAAACTAAGTTTTAATTTGATGTTAAGGCTATATTTGTCAGTCTGCCTGATTATCAGTTTCAGTTTGATGAATATTTATCTATTAATTTGTATATAATTTATATGTCCTACATAAAAAAAATTACACCGCCCATCCAAGAAAAAAGTTGCTGCTTTGGATTTAAATTGGCAAAGGCTTAAGAGTCAATGATTGGATCGTTAGTACAGTGATTTTTATGATTTCTAGCATAAGATATGTTTGGCAACAGTTCATACAACCCTAATTGATGGAGTGTGTAGCTTTTCATTTTTTTAAACATCCATGTAGGACGACTCATCATGGCCATATCTCAGGATGACAATTTCATCAGGCTCAAATTTTGAAAGGATGTTTGGGAGGGAGCATGAAGAAAAATTTTCACACATGAGTATGCACCTTGACAGAATGTTTGGTCCTTGCATTGTCAATACAAGATCTGGACCAAAAATTTATGCACCTCTTGATGGAAATAACATCACAGCATTTATACTCTGTAAAGTCTCCTCCAGGACATCCCAAAGACTTTCAAACAATTTAAGTCTGGACTCAGAGGTGCCAATTAATGTGTGAAAATTATCCTTCATGCTCCCTTCCAACCATTCTTTCACAATTTGAACCGATGAATCTTGACATTGTCATCCTGGAATATGGCCATGATGTGTCTTCCTACATGGTTGTTTAAGAAATGAAAAGCTACACACTCCATCAATTAGGGTTGGATGAACTGTTGCCAAACATATAACATGCTAGAAACATAAAAATCACTGCAATAATGATCCAGTCATTGACTCTTAAGCATTTGCCAATTTAAATCCAAACAGCGACTTTTTTCTTTGGCTGGGCAGTGTAATTTTTTTAAATGTAGGACATATATTTTTTTAAATAAGGCTATTTATATTGTATGTTATTTATTGACTTAAGGTTTATCTGTGAAACCATATTAATTTAATATTTTAAATGCTTAAAATATTAATATTTGCTGTTTAGCTTGGTAATTAAAACTCATCCGAAAAACTTGAATTCAGACACCATCGATTGTTGGTGTTTGTAATGATCAGTTTAAATTATTTGTTTATTATATCTGTTGTTTACCGTTTAACCACATGCTCGTTCAGCTGCAGCCTCGAATAATATAAAAGCATGACAACTACTGAATAGACAGCTTACCATTGTGAAACATCATGCAAAAGTCTTTCCTGAGCAGGTTGTAATCGATCCTCTTCGATATTCTCCGGGTCTGATTCCGACTCAAATTGATAAGGCAATATAGACATTTTTGCAATAACATTGAATGCGCGTATCTCCCCGTTATGGTAAGAGGCGGGACCTTTCCGGGCAACGTGCACTAAGCTGCTGTCGAATCACAACACGGGAACCGCTGGTCAATCAAAACTCGTTACGTATTTCTGAAGGAGGGACTTCATAGAACAAGGAAATCAGCAGGCTGTTTTTAGGACAGAGAAAACAGTGGTATACAGATAAGTAAAATGTGTGAAAAATACTGTGTTTTTTTACACGCGAAACATGAACTCATGTTATATTGCACACTGTTAACATAATCAAAGCTTCGAAAAGACGCGAAGAACGGGACCTTTAAATGATCAACTAATAATTGACTAAGAAATTATTTAGTCTGGGCAGCCCTAAATCTCTTGTTTTAAAATGAATTTGTGTTTACCTGTAGCTTTCTAATTTCTTTCATTCACAGGAAGAAGTTATCAAACTTTTCCCACAGCAGCAAATGGAAATCAGCCTCAAACTACGTGGCTAAGCGCTACATGGAGAGTGTGGACAGAGATGTTTACTTTGAGGATGTGAGGTTACAAATGGAGGCTAAATTATGGGGCGAGGAGTTCAATCGCCACAGGCCTCCCAAACAGGTACTACTTTGGTGGATGTTGTTCATGTTCGTAAACATTTTGTGTGTAAACCAGGTTTGACCACTCAAAACTGGTTTGAACAATCATACCAGAAATGAATTATGTACTTCTTTAACATATCCCATCATTATTAGGTTGACATCATGCAGATGTGTGTTGTGGAAATGACTAGTCGCCCTGGGAGCCCTTTGTTTCACCTGGAGCACTACATTGAGGGGAAGTACACAAAGTACAACTCCAACTCTGGTTTTGTGAGGGACGATAACATACGGCTTACACCCCAGGTTGTCAAGGTGTATCATATCTGAATCTGTTGTCCCAGTGAAATGATGTGTGATTATTTATTGGCAATGATGTTTTTGTGGCTTTAGGCATTTAGTCATTTCACATTTGAGCGCTCTGGACACCAGCTGATAGTGGTGGACATTCAGGGTGTTGGGGACCTTTATACAGATCCTCAGATCCACACTGAGAAGGGGACTGACTTTGGCGATGGCAACCTGGGTATTTATCAATATCCTGCATTTTTTTTCTGCTTACAAACTTGAAGGCTTCTTAAATTTGATTTGCCTTGAGCATGAGTAATGTAAGCATGAGGAACCTTTCAGTAATGCACTGAAAATGTTTGGCGAAATTCATTTTCAGTTATGGATGAAACTGACTGAAATGGTTATGTTTAATTAGTGCTTCTTGATGATGCGTTATTTTGACTGTGTAAGTGTCTTTTTCATGCACACAATGGATAAACTACAACAGGTAAACATGTCAGCTGTGTGGACTCTATAGTGCGGAATTGACAAAATCAATTTCTCGTTTTCAATTTTGATGTTTTCAAAACATTATTTTTAGTGCACCTACTATCAAATAATCACAATAAACTGTGTGCTTTGTTACTTTTGATATGAAACAAAAGCTCAGCTTTCAGAAAATAGCTCTAGAGAGGAGCATTTGACTAATATATGCACTATATTACAAATTCATTAAATTTTTACTTAACCACTGCCTTCATTATATTTAATGTATGCTTGAATAAATCTCTCATCACAAGTTTTTATTACAGTCACCATATAAATATTTATTTTTCAACAACCAAATTGCAGCATAAACATAATTTATATTATTAAAATTGATATAAAACTTCCTTTGGTAACACTTTATAATAATTATACAGTAACAAATCACTTATAAATCATTTGCAAACTATTTGTTTATAGTTAATAGTTTATAAACTATAGTTAGTACATTCATAGACTAAATTCAAATAGTGAGTTCTTCATTCATTGTCACTGTAATTAACAAAGTGTTATTGTTTAATTAGCTCATATTTAAAAAGTTAGAAAATGCTTTGTTAACCATAAGTAGTTCTCATTTTAAATTAGGTCTTGGAAAATCTGAAATTGTCATTAATTAAGTGCTTTAAACAACTTTGTAAAAATTTTAAGGAACTTTTTAATACTAATTAATGTCCAAAAAAGGTTGGGTTTAAAGCACTTAATTAATGACGTTTTCAAATTTCTGTGAGAACCATTTAAAGTAACTATTTAAAGTTAATTTTATTTATTAAGTTGTTAACAAAGCATTATCTACCTCTTTACATATAAGGTAATTAAACAATAATAATTTAATAACAGTGATAAATGAAGAACTCACTATTTGTATATAGTCTATTAATGTAATAATCATATTTTATAAACTAGTTTGCAAAATTTGATTTGTAAATACTTTATTACTGTATAGTACTTATTATTAATTATTACCCTTCCTCTTTAATCTGTGCCTTTTTAAATATTTAGATTTTTGGCTTTCTGTAAAAACAAATATTTCTGTGCATCTCTAGTAATGGATGTCTTATGTGTGTGTGTGTGTGTGTGTGTGTGTGTTTCAGGTGTGCGTGGCATGGCTCTTTTCTTCCACTCTCACCTGTGTAATAAGATCTGTAGGAGTATGAGCCTCACTCGCTTTGACCTGTCCCCTGCTGAAAATGCACAACTGGACTGCACCAACAAATTGCTGGTTTGTACAAGCTCTTTATGTAAGCTCTAATAATAATCTGGGCTCAAAACTAAGATTGCCTGGGGCTAGTGTGAGAAGTTTATGCCAGTTTAGCCCAATATGGACAGTGCTATATTTATATGCTGGAGTGATGATGTATTTTTGTTGGCCTTCCTAGAAGTTTCTCTCAATAAAAACCAAAAGGATTCTGAAAATAAGCTTTTATCAAATGAAAGTTTATGATTCTTACACATTTTGTTCTTCATGATAAACATCACAACTTGAATTTTGAAGCCTCGAGTCCCACAGAGGAGAAAAGGAGTAGTGATATATTATGCAAATTATGCCCCTTGTTAGTTTTCTCGAGGTGGTAAGAACAAGACCAAAGTTTCTTTCTGGCCAGTACATTCCATACTTCACGAGAAAAGCAGGTGCCGAACATCTCCGTTTCTCCGCACTTTAAATCTCTGACCAATCACTCAATAGTTCTCAGACACCCACAAGAAAAAAAGTTCTGCTCAGACGATGTGTCGAGAACAAGCTGCGAGAACTCCCAAAACACGGTTGCGAGAACAATTACGTCATTTTGTTCTCGCAGCCCTGCGAGCAAGAACTTTTTTCTCTGTTCTTGCGGAGTAAGTAACGCCGTGTGTCTGCTAAAAGGCAGATCAACAACAGTCATGTGCAGGGTTTCTCTACTCTTGCGTAGGAGTAGGGGGATATCTGAAACAGTGTTATGAGAAATAAATAATTATTGATGGGGATTAGAAAAAATGTATCAGGTGGATTTTTACTATTATAGGCTGGTTGTTTACACACACTGTGGACACACATCTGTCCACACCTTATAAAAGTGCATTTTGACTTAATAAATGTCCTTTAATGTTTTGTGTGTGTGGCAGTCGGCCTTGAAGCAGCTACCACTTCATTTCGTTTTGTTGTTTTATCTTGTGATTTAAAACTTAAACAGGCAAATGTTTAACCAAGGTTAACCTAACAGTTCCCACCTGGTTCTTCTCTGAGCTTTAACTGTGTTATACTTATGCTCACCACAGATTATATTTCAGGTATTAAACTAAAACTCCTTCAAAAAACCCACTGACTTCAGGACAATGGAACCAGAAGTGCTGAAATACTAAATCGTTTCCAGGTTTTGGCTTACAAAAATACATCATTCCTGCTGATGTGTCCATCCTTTTTTACCATGTTTAATGAAGCATGCTATACTAAAATATTAAACTTTGGTTCTGATAGTCAATTAAAAAATATTGGTGTTTTTGTGGCGTCACTGGAACTGCAGACCCAATCAGGCCAACATATTCAAATTCTTAGTCTTAGTCCTTTGGTTATGCATGTGGATTATTTAAACACATATTTCTGAAAGTTTTCTAAATTAATAAATTTTGTCTAAGCAGAATTCAGCTCAGACTGTCCTCCGTGGATGTGAAGAGCAGTGTGGTTCACCCAGGGTGCGGACAATCTCTCTCAGCCACATGCCTGTTCTTCTGTCCCGGCTCTCTGAGACTTCCTCAGTTGATGAAAACAGCGAGACAGAATCGGTTCCCTGCTCTCCACTTAGTATGGGCGTCTCTTTAGGCCGATCACCCATGGGTAATGCTATACTAACCCAGTATTATGTGTGAATGCACTTAAAGGGTTACTTCAGCAATTAGCATTAAGCTTTGTATCAGTAGAAACCAGGGAGTATATTCAAATTATCGTACTTTCCCCCCTCATATGACCCTGAGAGGAGAGAATTATGTATTTTATTTCTGGAAAAATTCCTCAGATGACGCAAATATCGTCATTTTGCGTCATTGGAGGAGTTTTTGGCCAGAGGCTAAAGACTACAGCCAGCAGTGGGCGCTATTTCCACATGTTTTCAACATCACACTCACAGCACTCGGCTCGGGGAGCTGCGGAGATTCTTGTAAACGGAGCGGTGGAGAGCAAAGTGAGTGTTTCAACTTTTAAAATGAACTTCCTATGAAAGTTAAGCTTCCAAAGACATGAACTGAACACGCGCCAGACTGATCACGCGCTGTGAATGCAGCCGCGAATCCCGCGATTACCTCAGCTCATGTGATGAATGTAATCCGATCCTGCTGCGTTTGTGCCGTGACACTCAATCGGCTCACTCGCATTATATCAAACAGACACGTTCAGTTTTTAATTGTAGTGTCTCTAACTGTACTGATTTTATGAAAATTAACGCGGTGGGCAAGTGATCCAGTAATCCAGTAGCCGACTAGCCGTGCCTAGAGTAGGGCAGTGAAGCAGTGCGTTCTGGGAATTGTTGTCTTTCATCCCCATGAGACAAAAATACATTTTCTGTGTTTTCTCAGTCTAGAAGGCACCAAATTCAAAAATAATTTCACATTTCTACTACATTAATGACCCAGTTTAAATACAGATTCATCTACCCAGCGCTGAAGTTCCCCTTTAAGTATCCCACCTGAGTAATACTAAATCCCCCAAATCAGATCAATTTGGTGACAGATATCCAGATGTATTTTCTATGAACACCAGAAATATCCAAAACTGATTTGATTGTTTTGATAAAATATTTGTGTATCCTAATTTTCACTTTCTTTACTGTATTAAACTTTCAGACAGGTCTAGTTAACGTTTAATTAGTAAAAATAAAAACTCATCCAATGACGCAAAATGACGATATTTGCGTCATCGGAGGAATTTTTCCAGAAATAAAATACATAATTCTCTCGTCTCAGGGTCATATGAGGGGGGAAAGAACGATAATTTCAATATACTCCTGGGTTTCTACTGATACAAAGCTTAATGCTAAACTGATACAAAGCAACTCTTTAATGGATTTTAGCTAGTTTTAGAGAGATAAATACTTAAAAGTTGTGCATGGTTGTGTTTGACACTTATAAAGCAAAAATCCAGAACCATCTTTATTTTCACAGCAATATGGATAAAATAAACCTGCAAAAAAAAAAAAAAAGAGATGCTCTAAGTGTGTATGTCTGCAGCAGTGTGACTCTAAATATAGCCATATTTATCAGAATCCCACGGAAATGACAATGAATGGATAACAATGGTAGTTAGGGTTTATTTTCCTAAATGCTAAATTATGTTTCCCCTGGAGAATGATGCACTGCTGACTTTATCTATGGCTTAGCTCATGAATATTAATTAGCTGGTGCTGACGTTGCTAAGTAAGCTTCCTGGGCCAGTTTGCACTGACCTTTTACCTATACAGTGTAAAGGTATACAGTATATTCTAATTTACTTATACAGTATAAGGCTTTAGTAGAGTATACACTAGTACAAAATATCAAAACATTCTGTTTGCAATTTAACATTAGTTAGATTGAACACAGTATCGACAAAAGTGTTTACGTAATTAATATCATCAGCACCCTGATTGGTAGCACTACATCTGTTCAGTTAAAACACATTGATTTGTTTAAGCTTTTCCTCAACTTCATGTGCACAAACGAAATGGCAACTTATCAAGACATTCTAAATCTGCTCTCGTACAGTATGTCAGGTGCATACTGTCTTGGGACACACAACGTTTTATTAATTTCACTTCTGTCTCTTGATTTATGTTTCATAACAGGCTGGTCGTTTATGAATGAAATGAATGAGACACATCGAGCTAACACAGATCAACAGGTCAGTTTGTGAAGAAGAATATATACCCTCTGTTGACAGTGCTGTTAAATTCAGTGATATTTTCTGGAAACTGATTTGATTTATGTGGATTTATACTATTAACTGTACTTGCATTCACAGGACTCAGAGAATGGAGGAGACAGTGGTTATCCTAGTGAGAAACGCAGTGAAGGAGACTTAGTGGAACATCACAGCCAGGTACTGAATATCAGCTGGATGTTATATTATATTATATTATATTATATTATATTATATTATATTATATTATATTATATTATCTGTTTGTGTTATAACCAAATACAGAACATAAATTCTATTTAAACTAAATTATTAATTTGTTAATTAAGTATTAAACTATTGTTTTGTTTATGTTTTTTGTATATAGAAATTATATAGATGGATATAGATATATCGATGATATAGATATTGAAAAAAAAAATGCTACTGAGAAATTTATCTGAAATTAGAAGCTGTTTTCTTTGCTTGTTTTCTTTGTTACTCCCCAAAAAAGTTTTCTTTCTGTCACATTATAAACTTCTTGTTGTGTGCTGTGCTTACGTGCATCATGAAACGCAGCAGTAATACATTTTGGGCTCCTAAGATATGTGATGGTAGGCTTTTAATTCATCATTATTTAGGGACGTCCCTTCTACAACAGACATTTCTCAGAATCGGATGAGGACAGTGTTCGTCGGGTAACTACAAAGCCGTTGATAAAATCCCTCTGTCTAATCACGATAGTCACCCATCACCCATTGATTCCTAATCTGTTTCCTTCTCATACAACATTGATTTAAAGTGGTGCTCTAAACCTTTTCATCTCATTATTCTTTAATCTGAACTCCTGATCTCATCTTACTTTCACCCTCTCACAAGTGGCAAGCTCTCCTTTCCCGTACTGTAAACACATATGCTGGGTTCCCGCAATCATGGAGTTTCAAGATTTTGGGATTTGATGTAAAAGTCATGGAAATTTCTCTTGTTGTGCTCGAAACATATTTCATTGAGTAGCAGTTGTAGCTTTTGAGTGAAAATTCTATTAAAAAAATAAATAAAATGAAATACAAGTTTAAAAAAAAATCTGAAATGACTGATGAAGTCATGGAAGCCAAAATATGTGGGAACCCTGCATCTGATTTCCTGCATGCATTGCTTTTTTTGTGCAGAAATATTTGTAGTGATTTAAAGTGTTTATCTTTTGTGGTTTTCAAAGTCTCCCAGATGTTAGTTCTCCTGCTGTACATATTTAAGGATTCAGGGAATGTTATACATTTTTAAAAAAGTGAAAGCAGTTACATCTAAAAATAGACAAACGTTTTCGTTGACAATAAAGGAACACTTCACAGATTAGCTATGCACTGTATTTGATGCCACAACAGACCAGCGCTCTAAACTATATGCTGTCCCTAAACAAGGTTTATTTTTTACCTTGGCCAATAATGGACGAAAAAGGATATATTTGAAATTTGGCCATGGGACAATTCATGATTCAATGTTGTTGTCATTTCTTATTACTCTGAGGATAATATGTATTTTTGTTTTGCCTCAGCTAACAGAAGAAAAATGGAGTTTTTACCATTCATCTCGCTCCCATGTACACAGACCCTCCTGTGTGGCAATGGAGGTGGAGAGACTTAACGATATGCTTCTCGAGAGGAAAATTGGCAAATCCATCCTAGGAAAGGTAAGACATTTTGTCTTATGTTTCTAAGCAAAATTATCTCATGTCTCAAAGCACATAACATTACACTAAAAATGAAAGTAAACAACTTACAGAGCTCTGACTAGTATCATGTGATTGCTGCAGAGTCAATGCGGCGTTGATAGTGTTGACATCGAAGCGCATAAATCCGAGTCTGAGCACAGTTTGTCATGTGTTGCCATCTCGTAAGAAGATTGTTCATATGGCAAGAAGGAGGCGGGAACCGGCCAACGTTTAAAGACTTAAATCAAATAAACAAACTGAAAGTAAAACACAGGCAGCCCCTCTCGGACGGCTGCCATGTACACACAAAATAAAACGTAAACATAACATAAACTCCAGGGGTCCCTTCTTCGTACCTCTCTTAATACATTTGAGATGATGTGACGGATCTCAGATCTTCTAATCGTGATAACTGATCTCTGGCTAATTTGTTTCTTGAAACAAATTTGTGGAATGGATTAAAATATCTGGATTAAGTTATCTGAGATTACTGCGCGTTCTTGTGTTCCCTGAAGAGGGCAGATGCTTCGAACCACAATCAGCAATGCAGCGATTGGCTGGTGTCAAGACAGCAGTGTAATGACATTAAAAAGCCACCTTGCAAAAAACGTAACAAATTAAAAAACGAAGATGTACGAAGAACGGACCCCAGGCCTGGTCCTCTCTGCCTCGCTACCTCAGCGACTCCTCCGCACCCTCTCGGACGGCAGCCACCCCACCTTGACCGTCTCAGCCCCGTGATGGCTCTCCGACAGCATGTCCCTCCTTCTTCCTGGGTTTCAGCACCAATGCAATGAGGTTTGTTGTTATGGGAAGAAGGAGGCGGGAACTGGCAAACGTTCAAAGACTTTTATAAATAAATAAACATAAAATGAAAGTAAAACGCAGGCAGCCCCTCACAGACGGCTGCCATGCACACACATAACAAAACGTAAATAAAGTACAACATAAAAATGGTCCTCTCTCATCCTTCACTCTCGTCGCTCCTCCTTTTATGCGTCCGAGCTCCTCCGTGAGACACGGCGCACAGCTAGTACTTATTATCACTCATTATCACTCACGACCGGTCTCGGTCCCTTTGCCTCGCTGCTTGCCACCCACTAATTATTACACTAATAATTATTCGGACTGAATGCAATGAGAGTGAGACTTCCACAGAAGATATACATATGTAAATTTTTTTAAAAATATTTAGACCGCTTCTATTATTGATTACTATAAGGATGTGAAGAGAGTTTTAACCAGTATAACAAAAAGTTTAAGAAAAACATTGCCTACCTTACCTTTAATAAAAATTCGGACAGGTTTCTGTCCGTCCATTGAAAGTTCATGCAAACAAAACTTTAAAAAAGGTCCAAAAAGGTCATAAAGGTGTCAGAAAAACGAATCCATATTAATCGAGTTTAATCCAAGACATACAATTACTTTATATGATGAAAAGATTTAATTTAGGGGTGTATTCGACTCTATCATTTGACTTTAACACAGAAGCTCAAATAACAGGGGCAGAAACCTTTCATTAATATCATCTTTATTCGTGTTTTGAAGATGAACCAAAGTCTAATGGGTTTTGAATGAGATAAGGGTAAGTAGATGATGACTGAATTAAAATTTTTGGGTGAATTATCCCTTTAAGGTTCATCTAGCCATGGTCCGCTACCACGAGGGTGGGCGCTTCTGTGAGAAGGATGCACCATGGGACGAGGTTTCTGCATTGTATCATCTGGAGAGGGCCGCCATGTGTGGGGAGCTCGAGGCTATAGTTGCCCTGGGCCAATGTTATCTTCAGCTGCCACATCACATTCTACCAGAGATAGAATTAGAGGTGCTTTCTTTTCCAAATGGTCCCATTGTTGGTAACATTATTTTATCTTACTGGCCTGCTTATGCTTCCTCTTTCATGTCTGTGTTGTTTCATCTCAGGCGTCTGAGGAGAACAGCAAAAAGGGCTTCTGCTTCCTGCTGCAGGCTGCAGAGGCAGGAGACCGGCCGAGTATGATTCTAGTGGCACGAGCATTCGACACAGGTCTAAAACTCCCTTCTGATAGGTAAGAAATGCTTTAATCACATTTATATCTGTATGGCCCAAAATGTGTTTAGACAGAGATTCTACGCAGTATGGAAAAGTATGACATTTTAGGCAAGGCAAGGCTAGTTTATTTATATAGCACATTTCATACACAATGGCAATTCAAAGTGCTTTACATAAGAAATAAGAACCATGTGTAAGAATTAAAAATAAAAACAAGGACAATTAAAACAGTTGTAAAGAGAATTTAAAAAAATAAAAATAAAATGTGGATAAATAGATCCCTATCTGCCTGATTCTCTAAATGCGGTCACCCCTATCTGAGATGGAAGAGATGGAGCAGGTTCGCAATGTCCTTACAATGTCGGTCCAGGACGGGCTCCTGTAGGGGACGTTACCTATAGAAATCTTAGTCATTTCCAGGTCTGGATAAGTCAGAATATGATTCATTAAAACATATAAATTCCAGACTATGTTTCCAGACTGTTGCCCCTATTCAGTTGTCTAAAATCTAAATTTGAGAATTTAAACAACAACAAAAAAATCTGCATTTTTTTCAAGTTTAGTGATCGTTTAACACAACGTTTAACGTGAATTATATTACATGCAAAACTGTCTTTACCTTAAGTGAGTCTCTTTTGAGCTTCACTAAATGGTTGATCACTCAAACCAGCAACAGATAAAGGGATCATTTAAATCACACTGCACTTTGCTGTTTGGTGACCATGCAACATCAAACCACGATTACAGTATCAAAATGATATCAGATGTCAGAGGTAGGGCTGTGCGATTAATCATTGGATTTTGGCTTCCAATGATTATGAAAACAAGATAATTGAGGGAAAACGATTATTGTGCCTCTTCCTTCCCTCACAGCGGTGCGCATTCATTCCTTTCTTGTAAAATGCTGTTTACTGTTGCTAAACTGCGGGACGTATTTGAACAGTGTTATTAAACGCGTATTAAGTCTCAAAAGAGACATTGTTCCCCAGGCGGCTTTCTGTGTGGGTGCTCCGAGACGGAACAGAACACGGATAAGCAAATGGGCTTCTAAACGCATAAACACAAAAATGTCAAAAGGTCTTTTATGTCTTAAGTAAACGTACACAGTTGAGAAAGAAAATGCGCATGTAATAGTATATTGGTATTGGATCTGTGCATTAGCTCTTAAAGTGACAGCAGCCTAATAAACCTGCTGCAGTCTGTCATTAATGACAATCAAACAACAAATGACAAAGGAAAATCACTCACCTGTCTTATCCTTAATTAGAATTAATCTATATTTATTGTGTACATTAAGACTAGTAGTGTTATTTTACATTTGATTGTTCAATTTTTGTTGTTGTGTAGGCTATTATCTGAATTCTACTGTTAGTAAATCTTCCTGAAAAACTTTTTTTTTTTAACTTATTTTCGTTCTGTTGTATTTATTTTTTGTTTGTAATTAATCTCTTTGTTCTTATTGTATTGCTGACTGTTACTGATTTTATACAATTGGTTTGTGGTTATTATTACATTAGTTATCCTAGTATTAGTTTTTGCTGAAGCATCGATAATTATGAAATTTCACTGACATTTAAGGTGACTCATATCATGAAACAAGACTTTGATCATATTGCCCATCAATAATCCTGATTTCAATATTGACCAAAAATAACTATGATTATGATTTATGCCATAATCAACCAGCCCTAGTCAGAGGTAAATATATACAGGTTATAAGGTGTTTTAGGTTTCTTCTCATTATGTAAACATATTATTTTAAGAAATCCAATGCATTCTGTGAACACGTTAATGGGGATCGACACTGTGCCAGAAAATATATATATATATTTACAGATTACTGTACTATATACTGAATATAAATCTGAATAATGCCTGATGTTATGCTATACTGAATAGTATAGCAAACAATATTATACTAAATAACATATCCTGCCATTTTTTTTAAATAATATTTTCCAAAAAATACTTGTTAATTCAAATGAATAATAATATGAATTTAAAGTATCTGCACATTAAACTTGAACAGGGTTTGTTGTTGATTTAGCTACAGTACTTACCTCCCATATTCCGGCAGTTATTTGGCAACATAATAGCCAGAATGTTGTATTTTGAAACCCTATGTCACATGTTAAGTATGGTCTGAAGAATAGAGAAAAGTGGGAAATATGTAGTAACCCAGTTTAGAACTGAAACTTTATTTTGAAAATGCAGGGCTAAGGACTGGACACACGCCATGCACTGGTACGACTCTGCTCTTAAGATGACAGATTATGACGAGGGCGGAGAGTTTGATGGGATGCAGGATGAGCCACGCTACCTTCTGTTGGCACGATTGGCTGAGATGTACCTGGAGGGAGGGTTCAACCTGGATGCGGATCCCCAAAGAGCAGGTGAGTGTATCCACACAGTGGTTCAGTACTTCAGAATTAAAGGGTTAGTTCACCCAAAAATGAAAATGACCTCATGATTTACTCACCCTCAAGTCATCCTAGGTGTGTATGACATTCTTTTTTCAGACGAACACAATTTGAGTCATATTATAAAATGTCCTGGCTCTTCCAAGCTTTATAATGGAACAGAATTGTAGTTTGTGTCTGTTTTTGAAGTCCATAAAAGTGCATCTGTCCATCATTAAAGAAATCCACACGGCTCCAGGGGTTAATAAAGGCCTTCTGAAGTGAATCGATGCGTTTGTGTGAGAAAAATATCCATAATTAAAATGTTATTAAGTAAAATAACTCGCTTTTTCTCACAGAAACGCATCGATTCACTTCAGAAGGCCTTTATTGACCCCCCGGGGCCGTGTGGATTTCATTTATGACGGACTGATGCACTTTTATGGACTTTAAAAACAGACACAAACTACCATTCACTGCCATTCTAAAGCTTGGAAGAGCCAGGACCTTTTAAGCAATAACTCTGATTGTGTTAGTCTGAAAGAAGAATGTGATAAAATCATGGATTTTACTTTTTAGGTGAACTAACCCTTTAACATCAGAAAATATTACAACAATATAATATCAACTGGACAATTTTGGTTTCTAAATGTGTCCTGAATTTGCTTTAAATAAAAGAATTTTAAATTAGATATGGAGATTTATGATGTCTTTAAATTTTGTAGGGGATCTTTTCACTGAGGCAGCTGACGCGGCTATGGAGGCCATGAAGGGAAGACTGGCCAGTCAGTACTACATGAAAGCAGAGGAAGCTTGGGCTATGATGGAAGAATAAAAGTGCTGATTAGCAAAAAAAGAAAATGGTTCATATTTTGCACCCAACCCCTGTTTACATGCTGTGTTCAATGTTCTGTGTGACAAATGTTCCATTTTGGTCCATTTGACGTTATAATGTTGATCTTGGATTCATTTTCTAACGAATGTGACAAGGGCATACACTGGTTCTAGATCAGTGATATACTGAGGTGCTAAATACATGTGCTCTCATTCATTAAGAATAGTTGCAGTGTCTGCAGCCAGTTCTGGCTGTTTCGTGGGAATGTGGGATATGTGCATTACCTGTCAGTAATTGCATTCTCTCTCTATTTTTATTTTTTTTTTTTCATTTTAAACCAGGCCTGGATTTTAAGCATCAAAATGTATTGCTGAGTTTTAATCTGTTTTGCATTGATACTTAAAAAAAAATAACTTTCAGAATTCACCATAATCAAGGAGTGTACCAGTGTGTGTGATCATTCTTTTCTGCTCCTTTTAAAAATGATTATTAGATTAAATAATAATAATAAAATAATTTAAAAAAGTAAGTCTCATTTCACATTTCCTAGACTAAAAAGTAATATGATCTGTTGTCTCATAAGTTCATACCAAAATGTCATTGCAGATAAATAAATGGTAGGAAATTAATAAAGAATGTGCTAATATGGAATTTCAGGCATGACAAGGACATTCAGCAGCTGTAGCTCTTCGCTGCACAAAAATAAACTCAGAAATAAGTTTAGTCATTTAAAGTATGAGCATTTATAAACTATGATCATGTACAGTCAGTGTTGGGGAAAGTTACTTTGAAAAGTAATGAATTACAATATTGTGTTAATCCTTTAAAAAGTAACTTATTGAGTTACCTAGTTACTTTTTAAGAAAAGTAATGTGTTACGTTACTTTTGCATTACTTTTTCTCACCTGGACTGGGTTTGTTTTTTTGTTTTAGTTTTTTTAATGACAAAAAGGTTCTATTTTGTGCAAATGTAAAGACCTCTTCATACCAAACTGTAAATAATAAGCCTCAGCCTGAGGTAAAAATACAAATTCACACGCTCTGCTGCGCTGCCATTCTGGATAATTGAAGAATAGGATGCAGGAGAAAAAAGTTTTACCAATAAAATTTTTTTGCTCATGGTTTAGCTGAATCATTAAAGGTCAGCAGTAAATTGGTCAGTAAAGGTAGATTAAATGCATAAAAATATTTGTTTTATTTAACATTTACTTTTTGGAGATTTGCATATTTTGCATTCGACTGATTTTATTATTTTTGAGGAATACTCAATCTTTATGCAAGTTAGATGAATAAATGCTCAAACTTAGTCTAGAACTACAATAACTATCTTGTTCACACACACGCCTCTGCACTTACTCTGGATTGCATAGGGACAGGAGAGCTGTCAGTCAAATTAAATGTGAAAAAGTAACTCAGATATTTTGTTGTAAATTTGAAAAGTAATGCGTTACTCTACTAGTTACTTGAAAAAGTAATCTTGTTATGTAACTCAAGTTACTTGTAATGCGTTACCCCAAACACTGTGTACAGTCAGTTGGTCATTATGACAAAATACATCCCTTCAGGCTGGTATAATATTCTGATCACTCTGTCTGGAGTTTTACATTAATCCTAGCATAATATGTTCAACATATTGTCATTTCTTATATAGATTAGTTGTAGTATTTATTTATTGCCCATTATAGATTTTATCAGCATTTGTTTCCCTTATTAATTTCAGATACAGTTCTTGGACATAATTGAATTATTTTATTATTTTAATATTTAAATTATTTTATTTGATGATTATTATATTGTATTTCAATTGAAATGTATTATTACTGACATGTGTGAGGCAAAAGAACTTAGAAACTTTAATCCTTAAGATAAAATGAAAGAGCCTATTACCCTCATCAATTCCATAAAACCATTGATCCCTACATAGTATAATATTGCTAATTATAACAGCATTAACATTTAAATGCACTTGGCAGATGCTTTCATCCAAAGCAACTTACATTGCAAGGTATATATCCATGTTTATATTCCTTACTGTACAGGTAAGTGATTTATTTTGATATCTAAATTTGTATTAAATATATTATTTACTTTTGTACACAACAATATTGGATTTGTTATTGTTCGTTCTGCACTTAAAAAAGAAATAACAGGAAAATAATGTATACATTACATTACAATATGAACAATTTCAGTGACCATAATTTTAATTCTGTGTGGGTTTTAAGGTCAAAGTCCGACTAAAATGCAAGTGCCATTATTTTATTCCAAAATGCACACCAGTAATGTTTTTTTTTTCTAAGGCATGTTTATAAAAGCTAACTGTTAGTTAAATGCCTTAATTTAACTAAGGCCTACTCCTCGCTTAGTAGTCTACGAGGAATAGTGTACTACGAGGAATAGTGTACTGTATTAAACTCAGCGTTTAAAACAAAGAGCGGTTGCACATTTAACATGATTTGATTGGCCACGTTTACTGTCTTGTTACGTCAACACTAAATCCTATTGGCTATGTGAAGTAGGATGTATTACTACTGGCCAACCAAAAGCCTTCGCGCGGAATTTTGAATGGTTTTCAAACATTGGTAGTTATCCGAATTATATCCCTCCGCAGATTGACAGAGAAAGTAGTCCTTCACTTTTATAATGCATAATATGTTGTTTAAATCTTTGAATAAGGCCCCGATTAATTATTTTTATCCATTATGTATTATTTTGTTTATGTCTAGTAAATAAATCTTAGTTATTTTATTTTGTTTTATTTTGCGGAGGGATATTGCCGTTAGTCAAGACAGCAACACGCGCTGCCTGTGTCGATGAACAGAGTGTTAATGTTGGTGCTTGTAGTAGTAAGTTAGTTTGAGCTAGTAACGGCGGGAGCGACCAGGACAACTATCCGAATGCTGGAATAATCTGATTTTAATTATAAAATCAGGGGTGTACATCGATGGAATATACTTTGACGTTTTGATTTACGGAACTTCAGGTAAAGAGACGTTTCGTTTAACGGATAACAAGGAAACGATGCGTATTTCCGTTAACAATCGAAACAAGTCGGTAGCTTTATTTTCAGTAAATGGTCACAAATATTGTAAACAATATTTGATTTCACCCGGTCACTAAAACTAAGTAAAATGCAGATTGTTACCTGTGTGTGTTATGTAACTGGTTATGTTTTAAATGTCTTTGGCCATGTGCTGATCTTGCGTTTTCAACTGCTGTGTATGTGAATGTAAACTATATGACGAAAGCATGTATTTAATATGAAAATGCATACGTTTTTATAGCTTTTTTTATTTCTTTGTGTTGTATTTATCGTCACTGATGATATTCGAGTTATTAAGAGATTCATGAAACGATAACGTTACTGTAAAATATTGCATTTAAGTTAACGTTACATTGATGAAACTGTACACAAGTCACGGACTTGTTATTATTAATATTATTATTGTTTTATTCTGTCTTTTGTGTTTGCTAATCCAGGTAAGTTTAAAAATGCCTTTGCTGGGGAAGATAGTGGTGATCAAAAGACACGGGGGAGATGGCACTGAATTTCCCCTCACAGCGTCCTGTCTGTTCGGAAGGTCAGTAACACATTTTATAATAATTATGTCTTAACAGTTAGATGGTTGTGAACATTTTTCAATAGCTTCTGATATATAGGGAGGCACGTGGAAAAACGCAAACAATGGATACAACGAACTGTTCCTGCAGTAAAACGCACTATATTTGCGAGTAAACCCGAAGTAAATGTTGTTGAAAAACTTTTAACATTTGCTTTAAAATATTAAATAAGTGGCAAACATTTACAGTTCTTTGTGTCACACATGTTGCTGTTACTCTTTTGATGCCAGGCGGGCTTCATTGATGTCAAATTTGACGTAGGCCATCTCTCCAGCCAACCAGAATGCGTTATTACTTAACGGCGTGACGTATACGTATTCGTGCTGATTTTATAGATCATGCATGTTTATTATAATTATGTTTAGCAAAATATTCCCTTATCTAAGTTGTCTGTTAATGATAGTGGTTTATGAAAGTGGCAATGGTGAATGCAACAAAATTGTTACAATATTTGTGTATAATATTGAACAAAAAATTAATAATGTGTACTTGAATGAGTGGCGCATACATCGCTCTTCTTGATGTAATTTTGAAAAAGTATTTGAAATTCTCTAGACATAGCTAAATGAAGAAAACAGTGCTTCCTGCAAGAAGCTACAATATTTGAATAATTTATGGTGAAACTAGAAATACCCAATAAATAGGAGATAGATTCATGCATCTTTTAATATTGACTTACACCATGTGCAAAACAATTAAATTGAAATTATTGTAATCATAATTTTGTTCTAAATTAAAATGGTGTTGATTTGTGCCATGAATATAGCCATTGCTGCTGATGGCATTGAATAAATACACTAAATACAACATCTAATATTTCTCATTCATCATCAAGAATGCAACTGGGAAAAGCAGCAGTTTTAATGTGGACTCTTTTACCTTTTTAGGAAGCTGGACTGTGATATTCGTATTCAGCTGCCGCAGGTGTCTAAAGAACACTGTAAAATTGAGCTGAATGAGAACAAGGAGGTAATTATATTGTGGTATTACACTATACCCCTGGTTTCACATATAAGGCTTAAGACTAAATCCCAGACTAAAATGCATGTTTGAGCTGTCTTAATTTGAAGCAATTGGCTCTGACGTATCTTAAAATATGTCAGTGTCATTGTTTGGTCTCAAGATGCACACCAGTAATGTTTTTTGTTTTGAAGGCACATGTATAAAAGGTACTTAAATGCCCTAATTGAACTTAGGCCTAATCCTGGTTTAAAGCAACACTCCACCATTTTTAGAAATAGTCCTTATTCAACATCTTTCCTACATTTAAATATGTGGGCAAAGGCATTTTTGTCTCACTGCATGCATTGTTTTAGTTTGGCAGGGTCGCCGCTAGCTTAGTTTAGCATAATGAATGGAATCCTATGTTGCCAGCTAGCATGTCCTGAGGAAAAGTGATACAAAAATAAAAAAACCCCACCTAATTTCACAACGAGTACAAATAGCGATGCAGATTAAGTCTAGGCGATATCCTAGGCAGATATTAATTTGGGAGTAGCAGTGCTTCGCCTCTGCTTCACCCTAATATAGGCCCAAGTTAAAATCTGCCTAGGAAATCGCCTAGTCTTAATCTGTATTCATTGTGAATAAGCAGGCCACAATAAGTAATTTGGTGGGGTTTTTAAAAACTTTTTTTAAATCCATTTTACTCGGGACATGCTAGCTGGTAACATAGCTTAGCATAATGAATGCAATCCTTAATTAGCGGTGACCCTGCCAAACTAAAACAATGCATGCACTGAGACAAAAATGCATTTGCCCACATATCTAAATGTAGGAAAGAAGTTGAAGAAGCCCTATTTTTAAAAACGGTGGAGTGTTCCTTTAATCTAAGCCGTGTTTGTGAAACCAGGCCTGTACTTTTTTTTTTTAGACATTTTCTTTAAACTGTTTCTTTGCACATAACACATGATATGCTGTTCTCTTTTTTTTTTTTTAGCTCATCTTGACCAATTTGAGCTCTGTGAACCCCACACGTATTAATGGACAAGTTCTTAATCAATCTGAACGGTTAAAGCATGGTGATCTCATCACAATCATTGATCGTTCTTTCAGGTGAGTCTGATTTTTATTCTAATTATGGAAGGAAAAAGATTATTTCTCAGAGAATCCTTGTACTCAGAATAATTTGTGTGGTTTAATTTTCTCATAATGTTAGGTTTGAGTACCCACCTCCTAAGACACCGAAGAAGAAGAGGCTGTCCACGGCTGGAAAAGACAAAACAGTTCAGGTGTGTAGTTTAGTCTTGTGAAACAAATGATGGGTATTTCTGTTAATTTATCATGTAGGTCTTTGTTAAATTTGGGTTCTTTCATCCCGTAGGCGTTGCAAGACCAGCAGGAAAATAGCACACCCGTTCATGCAGAGAAGAGGAAGTCTGAGCATTCGTCTGGTTCGTGAATGTGAATTTTGTTTTTTTTTGTTATTCTGCTAGAATTTAATTTCATATCAGTGATTGTCATGTATGCTATACTTACAGACACTTGTTTAAAAGATGGGTCAAATTTACAGCCACCTGTGGATCCATCTGTTGAGACTGAACCAGAAGATAGCAAAATCAAAAAGGACAGCATGTCACCTTTTTGTGAGCTCTACCAAATGGTCAAACAGGACCTTGCTGCTAAATCACCATGGAAATCTGAGCTACCAAAAACACCTCTTGCAAGACCTCAGGTTGATCATGAGGAAGCTGCAGGTGTTAAAAGCAGTCCTAAACCGGTCATAACTTCATCTATCAAGAAGCAAAGATCCTCAAAATCCAATTGTGAAGATATGACTGGACCAGCTGTCCTTCAAAGCTCATTTAATGCAAATCAGGAACAGAAACCTGCTGATGATATGCTCTCTGTAGGGTCCACCACCCACACAGAGAAAAGTACAACTCTTGTCTCCCAGAAGAAGAGAACACCCTTGAAAACGCCTCAGAAGTTCAATGCTGGTGAGGTTGTCCAGCAAATTCTCTTAGAGCCACAGCCCGAGGAGAAAACTCCTAAATCCCCAAAAGGAAGGAGAAGTGGTGGATCACAGGATCAGAGCCATGCTATCCAAATGCCGTTGGGTCAGCCTCAGACTCCAGGCCCAATAGGTAAGAACACTGAAGTGAAAATGTCCCCTAGAACATCCCCGAGATCAAACGCTGGCAAAAGGTTTCAAGTCCAAGGTGTTCTGGATGAGATTAAAGCTACAACATCTACTTCTAAGAACAAAGGTGAGATGGTGTCTCTTCTGTATTTCTCCTCATGAACAAAACTATTTAACACCTTAGTGTCATTGTGTCAAGTGTCTTCTCATATACATAATTTGTCACTTAGGTAAATGTTACAAACATTTGCAGCTATTTAAAAATATTTCACCATGCTTTTTTGTTTGTCCTGCAGATGGCACTTCAACTGAAGTAACTGTTCTTAAAGCAAAGAGAAAGCGAGTGTCCTTTGGTGGACAGTTGAGCCCAGAGCTATTTGACAAACGCCTGCCCCCCAATTCCCCCATCCGCCGTGGGGCAACCCCACGACACAGTTTGGGACCTTCCCAGAAACCTCAATCTCTCCTACGACGAGCATCCACCATTGGTCTATTGGTAAGGTTTAAAAGCGATTTTCAAAGACAATAACGTTTATCTCTTTAAAACTTCTTAAGGTTTTAAATTTTTCTTTATTTGCAGGCTCTTCGCTCATTTTCAGATGATAAAAAGTGTTCTCCAAAGAAAGCTTCACCCAAACGGGCAGCAAAGACTCCATCACCTGCCAAAAGAACACCAAGTACCAAGGCTAAAAGTCCATCACCTAAACATCAAAAGTCACCATCTGCTTCACCCAAGGTACCTGCAACATCCTCTACTTCTGCCTCTCCCAAGACACCTGTATCTGCTAGAAGAGCATCAACTTCTGCAGTTGAGGCTGCCAATGTCATGTCTTTAAATGAGACCCCTAGGGTGCAGGGGCGGTTTTCAGTCTCTCGTATCAGTACTCCATCACCTGTCCAGGACCAAGAGGAGGAGTCTGAAGTACAGTCGACCATTGTAGAAGAAGTGCATCAGAAGTGTGTAACACCAAAGATACCCTTAAGGAGGAAGAGCATGAAGTCTTCTGCAAGAAAAACTCCTAAGAGTGCAATTAATAGTGCACTTGGTGTTATTCGTTCAAGACGCAGTGGAGCATCACGGGCTAATCTAAAAGGTAAAATATTTAAGCTGGGTATATTCATGTTTTCCTGTTTTGAAGACTAAATCTTTAATTGATTCAAATGTTTGTTCCTCTACTTTAAGTTTTGAGCTCTTGGGCTGATATTGTGAAGTTTGGTCAGACCAAACCTCAATCAGAAGTTACAACTAAGAAAAACCCCACAAAGAGGAACACAGTCAAAAGAACTGTGCTGCCGAAACCCAAGGTAAAATGCAAAAAATTCGTATTAGTTTCAAAAATAAATGTTCCTGTAAGTGTTGTTCTGTTTTTAGTTTTCTCATTTCTGTTGATAATTTTTAGCTCATTTAATGGGTGATGTTATATATTAATTTATTACAATTATTATTAATTATTTTCAATTGCCTATGCAGACACCTGCAAGGAGGCTGAAGGATGAAATCAGCACTGGGCATGCAGCATCTCCAGTCACCATTGTTGTTGGCAAAGCCCATGTGAGGACTAACCAGTCTATTGGTGCTGCACCTAAAATAGTCCCCAACATAGCACTATTCAAGAAGGACATGAAAATGGATGAGGACTTTACAGGTTTGTTGAGTATTGAGGAAAACAATTTATGTAAAAGTTCTGTTGTTAGTTCAAATTCTAAACGTTGTATTTTTATTGTTAGGTGTTGCAGACATTTTCAAAACACCAGCCAACAGCAAGGCTAAGAATATGCTTACCATAAATAATGAATGTCCAGAGATGCCTCTGGATGAGATTTCAGTCATGAAAACACCAGAAGAATCGGGTTAGTGTTTGGACTTGTCAAGTTATCTACTTTGTGTTGTTTTTTATATCACTGGTATCATGCCCTTCTTTTTCACTGCCCACACAGGTGAAATGATTGTATCTCCATTAAGTGTGATCTCCTCTGCAAAATGTGGACATTACAACAATGAAGCAGTAACACGACTTCTTTTGGCGAACCAGGATGGTAGTTTATTGGAAGATGAAGGTCTTTCTCAACTCACTGACAACTCAAATGAGACAAGTGGCCATGACATCATTCCAGATCAAGAGATACCCCCCAATGATCAAACAGAGGAAGAGGAGGTTGCCCCTGAAACGGTAGTCAAAACCCCAAAACAGAAAACAGCACCATCCTTGTGCCTCACTGGAGTAAAGCGACTCATGAAGACACCCAAACAAAGGGCTGAACCAATTGAAGACTTAAGAGGAAAGCTGCTCAAGACCCCCAAGGAATATAAACCTCCCCAGGAAGAGAGTCTGGAAGGCATTAAGGAACTCCTAAAGACTCCCAAATACAGGGGAGCTCCAGTAGAAGACATGGTTGGAGTGAAAAGAGTAATGCAGACACCAAAAGTAAAGAGCAACCCTGTACTGTGCGCAGCTGGTCTTCAGAGGCTTATGAGAACCCCCAAAGAAAAGTTTGAGCAACATCAAGAACTTGCTGGTTTGAAAGAATTGATGAAAACCCCCAAATTAAAGGGAGACCTAGAGGAGAATCAGTTTGGGCTGAAAAAATTGGTGAAGATACCTAAACAGAAGAAAAGTCAAGTCGAAGAGGACCTAACTGGTGTTCAACAACTGATGAAGACCCCTAAACACAAAGGAGAACCAGTTGAAGATCAAATGGGTATACAAAAGCTGATGCAGACTCCCAAAGAGAAGGTTGAACCTGTAGAGCAGTTAATGCAGACCCCCAATCAAAAAGGAGAACCTTTCAGCAGTCAGCTGGGAAGCAGTAAACTGATGACAACCCCTCAACATGAAGGAGCAATGGCAGAGGAAATTATCACTGGCTTTGAAGAACCAGAAAACAACTCTACCCTGACAACAGAAAATGGTGTGACTGAGGTAAATGCCATGGTCAGTTAAACATGCCCCCCCCCCAAGTATAACTAATTGATCTTTTTATATATTTAATGTTTCGATACAGGGGCCTGTCCTTGCAGTGGAAAGTTGTTCTACATTCGTGCCAGCTAATGGTGAGTTAAAATTGGGAAATGCATACATGTTCTCTAATTTGTTGTTCTCGGTCCTACATTTTTATTTAATTTTTTTAAAATCTTAAACAGGAGGGGCATAACATTTAACTACTTGGATTGAGCTAAACACATGTTGTCTTGACTTATCTCATAGATTTTGATGAGGAATGCGACAAAGAAAATGTCTGTCCAGTTGAAACCATGGAGACTGAAGTGAATTCAGTGCACCACTGAAGTAGTGGATTCTCAGTGCACCTCTGTAGTCATTGATTCTATTCAAAGTGGTGTAGAGACTGATGCTGTTATCCCCCAGGAAAAGAACCTTGACCAGACTGAAGAGGTGTCTGTTTCAGTGAAAGCTATTAATGTCTGTTTTTCTGGGACCGATGAGAAATCCGAAGAACAGTCTGAAGAGACTGTGTGTACCTCTGAGAATAGCAATGCAACAGTTGATCCCGTGACTTCATTCACTGCTGAGGAAGGGGACATAATCAAGTCTTCACCTACCAACAAAATTCAGCGTGGCAGTCGAGGCAGAGCAGCACAGAAATCCAAAAATGCTAACAATGACAAGGTCAAAGCCCCTGCTGTGTTGTCAGTTACCGAAGAGGAACTTCTACATGGACCGCTTCCCTCTAGCCCTGCCAGGGGAAGGAGAGGCAAGAAACTTCTTGAAGTTCCAGAAGTCGCTGCCAGCCCAATCAGAAAATCTGCCCGTGGTAGAATTCCCAAGCACTGCTTTGTGAGTGAAGAGGAAAATAACACTGAGGCTTCCCACGTTCCTGTAGCCTCTATGAAAACTGAGATACCAGACTGCCTGCCTGTAGTTCCCAAAACCAGGAGAGGAAGAAAAGCTAAACAAGATGATGCTGATGCTGCACTTAAGTCAGTTGATATAAATGCTGGTGACCCAGAGTGTCCAGCTGCACCTACAGATGAAGAGCTTGTCCAAGCCCATGTTGTGAAATCTGGGAGGAGAAAGAAAATTGATAAAACAGGAAGCCATCCTTCAGAAGAATTGATTGCACAGAAAACACCTGAAATAGTTTGTGAGGAAAATGCTGTTTCACCAGAAGGCGTCAAATTGCTGGCTTCACCAGTTACAGAGACCGTCTCTGCAACTAGAGCTAGGAGAGGAAGGCCACAAAAGAAGGAACACCTGAAAACTGAGCCAACCCCTACTTTAGAAAATGAAATTACCAGCACTCATGCTGCTGTAGTGGCTGAGAAGCCACTGACAGCTGTAGCAAAGTCAGGGCGAGGTAGGAAGGTTAAAAAAGAAATTGTCAAGGAGCAACTCTTGGATGATGTCATGGTTGTTTCCCAGACTGTGGCAGAGGGGAATGTTGACCATGAAGATGAGTCTGAAGCACCTGTGGTCAAGTCTGGCAGAGGGCGAAAGGCCAAACAGCAGAAACCACAGATGGCTGAAGAGGATGTTGACCAACCAGCTGTAGATGCCAGCGCACATTTACCTGTGACTGAGGAACACACTGAAATAGTGGTGAAATCTGTGAGGGGAAGTAGGAAAACAAAGCAGTCAAAGGTATCAGTTGAAACTGAGGAGAACATTGTCAGCCTTGTTGAACAAGCAGAGACCCCTGTTGTGAAATCAGGAAGAAAAAGGGCCGTTATTGCAAAGAAAACTGAAGCAGAGGTAGAAGTTTCTGTCAAAAGAGGTCGCCGTGCTGCTGCAGACCCTGCGCCACCAGTCGCTGTGGTGTCTAGCCGTGGCCGCAAAGCAGTTGCCAAGGCAGAGTCAGAGGTTACTGCGGTTGTAGCTTCATCAGAAGAGCCAGCTAAACCTGTTAAACATACCAGACGAGCAGCAAAAGTACCTGCATTACAGAGAGAAGAAAATTCCATGACACGGGCAGATTCTGAATTGGTTGCTGCTGAGAATACAGCAGTTGTGGCTCTGGAGAAGGTGGAAAGAGGAAGCCGTGGCAGAAAACAGAAGGATTCAACTAAGGACATCCCTAACATCCCAGTCAATGAATCTAGTGAAATTAAATGCTCAAAAACTGTTAACTGGAACCCAGATTTGGTGGTCTCTGAAGACATTAAAGAGTTTGAACCTACTGCAGATGTAGAACAGCTGAAGAAATCCAAAAGGTTAGGCAAAATACCAGCTGAGACGTCCTCCATATCTAAACAGTCAACTGATCTGCCACCCAGAGGCCGCAGAGGAGCCAAAAAAGAAGAGGAACATCCTGTTGAAGAAGTTCAGATAAAAAAGCCATTGAGGAGAGGAAAGGCAGTGGGCTCTGCTGCACCTAAATCAGATCCCAGTGATAGTAAGGCATCAACTCCCCTCAAAAGGAAAAGGAATGATGTGTTGGAGGTAACTGACGAGTCGTCAAATAAGGAACCTTTGCCAAAGAAAAGGGGCAGAGTAGCCATCAGCGCTAAAGTTGCAGCTGAGGTCTCTAGCAAAGAGAAAACTCCTGACACTGAACCAGAAAAGGCTGAGGTTAATCCCAAGAAGACTGGTAATAGAGCAGTAAGAGGACAGAAAAAGACAGCCCAGGAACCAGAACCAGCACCTGCTCAGGAGTCCATTTCAGGTAAGCATACGACAAACCCAACAGTTCTCTAAGAAATCTAATCTCGTTCAAATGTATGTGATTGTAGATATTATTATAATAACGTTTCTCGTGTGGGTTTTTTTTACCTACTTGATACACCCCAATCCTTGGCATGCTTTCATTTCAATATGGATGCTATCCGACAATTAAAAAAAATATATAATTAATAAATGGAGCAACGTTACAGGACCTACGAAGACTGTCTATTTTAATATTAGTGTTAGTAAGACGCTTGTCTAGATGTCTCCACTCACTTATGCTGGATTATTATAAACAGCCACATCTATTAACTTGTGAAGTTTTAATAAATGGAAGTACCAATAAGTAATTAATTAAAAAACATATGCGTCATACGTGATTCACGCAAGCACAGGAGATGACCTCCTCTAACGCCCACGTCTAGAAAACACACGCTCCCACCTCTGTAATAAACATGGAGATGTTCGTCTTGTCTGAATCGTTACATGAAATCACAGACATTGAATAATAAGAATTTTAACCTAAACGTGTTTTAAAAACTAGTGCCTTCCGAATAGGGCTTTTCCATCTCCAAAGTTGTAATAGCCATTGGACCTGCAAACAAAAAAATTAGGTTTGATTGCGCACACCATACATGTTTAGCTTTGCCTTGTCTATTTTAAATATTACGTTCATAAACAGGCATGTAATGCTGGGTACACATGAAAAGATTTTAAACTCAGGCCAAATTAGATATTCAACATGTTGAATATTTACGATTCGAGGTCAGGGCGACTCCGGTCTTCCGATCAGGTTCAATCACTCTTTCCTCACACTACAGGAAAGTCTGATAAAATTATCTGTAGAACCATCTTTTCGTGTGTACCCAGCATAAGGCCACAAGAGCTGATGGGTTTGACTAGCGTTATTGGTATTTAAGGGTTAGATCTGTTTATCTATATGCCGGTGTTAGGCTTTCTGTTTTGAATTTGTTGTGCTGTATCACTTATACTTGTTGTGAGTGAAAAGGTAACATTTTTATGTATTCACACAGGGACCACCACTCGAAAAGGAAGAAATGTTAAAAAGGTAGAGGCAGTGGACATCTCTACTGAGGCAGCTCCGTCAGGCGTACTAGGAGGAAGTAAAGCACTGATCTTACAGAGTGGTCTTAATCTTCAAATCTCTGGGAAAAAAAGTTTTAGTTTTGTGTGTTTGTACCCTTTCATTATGACATTTTTCTTTAAATTTCTCAGTGTAATTTTAGCTGTTTTTATTTTTTAGGGGAAACTGTTTGTGTACACATATTGACTGTTTTAATTCAAGAAAATGTTTAAAGACTGTTTCTACATTTAAACTGTTAACTTCTCTCCAAAACATCTGTCTTCTATATTCCCTTCATGTTCTTTTATTTTTTTAGAAAGTATTAAAATAATAAAATAAGCGAGGTGGTACAAAACCAGGCTTAAGCTGTCACAATTTGCGTGTAATGTGGCTTAGTGGTGTGACATGCTTGAAAGTTTTCATTAAAAAGATATTTGTAACCTCATGTTTGATTAGTTTCCTTTTTTGTAAGGGTCTTTGAATTAAATTCAGTTCCACCTGCAGGTTTTTTATTCATTCAACCATACATTCGTCCATCTAATGCAAAGTCAATGCAGGTGTGCCAGAGAACAGTAAGTATCAATTTCATGTGTGAAGCGAAAACATCTGCAGTGCAACACAAGAAAAATGGTTAATGGTGCATATCTGCTGTATTACATGTACAAGTACATTATGATGATTGTATAAAATGTTAATAACCTGGTGCTTTGATATCACGTGTGCCATAGCATAAATAGACTAATTATGTGTTTTTACACGGTACTTCATATATTTGGTGTTTTCATGGTTGATGTCCAGATCTGAACAGGATGCAACATGCCCTCGGTTTCACAGACAAGGCTTAAGCTAGTCCTGGACTAAAATGTTTGAGCTGTTTTAACTGAAAATAATCTTTCACTGACATATCTTAAGACAAAACAATGGCATTGATATATTTTAAGATGCCCTAATTTATCTAAGGCCTAATCTTGGTTTGGTCGAAACCCTTTATGAAACTGGGCCATGGTTTCATTTCAGAGTAGGCCCAAGAAGTGTTTCATTCTTTGACAGCAGGGCTTCACCACTAAGTTAAATAGATGAAGAAAAAGTTAAATTGTTCATTCTCTTAATATTACAAAAATATTGTGGTGCTGAATGATTGCTATTATTAGTTAAATGTTACTCCAAGGTGTTGTATTAAGAAATCCCTGCCACCTTTTAGTTTTCTCTTTATATGTAAATAAATTAATTTATTGATTGGCTCTGCTAATTAATAAATCTGAATATTTAAAAATCGATGTTTTTTTTATCACTAGTAGAGACCTGTCAGTACATATATTTTGAATATTAAACGTTTTTAGGTCTATTTTTTAATGGTGGTTTGTGGATACAGTCATTCATTTACTTTTGTATGGTAACAAATGGTTCATATTTTAAAGTTTGAACGTTACAGAGACAGAAGGTCCCAAAGGCATGTAGCTGTTGCTGTTTTTTATGGTTTAATTGAATTATTATTAAAATTAGTATTAATATATTATTAATAATTTTACAGGTCTTAAAGCCTTAATGCACGGCACAGTCTCCGCCACAGCAGCAGGTGGCAGTACGGCGCGCAGCAGCTCAAACGGAGGCGTTGACGTCATCAGTGATCCGTTAAACAACGTTCGCGGAAATTTTTGAAATTCAACCGAAGTATCGACGGAAGAATATGCTTGAATAGCGAAGTATATATATTTATATTCGAGTAAACCCGATATATCTGGTATGTTGATATACATATCAGGAGTATAGTACTTATTAACCGAGAATCGTCCTGCAGCTCAAGTTTAAATCGGAGGTATTGTTTTGTCCATATTTCTCATATTATGTACGTTAGTTCATTATTCAGTTAGCACCATTTAATCTAATGCAGTTTTGTAAGAAATCGATTATTTCTCAATCATTTTAGATATGTTGGATGTATATGTATATCTGATGTATATGTTGGACGTGTGTGTTTTTTTAAGCTTATGTTCTTAACGTCAAAACAAGCTAACGTTAACTTACAAGTTCATATTGCTAACATATAACGTTACTACAATTAACAGTATAGCGTTGTATGTTTGTAATATTCAAAGTATTTTTAAAGTAATTACATGCTTTATTCATTAATAAAGTAAAAGTGTTTTTATGTTATATATAGTATATATTGTCTCTGAATCTTTTCTCTGTCTACATGTGAAGGGTGTGTTTACAAAGGTCAAGATGAGTCGGCGACCCAGCAGCAGATATTCTGAGATGCCCATGCGTGTGACAGACAGCAGGATGAGTCTGATCAATGCCACCCCTCAAAAGTACAACCCATCTATATTTACTTTTACATTGTATTACTGCAGATGTATACTTTAAGTGATTTATGCTTCAATATATTGGTATGTTAACTTGAATTTCATTACAGCAAGGACAATGTCTTTGGCAAGCTGAACATACCTAAACCTCAGTCTACCACATCTGAGAGACGGACAAGCTTTTTTGGAAAGTGAGTATGTCAGTGAATCAGTTGAGATAAGCAAATGTTGCATTTTAGGTTTTTGAGTCTGAGATGACTTTGTAACTTGTGGATTTGCATTGTAATCATTGATCATGTCATATAGGGTTTTATTAAAGGGATAGTTCACACTAATCTGTCATCATTTAGTCACACTTATGTTTTTTGAAATCTGTATGAATTTCTTTCTTCTGTTGAACACAAAAGAAGATATTTTAAAGCACGTCGGTTACCAAACAGTTGATGGGACCCCATTGACTTCCATAGTTGTTGTTTTTTCTACAATGGATGTCAGTGGGGTCAGTCAACTGTTTGATTACCCATATTCTTCAAAATATCTTCTTTAGTGTTCAACTGAAGAAAGAATTTCCTACAGGTTACTAATTGAAGGGAAGTAAATTATGACTTCATTTAAATTTTCGCATGAACTATCCCTTTAAACCTCAATTAGTTAATTGTTTACTGTAGTACAACACTGTATAACGGTCTCCTCACCTTTCTCCTCAGAGGCATCGGGGCAGGTGGCCAGAGGAATAGCATGTTTGGGGCGTATGGGGGCCCAGAGAAGATGAAGGACCCCAGACCCCTACATGACAAAGCTTTTGTCCAACAGTGTATCAAACAACTTTGTGAAGTAAGATTAGTTTTGATTGCATCTCTACATGAAAGGAATATTGCGGGTTGATGAAAAGTTAAAGGAATAGTTCACCCAAAAATAATAATTCTGTCATCATGTACTCACCCTCAGGTTATTCTAAACCTGTACGAGTTTCTTTCTACTGTTGAATACAAAAGAAGATATTTTGAACCAAACTGTTGCGTTTATTTATTTTTCATATTATGGAAGTTTATGGGGACCAGCAACTGTTTGGTTACCAACAGAACAAAGAAACCCGTACAGGTTTGGAACAACTTGAGGGTGAGATGACAGACATAGGATTTTTGGGTGAACTATGCTTTTCTGCAATAATGTTAAAAAGCACAACAAAAATTATCAAAAGGGTTACAGTGAGGCACTTACGATATATGTGAATTGGGCCTTTTTTTTTTGAGGATATAAAGGTAAAAATGTGAAGCTTGAAATATTATGAAAGCACTTCTTCTGTTGAAACTTCTGGCTTCCGTGTCGTATTTGTTTTAGACTATATAATGTTAAATAAATTTACACTCAAGTCGACACTAAAATAATTTGAACACACATATTGTCAGGTGGCTATGCTTTTAAACAGTGAAAATTGTTGAAAGGACATAATGAAATTGTTATTTGTGGTACTCAACTTAAGCCACAAGTGCTGTCAATTGAGCAAATCCCAAGTATATAAAATATCCAGTAACACTTTATTTTAGGATTCAATTCTCTCTATTAACTAGTTGCTTATTAGCATGCATATTACTAGGATATTGGCTGTTTATTAGTACTTCTGAAGAACATATTAATGGCTTCTTCTGCATGACTTTATTCTATATCTTTAATCCTACCCAATACCTAAATGTAATAACTACCTTACTAACTATTAATAAGCAGTAAATTATGATCTTATTGAGGCAAAAGTCAAAGTTAATAGTGTAACCCCTGGTTCACAGACAAGGCTTAAGCCTAGTCTCAGACTACAATGCATGTTTGAGCTGTTCTTACTTTCAACTTCTTATTTGTCTTTAGATATGTCAGTGCTATTGTTTTGTCTCAAGATGCACACAAGTAATGTTTTTTTCTAAGGCATTTTTATATAATATAATTAAATCTCCTAATTGAACTAAGGCCTAATCCTGGCTTAATCTAAACTTTGTCTGTGAACCAAGAACAATATGTGTTCCCCATACTAAAGTGTTACTAAATATCCCAAATATAAATTACTTTGGGCTCTAATAGAAATATTGTATGCTGTGGACAAGCCTCTATTTGTCAGAACAAAATTGTTTTTCAGTGTTTTTAGCATCAATGTTTTTTTCTATAGTGATTGTGAACATAGATTTATCTAGTTATGGTCAGCTTTAAAAATATAAATATATTTCTTCAGTTAGAAATCGCTCTTTGAGGAGGCCGTCTCTACAATATGATTTTTAAAAAGCTTATCTTGTAATTATAAGCAACTTAAAAAGTCAGAACGTAATTATGCCAATGAATTTACAATTGGAGGTATTTTTTACAATGAATGTATTTTCCCATTATTTTTTAGTTTCTGGTGGAAAGAGGCTTTCCAGGCAGCATCACAGTGAAGTCTCTCCAGTCTCCATCCACAAAAGAGTTTTTAAAGATATACGAATTCATCTACACTTTTCTGGAACCATCCTTCCAGATGCCCACCACCAAAGTCGAGGAAGAGATCCCAAGAATGCTCAAAGATCTGGGGTAATCACAATATCTAAAAAAACAGGAAGAAAATTTCATTACTACGCCCTGTGCGAAACACCACATAAAAGTAGTCTGATGTCAAACACACATTGTTCAGTATTAACCACCCTGTATTTTGTCATAATCACTATGTAATGATTGTCATTTTGTTTCAGATACCCGTTTGTTCTCTCAAAAAGTTCCATGTACTCCATTGGTGCTCCTCACACATGGCCTCAGGCTCTCGGAGCTCTTATCTGGCTCATCGACACAGTCAAGGTGACTCTTCTGCAGACCTTAAACATGTTTGTGTGAGATGCATCGGTGTGCTCTGCGGGTGGGACATGTCCACACCACTTTTTGCCAGGGTTGCTATTGTCCCCACCACTTTTTGAAACATCTTGCACAGTTGAACCTACTTAATACAAACAAATCATCTCCAGTTAACTAGAATAGCATTATTTTGTTCTTTGTTAAATAGAAGCCGATCTGGCGCTCGTTGCCACTGTTCTCTTGTGGCAGACTTTCTATTTGTTCAGTGAAATAACAAAATAAAATGCACAAAAAAATTGTCCCTGCTCTTGGTATACAATCAATGATGATATTCGGTTTTGATAAGAAAAGAAAAGAAACCTACACAAGGACAGATTAGAACCCAGTGCCCAGTTGCATAAAGCACCTTAAGTGTAATTTTCCCTTAAGTTTGCCCTTATGTTTCCCTTAAACCTAAGGGTGTTGCAGAAAAAAACCCTTAAGTGATACTTAAGCGTTTCTTTAAGTGAAACGCCATAAACACTTAGAATTCCCCTTAAATGCTGTTTTTTCACTTAAGTAATCCCTTAAAAAGTGTAAGTGTTGCATAAAACCCCTTAACAGTCATTTCCCTAAGTGTAATTTAAGGTTTGGAAATCGTTACCTTAAGAGTATCACGGACAAAAATAACACAACATGGCTGAATTTTTGGAACCAGCTGAAGATTATTATGTGCCAAGAAGAATTTTTAGGGATAGGGAGAACACTTTGGACCATCTTAGCGATTAAAAATTGTTGCAAGAATACCGATTTGACCATCACACATCGCAACCACTGTGACACTGAACACTAACAGTCATACACATTTCTGAATGAGATGAAGAAAAACTCACATAATTAAATAAGTCATTTGACGTTATAACAAGTCATTAATGTCTTTTAACTTATGTTTCTTATACTAGAACCGAAGCTATAGATAGTGAATTTAAACATTTCTTGTTTACCAGCGGCAAAAGATTAAGGAGGACTAGCCGAGGTAAGGCTGTTCCAGGCGGTTTAAAGTGATCGCCGGGATCTCACAACATTTTTAGATAGGTGCTATCTTTACAAATAAACCACAGATTTGAGCTTTAAACAATTACATTCTCGACTAAACAACTTTTAAAACTACATTTCATGCCACAATAACAGTAGTATATTTCAATTTCGCGGCCGCACACAACCACGCTGAAAAGATGGGTCTTGGTCCGCTTCCAAACGAACTCTGGTGCGGATCAAATTAAATATGAACGCAACACGGACCAAAGACATCTAAACAAACCAAAAACAGGATGTGATGTCACAAGATACAAGCAATGCGATCCAAACTACGTTGCCCATTACAGTTCGGTTCATGTGACGGAAACGGCATCTCCTTGTAGCAGATGTTTGTTTGTTTGTGTGTGTGTGATGGAGGGATTCTTGCCGTTGTTTTATCTCCTTTGTGTAAAGCTCTTCATGAGTTCTCAGCTGGTCAAAATATCATACATACACTGGGCGCATTTAGCCCGTAACACAGCATTGTTCTGGACGTTTGTTAAGTTCCAATGCAAAATTCTCTCCCTCTTTAGGTTTAGTCTTAAATGACAGAGTGAACCTAAGCAAACCAGGACTAAATGTATTATTATTTTTGGTTCAGAAAAAAAGAACCAAGAGTACCAAACTACAAGTGTGAACACCCTTAATGTGTCCTTGCTGAATAAAAGTATTAATCTCTTTTAAAATGTCCAAACATTGTGCCTTTGAGTTTTGCTTACTATTCCAGGCTTCAATGTAAATATGCATGTTAACATGTAGAAGGAAACATTATTGCAGCTTTATCTGACATGTAGATTTTGTCCCCGCAGCTCTTCAGTGGTCTGAGAGAGCAGGGCCTGCTGTTTTCTGACTTCTCAGATGAGCTGTGTGATCTAGAGGAAAGGACTGAGTACAACAAGGTACCGTATCAGACAAAACGTCTGCATTGAAAGTGTCAGCAGTTAGGAGCCATTTGGTATATTTCACTTTTCTGCATTGTAGACATCCCATATTTTCCAAATGTGTATGTGTGCCATTTTATCTCTGTAGCTCTTTATGGATTACTGTTCTGACACCTACAACAAGTTCATGCAGGGAGCAGATACGTTTGAGGATGAGGAAGACGACTATCTTAATAAACTAAGTAAGTTGATGATGAAAAGTGTACATTGGACTAATTTGGATGGTGGGAAATTTAATGGAGAAGATTCTGATGGAGGCCAATTATATCTAACCTTCTGAACAACTTTCAGTTAAAATAAAACAAAGTTGGCATGAAATTAAAATTCACCCACTTTTCAAAATGCATGTTATTTTAAACAATTTATTTGTACTTTTCTTTTTTTGACCTCGTAATTTTAATAACTGGACCTCTGGTGATGAATGCGCATATTCTCCAATTATTTACCCACTTAAATCTGCCCCTGCAAGTTTGTGTTCACCTGCTTCTGCTTTTTGAGTGCAACTGCCACATCACAACATCCAATCAAAACCATTGCATTTTTTCTTTTTGAAATATTTGAATGACCATTACAGTCCCAACAAAACATACAATACACCCCAGATGTTTTAGGAACTACAACATAATACATGTTCGATATAGTCAAACTTAAACCCTTACTGATGCCATATTGTTTTACTTCAGCACTACATGTTTATGAGGGATATGTATATTTTATACTCTGGAGGGATAAAATTATAAGATAATAATCACTGTCTTTAAAAGATAAAAATCTATTTTAATATTTTTAATATAACTAATGCAAAATATGGTTTCATAGCTGATAAGAAATATTTACAAATTGTACTATTTCACTCAATTTTCTAAATTCTTTTAGAGAGACTGTATAATGTGGATGAGGCGCTGTTACAGTCCCAGCAGGAAAAACATGCGGTGCTGATGGAGCACATGGAGAGACTTGAAAGGGAAAGTCAAACTGTGAGTGTGTATATGTTTCCTTCACTTGTCATTTATCAGGTTCATTCACATGAGAATTACTTGTCAAGTCACCTTCATTTATATAGCTCTTACACAATATAGATTGTTTCAAAGCAGATTCACAGTGATAGTAGGAAATTAATGGAAGAGAGATTGTTTTGGCTGTACATCAGCTCTAGAAAAAAGGCGCATAGTTTTTTCCGCCAAATGAATGTTTTTAGTCGTTTATGATAATTTAGGAAAAATGTATATGGATTATGAAAACTAGACTAGATGTAACATAGGACATTAAGGTCTTAAACATCCAAAGAAAAAGTTTCATTGATGTTAAGGCTGTGTGTATTGACAGGATCGTTTAGTAGGGAAGAGGACAGAGAAGCTCAAATTACAGGCTGATCTACAGAAGCTGCAGGACTATCGTTGTACTCTGGAGGCCCATAAAACTGGACTGGAGAATAAAGCTGCTGGACTGTCTGAGGAGCTTGAGGCTGCTGGTAAGAGAGATTACAAGATGCATTACACGTATGCCTTGTTCACTTTGCACATTGTACGTTGTCTTGGCTCTGCGATTAGTAAGAATTTCATTGTACTTTGTACACTGTACAAATGACAATAAACATACAAAGGTTGAATTCAATTGGTAAATGTCCCTGTTATTTGTGCAGAGATGCAGTTAGAGGGTCTGAAGCAGGAGAGGATGAGGCTGCAGCACATCCTGGAGAATCAGAAGTTCACTCCAGCTGATATCGAGCGTATTAACAGAGAGAGGAATGAACTCCAGCAGACCGTTACCAGCCTAAACCAGAGTCTGGAGGAGGCTGAGCAGCTGGTTTGGAATGAGGAGGTCAACCTGTCCAAAACCAAAGAGAAGGTCAGGATTTTACCCACAAACCGACGTCCCAGCCAGTATAATAAGAGTTGTTTTACAGACCAAGGGCCGGTTCACACAGAACACATTTTTGTGGTTAAAAGGGTGATGCTGAATAAAATTATAAGGTCTAGATGTATTTTTTTTTTAAAGTTAAACAAGTGCCACGTTTTTTAGAATGCTATCATGCATGAGATGCGTGGACAAGCTCAAAACATTTTAGAACCCGTTTACACCTGTATTTAGTATTATCCACTATTGACCACTTCCAGAGGTAGTCAGAATTTAACGCATTCGACCAGATTGCTTGTGTAGTGAATGCGTTTCGAACAGCCACAAAAGACCGCCTACTCTCTGCCTGTTTACCTGCCCATTGACCCTCCCCTCGAAGAAATCAGGACTGAAAGTTGACAGAAGATATGGATTAAAACACCAGGTGTAAACCGGCCCCACGTCTACTTGTGATCCGATTGACCAAAACCTGGACCAAATATCAGGTCTAAACAGGGCCTAGGAGTTGTGTGAAGCCAGCCAATCATTTTATAGAGAGGTTTGTTTGTGTTCCATGCAGTACACATAGGTACATATGTTTTCACATTCTGTTGCAGGCGGAGTTGAAGGTTGCTGAGTATAATAAACTGGGTCGTAAGCTGAAGCTCATCCCGCAGTCAGCCGAGAACGCCTGTGGTCATGACTTTGAAATCAGAACAGATTATAGTGCCACTACCATCACGCAGTACAGGACACAGATACAGGTACAGTCACTACTGACATCCATCAGAAGCTTCTTTTTATAATTATTATTTAAGGATTTTTCTTATTCAATTTTTTGCCTTGTCTTAACTCTGGTAGAATCCTCTGAAGAATATGATGGTTGACGTGGAGGATGAATGCAGCAGACTCACTAATGTGAAGTTGAGTTTGGAAGAGACTGTTGAACAGGTGCGAGGCTTTTGTTCTCTCTTATTCATTTGCTTTTTATGCCTGGCATAAAAACATGTATATCTTGTTAAATACACCAAATTACTAATGTGACCCGTAATTATCCTCTGGTGTAACTCACAAAGTCTGTCAAGAAACGTACAGTTCATATTTCAGTCCCAAATCAACTAAAAAAAGATATGTAATTTTATTTTGCATAAAGAATATTTTGATACAATCAAGACTGTTCTGTTTAATTTTTGCACTGTAATATTATTTTACCAATTATTAGCCATTTCTATGTGTTCTATTATTATTGTATTGTTAATGAACAGTGTTGATGTATTATGATTGTTTATGGTGAGTATCTTGTAAATTGTAGCACATGGTTGTAAGAGTACATATTTTTGAATGAGAAGCTGGAAGTAGGACATTTTTCTCTATATTATTGGTATGTTGGTTACACAATATACTGTATCTGGCATTTAATGGTAAATGGACTTCATTTATATAGCACTTATATTTAATGCAACATAGCTTACAGCTTCTCCCTAAGAACATGGCCAAGAACATTATTTATCAAATTTAATATAAAGGGTGTAGTGTTGTCAAAAGTATCGACCTCGATACCAAATAATGCACCCCGGCCCAGACCTTTTATGTGTAATTATGATTATGACGCAGGGCAGACAGACTGCGCATTGAGACCTATTCACTGAACTGCACATCACCCTTTTAGTGTTGTCAAAAGTACCGACCTCGATACCAAATCGATACTGAAGTTTTACAAATGTGGCGCTGTTGAGCGCAATCATAAACACCTCTGACTGGCCATTGCGCTCATCAAACACTGTGATTGGCTACAATGATCAGCGCATCACAAACATGTTATAAATATACATCAATGCACAGATACACACGGAGTGCTTGAATGCAGTTGTCTATCAGCCTACCGGTCCGCTGGTCGATGCCTGCTTTTGCTTTCAAACGCTCCCGCTCACACTTTCAAAACATTTTCAAACACTTCCGTGTGCTTTCAAGAGCTGCTGTGCGTTGATCATTGCAGCCAATCACAGGCACATCCGATGAGCGCGTGAGCACAATCACCCGTGAGAAGTGTTTACGATTACAGCGCTCAAGGGTCACATTTTTAAAACTTCAGTATCGATTTGGTATCGAGGTCGGTACTTTTGACAACACTAAAAGGGTGATGTGCAGTTCAGTGAATAGGCCTCAATGCGCAGTCTGTCTGCCCTGCATCATATTCATAATTACACATAAAGGTCTGAGCCGGGGTGTGTTAGAAGTGTAAATAATTCCACATAATTTTTTTCTATAATTGCACTTATTAATGCATTAAATGCAGTCCTAATTAGCACATAATCCATTTTCAATACATACCATATATATTGAATATTTTAAACTTGCAGTTTGATATAAGCCGCAGCTAGAATCTGAGATTGATTGTATGGGTTTGTCTTCTATATAAACATACAGCATTCATTTTATTAGTGCAGGCTTTAAATTCAGTTTAAAAAACTGCAGCTTGTTACTGCCAATGTAAAGCACTTCAAATTAAATCATTCATTTATGAGTTTTATTAATGATGCTACCTTAGAAGGCAATTATCTGTGTTGAAGTCAGACAGTTTGTAGAAGTGAGCTTATGTATTTCCCGCTCCATCTGTTTATTAGGTGAAGTCCAATATCTTTGATAAGGAGAATGACATCAAGCAGCTAAAGGAGCAGATTCGCAGAGTCGACCAACAGCTGGAGCATGACATGCAGGTAAAATGCATCAGTATGGGGATTTCCGATTTTAACCCTGCTACACTATATTAGCCTAATATATGTTAAATTAATTAATGGGCTTTTTAATGTATTTTCAGTAATGACAGTTGAAATTGTAACTCGTGCATGTGACTGAACTAGTTGTGTGTGTGTGTAGGAAATGGCGCAAGAGGATGAGAAGTGGGCAGCTGAGGTGGACTCTGCTGAAACCCACAAGAACCGCTTGGAGAAGAACGTGACGCAGGGATGTGAGCAAGCCGAGGAGGAATGCAAAGCTGCCCAACAACAGTGAGCATCTTTTCCCACTTTATTCTTCTAGCACGTCACCTTGTTCATCTCACTTTATATGTCTGAACTTCTCCATCAGGTATCACGTGGTCGTGCAGGAGACTAATGAGGAGATGCGCATGGTGAACAAGAATCTGACAGAAGTCTTCTCTTCTGCAGCAGACCATTTACTTACAGTTGAAGTATGTGATGATTTTGCCTACGATTACATATCTTGACTTGATATGTTCTACATGAGGTGGAACATTTTGCTCCTTGAAGGAAAATCCAGATACATTTCTTTAAAAAAGTTATATGTATTTGAATTGAAAAGTACCTATATTAGTGTCCACACCAACTCAATAATGTTCTGTTTATTAATAGGGCATGCTGCATTTCTGCAGCTTTAAATGGTTGAGATATGTAAAGCCAGCTGCCAAACTAATGACACTTGTCAGTGCTGGCAAGTGGCCATGGTTTAAGCAGGATAATCTATGACTCGGTGTGCATTACTTGATTTTAGTAGACCCGTAAAAAATCTTTGCCGCCATGTCATGGATTAAAATTGTTATGCCTTTACATCTGTACTTTAAAAGGTTATATGACCAGGTTTATGTAAATTGTACCTGTAAGCAAAAAATACAAATATTTTTTTTGTCTCTTTAGAAACACTGCAATGAGCAGCTGAAAAGATTTGATAAAATGAAGGAAGTCATCCGTGAGGACGAGGCCGACATGAAACAGCTGACAGATCTAGTGGAGAACTTCATGAAGAAAGCGAACAGCTTGTAATGTCTAATAGTTATGATTTGTAAATACTTTTACTGTTAGACTTTTTTTTTTTTTTTTTACTTATGTAGTTTGATTCTGGCACCATTTTTGACAGAATCACACTTTGTGTATTTATCCTGTATTTACATTTTTGTTTACTAAAAATAAATAAAATTGTAGTTCAAAACATGGTTTGTGCTAGTTTGTTTACACTGCTTACATAGGTTCATAGTATCATACTATTTTCAAATGGCATTTTTAGTTATACTATGGTTTATATTAGGATTTAGATCAGATGTTAGTTCTACGTTAGATAATATAAGTACTGCAAGTAACTATATATCAAACCAAAAATCAGATGTAATTGTCCTTGTGAAATTTCTCTTGTGGAATTGTGGGAAAAGTACATTCTAGTCTAGAGTGTAATTGTATGTTAATTGTTTTGATTTGACCATGTAAATTACTGCTATAACTTGATATTTTGGTACCATATGCCACAATACAATGCATTTAGCTGTTCCTTGAGGACCAAAACTGATTTTAAGATCTTTCTTTGTGAAAGGTTTGACATTTTTATACAAAATTTAAATGCAACCACAACAAAAACGTTTATTTTCAAGATAAGTGGAGGCTACTCACTATAATAACAATTGTAATCAGAAATAAAGCATGGAATGTTTTGAAAATATAATAGCTTGTTTATTAAATAACGACATAAATAAAACAGAAGAACATGAATAAGAGGTATGGTTTTCTAGTAAATTTTCAGGGCTGTGCTGCATTAAGTAGAAAGAAAATGCGCACAATATCAATACAATTTTAAATGTAATGAGTACATAATTGTTGTACTACAGATATACCTTCCCTTTTGACAGCATAATTGTGATGTATTATAATACATTTTAAACCCTCCTTTTGGAATAACCAGTATTATTTCCTAAATGATGATGACTGTAAAGAAGTCATGCAACTCAATAGAACACAAAGTAGGAAATTCTATTTTTGGTTGAATAATGTGTTCAATATTTTAATTTAGCTGTATATACTAATTTTACGTGAATTAATACAAAATAAATAACTTTAACTCCGTATCTGGCAACCCTCCTGAAGGACGGAACTAAAATTGACCGCTCAGCGTTTCTGCTGGAAGAATTACGGGGACGGACACAGCGGAACATCATGGAGGGAGATTTGAGTTGGTTAATATAGCAACTCAGACGCTTTTCTTTGGAATTACCAACACAGCCTCTCAATGGAGCTCGATAAAGACATCCAGACAACGCAAAAAGGATTTCACTGCAAACTCTGCAATGTTAATACACCCAACAGTAAGTTATAATAAACTAAAAACATTAGCGCTAACGCAAGACACGTTTCTAGAGTCGGACGTTGCTAACTTGTTATACAACAATACGACAATGTATGCAGGTGCACTGTTAGCCAATTGTACGTTTTAACACATTATAAGTTAATACTACGGAATATATTTTATATATACTATTATTATGAATATGGTAATCATTCATGGACATTATACGCAAGTGTCTTGTCAAAATGCTACAGCTGCAAAAATAGATATAGACGTGTTGTGGTTTTGACAGCTTCAGAACAAAGACTGCTAAGCGAGTAATTTTAAATACTATCATACGTCTTACATGCATTATTTCTGGTAAATACGTGTCAATACAAGTGGATATAAATCAAATAGAATAAAGGAAACTTAAGTAATTAACTAAATACTTATATGATGGTTAATATATGAAGTATAATAATGTGAATACCTGAATTCAAACATAGAAATAATAGAGAAAAATTAATGAATAATATGCAAAAGAAAATCTTCCTTTGGAATTACCAGTATTCCATCAACGATGTTGCTTTCACATTTAACTAAAGTGTTTTTTGTGCAGGGCCGAGCCTGGAAGATCATGTTAAAGGAAAGAAGCACCAGCATCTCCAGCGGCTCAGAGCTCAGCGTAAAGCTCAGGAGGAAAACAGCGTGTTTGTGAGCGGCTTTAAACCAGACACCTCTCAAACCAATCTGAAGGAGTATTTCACACAGTTTGGGCCGGTATCAGATGTGATCATGGACAAGCAAAAGGTTAATATACACACTGTCTTTACCCTGTGGTATAATTCTCTTGTGGTAATCATTTGGTCTTTGTCTTGCTTACATCTGTGCTTGAAAACAGAAGTAATGTCTGCCATAAATCAAATTCAGAATATGGAATTATCCTGACATTTCATACCCAGTTTACAACCCCATTTCCAGAAAAGTTGGGACATTTATAAACTTCAATAAAATCAAGAATTTGTGTGTTATTTCTTTTTAACCTTTATTTAAATGACAAAAGTACAAAGAAACAATTTCCAATGTTTCTACTGAACTAAATTGTATTTTTCTTTTTTTAAATATAAACAAATATTGATTTTGATGACTGCAACACACTCCAAAAAAGTTGGGGCAGGCATGTTTACCACTGTCTCATCACCTTTCCTTTTAATTACTCTTTTTAATTTTTGGGGTATTGAGGATACTAATTGTAGACATTTTTGCCCGATCTCACCTGATACAAGACCGCTGCTCAACAGTCCGTGGCCGTCCTTGTCTGATTCTCCTTTTTTATGATAGGCCATACATTTTCGATAAGAGTCTGCAGGCAGACCAGTCAAGCATATTTCTTCTATGGAGTGTCTAGAAACTTTTTTTTAGCATGTGCAGAATGAGGCCTGGCATTGTCTTGCTTCCCATGAAAGATGTCATCTTGATGCCATTAAATGTCTCTGTACAATCCCAATATACGTCTCGACAACAATGGCACCTTCACACACATGCAAGTCACCCATGCCGTTTGCACTGATGCGCCCCCATACCATGACAGAAGTTTGCTTTTGTACCTGTCTGTGATGAAAGTCTACATGGTGCTTTTTGTCTTTTGGGATTGAGAACTCAGTGTCTGTTTTTCCCAAAAATAAGCTGAATCGTGGACTCGCCTGACCACAGCACACATTTCCACTGTGTTTTGGACAATCTGAGATGAACTCAGGTCCAGAGAACTCACTGCCTTCTCTGCATAGAACTGATGTATTGATTTCTCCTTGAGTAACAGAGACTTAAGTTGCATTTCTTGATGTAGTGGCAGACTGTTAAGTGACAAGATTTTCCAAAGTACTCCCAAGCCCACGTGGCTGTATTTAACACACTATAGCATGATGTTACTCATGCAAGGCCATCTGATGGTTCGTAGGTCACGCACATTCAACACAGGTTTCCTGCCTTGCCCTAAACGGACTGAGATCTCTCTTGATTCCCTGAATCTTTTCACAATGTTGTGTATGCTAGATGGTGAAAACCCAAATTATTTGCAGTCTTCTGTTGAGAAATGTGATTTGAATTGTTTGACAATTCTTTCATGAAATTTGGCACAAAGTGGTGCGTACACTCACCTTTTACCAATTCACCTGCTAATTATGTACTGTTCTAAACAGTTTAACACAGATATTCTATAGTCTTTTCACTTTTATTTAGCCTCTGTCCCAACTTTTGTGGAGTGTGTTGCAGCCATCAAAATCAAAATGTGTCTATATTTACAAAATACAATTAAGTTGGTCAGTGAAATATTTTCTTTGTACTTTTGTCAGTTAAACAAAGTTTCAAGAGAATTAACAAATCACAGATTCTTGTAAAAATGTTTATTTTATTTTTTTATTGCATTTTATAAAGTCTTTTCTGGAAATGGGACTCAGTTCAAGAAATGTGTGGTTAATGTTATCCAATTATCAGTGGGGTTTACTAAGGAAAGCATCACTGTTACTGTTGCTTATACTTAAGGGTTAATGATTTATACAAGCCATCAAATGACACCTTTCTATATACTTTACATTGAAGTAATGAACCACATTTAGAGAGCAGATTATCATAGAGACATTTGAAAGCATCCCATTAAACATTTTAAAAAGTTGGTATGGTTTTAACTCAGTAAAGCCTGATATGAATTAACAGTCAGAAAAAAAGTATATATTTTTTATAAAAACAAAAACAAAAAACATTTGCATATTTTTTCATAGTTGAGATGTATACATCATATGAAAGTTGAATAACTTTCCATTGATCCATGGTTTGTTAGGATAGGACAATGTTTGGCCAAAAAAAAAAAAAATCTAAATATTGAGAAAATTGCCTTTAAAGTTGTCCAAAAGAAGTCAGTAGCAATGCATATTACTAATAATAATACATTTTTTATATATTTATGGTAGGACATTTACAAAATATCCTCATGGAACATGATCTTTACTTAATATCCTAATGATTTTTGGAATAAAAGAAAAATCTATAATTTTGACCCAAACAATGTATTGTTTGCTATGGCCACAAATATACATGTGTGACTTATGACTGGTTTTATGGTACAGGGTCACATTTGTTAGTTTTTGACAATTAAATTTGATCGATCTGGCTTTTATGGCTCATATGGTATGATATAGGATAATATGGAACTCATACTTGAGGAGGTATCTATTTTTTAAAGGTTCAAACTGAGAAAAAATATATGCAATTTGTTGCAGTTGCTCATTTATATGGCAAAAAAAGAAAAATGTAATTCTTCTGATATCTTAATGTAAATCAATGAGATCTTTCTATCAGTATAGAAGCAGAATACTTGCATAAAATGCATATTAATATCAGCTGTCAGTCTATATCTCTTAATAATGCGTGTTAGTAAGATGATATTTACAAGATAATTTTTTTGATTGAAGTTTCATTGTTGGGGCAAAACATAATACAATGAAATACAATGATGATTGAGAGATGAACAAATAAATGATCTTTAAAAGAGTCACATTTTAAATTTTTGGATAATCAAGTAAACCTAATAATAGGCTCATCTTGAAATATAACTCACAAACATCAGGAATTATTTCGCAGTAAAAAGATGTGTAACATGACCCGAAGGGAGATGTTTTTAGAATTACACTAAAAGGCCTTTGGCTTTTACTTTCTAAAAATGTATCTATCTATCAATCAAATGACAGAAGGCATCTAGTAGGTTGTGTACAACAGGGTTTTCAGTTAATGAGTTAATGGAGATTGTGAGATTAATTGTAAGAGTTGTTGTTCTGTGTAGGGTGTGTATGCTATAGTTGAGTTCTCCGAGCCGCAGAACGCTCAGACAGCTCTGGCACAACTAGAGCATCAGCTCAATGGTCTCCAGCTCCGTGTCAAGCCCAGAGAGAGGAAAGAGTTCAAACTGGCCAGCAGAGGGAAACCCAAAAACACCCAGATCAGCCTGGACAAACTCAACTATGAGATCTGCAAGGCTACCTCTGTAAGAGAGCATTCCACATTCACACAGCTTTCTTGTTTTAAAGCCTTTTCATTTTTACATTTATTTTTGTGTGTAAAAGGTAAATGAGCAGATTCAGAAGGTGGTGGAGAGTTTTGAACTGACAGACAATGAGAAGAAAGTGAGAGATCTCCTAGTTCAGCTGCTACAGGAAGTCTTCACAGAGTTCTTTCCAGGTCTACTCTTAACTCAAACTTGAACCAGATTTCCATCATTGCATCCTTATCCCTAGACCTGCGTTTCCTATTTTGTTGTCACGATAATATCAAAATGCAAACATTTAAAATGATTTTAAAACTAATCTTTATTTTCTTTACACATTCGTTAGTTTATGAAAAGATAATAATTCAATCAAATGTAGAAAACTTCATCTCTGCATGTGCTGTGAGTTTAATTACATTTGATTGGATTCCTAAAAACACCAGTGTGAATGTAATGTGGACTGAGATCAAAACTAAAATGAGGTTTGTGTCCACTTTAAAGTCCAGCTACAAATTGGTCATATCTCACTTCATAGCAAAATATATCTTCCTGGGACCCAGGAATAGACTTTTGTCCTCTGTAGTGGACATTTATATTTTAGTCAATTTCTCTGACACCGTGCATGTCACAGTCTGGGTGTCCAGTAAAGTGCACGTTCAGGGCTTAAATCAGCATCTCTGGATTATGTTATGGGTTGTGAAATTAAAATATGAGTTTGCTAAGTCTGTTATGTGTTACAGATTGCCAGATTGTGCCCTTTGGCTCCTCTGTGAACACATTTGGGATTCACTCCTGTGACCTTGATCTGTTCCTCGACCTTGAGAACACCAAAGTATTTCAAGCTCGTGCAAAGTCTTCTGGAGTGGTGTGTTAGCAACACTAATACTGGACGTATTGAACTCGTCTATGAACTCAAACATCACATAATGAATCCATTTATATCTATCTGTAAAATGTCTAAAACCACCCATTTCAACAGACAGGAGAAAATCAGTCTGAGGATTGCCATTCTGAAGACTCCATTTTGTCCGACATTGACCTGTCCACTGCCACTCCTGCTGAAATTTTGGAGCTTCTTGCAGCCATTTTGAGGAAGTGCGTTCCAGGTGTGCACAAAGTACAGACCCTCAGCACTGCCCGACTTCCTGTGGTCAAGTTCAGTCATCGAGAGCTCAACCTCCAAGGAGACATCACAATCAACAATAGGTTGAAAACAGTTATTTTTGGCCATTGTGTAAATGTAGCACCAATTGGATAGTATTATACTTCAGGTTTGTTACATCTTTGTCTATAATGTCTTCCCTTTTTGCACCAGATTGGCAGTAAGAAACACTCGATTTCTGCAGCTGTGTTCAGGCATCGATTCCAGACTACGACCCTTAGTCTACACCATCCGATTATGGGCTAAGCAGAAACAGTTAGCAGGTAATATAGTTTTATATGATAATTGTCTATAAAAAGGTACATTCTGTAATTAAATATTTTGCCATACAAAAGGGCATGTTTTTAGGGCTGCTAAATGAGTTTTCATTTTTACAGCATATTAGTGTTAATAACATACAGTTTCAGTGCAACATATTAATTGTCAAAACTGTAAAATGAGACTCTTGTTTTTTAAAATTAAAATCTGTGTAAAATAATTCAGACATATACTTTACATTTTAAAAATATAAAAATTACAGTAATAAGAATGAGACAATTGAACCAGGGGATAAAAAATAGCTTTGTTGTAACGATAATAATATCAAAATGCAAACACTTTTAATGATTCTAAAACTAAGCTTTATTTTCCTTATACAAAATATAACTACATTTTTTTGAGGTGACATACTGTATGACCTAGACATTTACTAGCTATGTTTCCATCCAAAGTTGCGAATTTAACTTGTGTGCAAAATTGGAATATTGCATAAAACATTTGCAAATAAAGCACTATTTATTCCATATCACTTTCTGATAAATTGGTGGTAAATATAATTAAGAAAAGTAGGAGAAGCCATTGTATATACTCATTTTCACATATAAATACATAACCTGCAGCTGAATTGCAATTGTTATCTTGCTTTCGGAGGAGGATGCCTGCTGTATGCGAGCGTGCTCGTATAAGAGTTCCGGAAGTTATTTATACTAAACCACTTTGATGACAGACTTAGACCAAAATGGAATTTCAGGTGCTGTGCAACAAGATTGGTCCGCTGGTTAGTCCAGTTATGCCGTTCCATCGCAAAGTCACATGTCTTTTTTGATGTGCGCAGAGGAATTTATTCGGTAAATGTGTTTCCATCGTAGTTTATGCATATTTTCTTATGGAATAAAACGCGTTTATCCGACTCAATTGAGTGCAGTTTTTTATGCACATTTTTAGTATTTATGTGCATCTTGCTATTTTGATCCAACTTTTTTTTTAATGAGATATTCCAAAATGTGGATAAAAATAGGTGGGTGGAAACAGCTTTTGTGCAATTTTCTGGTACAGTTTTCTGAGTTAAACCTTGTACATTTCTAATATCATAGGGAACATGTCTGGCCCTGGACCGTTGTTGAACAACTACGCTCTTACACTGCTGGTGATCTTCTACCTTCAGAATCGAGACCCTCTTGTGCTTCCCTCTGTGAATCAGCTCAAGAACATGGCCTGTGCGTTAACCAGGACTTCTGTACATTTAACTTCCTTTATCAGTTGTTTTATCTGCATTTTATTACTTAATACTAGTGCTGTCAAACAATTAATCGCGATTAATCACATCCCAAATAAAGTTTGTTTTTTATAATATGTGTTTGTACTGTGTATAATTATGTATATTTGAATACACACACATACATGTGTATATATAAGAAATATTTCAATGTGTATACATATTTATATCATTTATATTATATAGATCATAAATATATACATGCGTTTGTGTATTTATATATGCATAATATTTATACACAGTATACACACACACAAACACACACATATATATTTATTTATTTTTATTTTAATAGATTATTTTAATTTGTTTTTATGCATCAATGCAGAATCGTTCACATCAGCATTGTGATGCATCATAAAAACGATTATTTTCCACAACTCTATTCATGTTTTTTGTTTGTGTAGGTGAGGAAGAAGAGTGTGTTATTGAGGATTGGGATTGCACATTTCCTAGTCAGCCCTTTAGAGTACCAGCCAGCAAAAACACAGAAGATCTCTGTAAGTACCACACATACTTTTAACTCATATCAGTTGACTTATCCGTGAATGTTTACATGAAGGTTCCTAAACCAGTTATGCCAGTTAAGGGGACAAAGTCTGTGCCCATGTAAATGTTTTGTTGACTGGTTGTCATCCGTATTTCAATACACCATATTATTTTAATAAGCTTTTTTTGTAATTGTGAACAAAGGCAGCATTGTGTGTATTCTCTGTGGGTAATGCTATCCCAGAATAAATAGGGAAATGTTTCTTTTATTTTAATATTTCCGTTTATGTCCTATTTCTGTTCTTAAATAGGGAAATGTTTCCCTATTTCCTTTGGGATTGTCTTATTGCCATTTATCTAAATGGTAATTGTTTGGCTAATGTTGACCCACCCTGCTGTACTCAAGTAATATAATTTATCTACCAGAATATTAAGTATTTTTTATTTGTTCCTTGATAACGGTTTTATTTGATCAGAATGCTTTTGAAACTAAGGAACCTGCTGAACATTTTTTCTCCCATTATATATGCAGCATAATGGTGTGGTTACATTATCTACCAGCAGGGGCCAACATGGGCTTGTTTTCATTCAATACTGAAAATATTCTTAGAAATCTAATGTTATAAGAAAAATGTTCAGTAAATGCAAACGGTTATTTAACACAATATTGTGAGAATTAAATTGTGATTTATTAGACTACTAAATGGTTGCAAGTGAATCAAATGCCATTAGTCAAGTCTCTCATGTTCTTCATGTGAATGATAATTCTGTTAGTGACCGTGGAGTATGAATGGAGTCCCTGCCATGAACAGTATTTCAGTTTAGTCACTTATGAGGAGCCTTGATAATGCTATACCCAGTTCTCTGCCTTTCAAAGTCTGCTGCGTTTACTGGTAGCACAGATGGACACTTGCGCACTAGGACTGGGCGATATGACAATATTTTCTGATATCTCACAAGTGTCAGTTAACCGACAATTATTGACTCTGACAGTATCAGAAAAATGACAAATGCACAAAAGAATGGAAAAAAAGTCTGAGAGCTTTTTGTCCCTCCATTGACAACTAAACAACCACTTTGACGCTTCAGAAAGTTCATAAAGAGATCGTAAAACTAATCCATATAAATTGAGCAGGTTGTTTTTGCTCATAGTGAAGTCTCTAACTCAGGTGATGAGAAAATGAGAGCTGAAAATCAACCTTATGAGAAAAAAAAAAATCAAGATGCATTGCTATGTCCATTCAACATTAAGTGTTAAATTCTCAGCTATTTTTAAATGTAGTCTTAGTCCTGTCAAATATACTTTTTAGTGTGTATCATATTTAGTCAATCTTTTTTGACTACATTTCTGAGTATTTTATTCTAGTTCATCATGCTGCATAATGGTTAAATTATTTTGCTTTATTTTATCAGAATTATTGCACTTTCACCTATAAGCACAAATACTTATAGTATAACAACTCATACAATAAAATATAACAACTCAAACACATGGTTTATCTAGTTTCGTGTTTTATTATAGGCTATTTATCATATACTGGTAAAACAAGACACTTCTTTTAAGTGAATTCCTAGTAATCAGGCCCGGTTCTTGGCAGCTATAAAAGGGTGAGTTGGCAGATATCCTGAGTGGGCTTATAATACGCTTAAGTTACACACTAGACAGACTGATATAGATATTCTATCTTTGCCACAGCCATATCACCCTGTAGCCCAAGACTAGTTTCACACTGAAGCTAAGCAGGGTTGAGCCAGTAGCTGGATGGGAGACCACTGGGAAAACTATTTTGCTGCTGGAAGAGGTGTTAGTGAGGCCAGCGGGGGGTGCTCATCCTGTCGGTCCTAATGCCCCAGTATAGTGACAGGGACGGATGAAATGTTAAACTGAGGTCCTGACTCACTGTGGTCATATAAAAAAAAAGGAGTAGGGGTGTAAATCAGGTGTCCTGGCCACATTCCCTTCATTGACACTTATCCATCATGGCCTCCTAATAATCCCCATTAACTGAATTGCCTCCATCGCTCTCTCTATAGCCAGTGTGTAGTGAATGCACTGGCGCTCTTGTGATGTGGCTGCCGTTGCATCATCCAACTGGATGCTGCACACTAGTGGCGGTTGAGAAGAGACCCCTGACATGATTGTAAAGGGCTTTGGGTGAACAGTAGTACATAGGAAATGTGAAACGCAACTTTTTCACACATAACACATTTTTCCTTCACATATTTTTCCATTCCACAAAACTGCTTTTTCATAGTTTTTCAGTGTAAACATGTACTAGATGGATATGTTGAACAGTTGCCCGTAACTGATCTAAAGATAAACAGTGCATTCTTATTTCAGTGTTGTTTAAGCGCAGTTTGCCTTTTACATTTAGTTTTACATTTAGTTAATTTTTATGCTTGTTATTTTTTCTACAGCACTTCATCAGCTTTGTCAACACACAGCCCGCCTCAGATTGTTTTTGATCAATGCCCAAATCGTAAAAATCAGATTAACAATATCTATGCCTAAATTCTGATTGGGTGGATAACATTTCATCACAATGGCAGATTTATCAAACATCACAAGCGGCTCGTGACTGACTGAATGACACTTTCGTTTAAGCAGAACATCTCAAATGTCAAACATGTCAGAGTTTTCTTGTTTGCTGGTGTTTTCAGATCATCTGCGCTTTTTCCGCAGTGAAGAGAGAGCATGTGCGCATGGTTACCACATTGCAAAGATTAAGTAAAACACTGGGTAGAAAACGTGTTCTTTTAACAGAAAAGCTCTGATTGGGGGATTTAAATTCTTGAAATCTGGCAACTGCAAGCATTGGTGTCACTGTCATCGTCTTAGTCGTTGAAAAAACACTATTCAACGTGCATTCATCATTGTTTTAATCGCCATAAGAATGTCTATTAATCTAAAATTTTATTAACAGTTCTCCTCAGTCATCCAGTGTTATCAGATAGTTTTAAGACAGTTATTTAGGACATTTTTCACATATTGCCTATTTGCGCACTTCCAGATGAAACTTTGTTTTTGAATGTGCTACTGTTTGTACAGGCATCAGTTGACTGTGCATATGAGGTAAATTATATCACACGGACATTGTCCATTGACAAGCAAATTGTGTTATTCTCCCTAAAACTTTTCCAATCTCTTTTCCCTTAGGCACTTTGCTTTTTGGGTTCTTCACCTTTTACTCAAATTTTGATTTCCCTGCATCAGTGGTGTCTCTGCGAGATGGCCATGTGCTGCCTATTACAGACTTCCTTCAAAGTGACAAAGAAGCGGTAAACGCTACAGAGGCCTCTAGTCCCAAACCGAAGCGCTCCTCTGCCCCTAAACTGGGCCCTATGAATGTCCTGGATCCATTTGAGCTAAACCACAATGTGGCCGGGAACCTTAACGAACGAACACAAAAGAACTTCAAGAGAGAATGCTGCGAGGCAGAGAAGTACTGCCGCAGTTTACAGTACCAGCGCAAATCAGCCAAGGGCAAATCCTGGGGCCTCGTGCGGCTCTTTGCACCACCAAGTGAAGCAGGACCCCGTTCAAAGGTCGAGACTGAGAAGATTATGGAGGTCAGCATCCCTTTCAAGACAGCCGTTCTTCCAGAACCCTTGCGTGCCCAACTGGCAAAGGCTGGGAAGGGTTTTAGGGGTCTTTGGTTTGCAAAGGTCTGCTCTGCTGTGCAGATGGTGTTTCAAGACATTTTAAAATGTTCACCCTCAGAGGAGACTCAAACTGTAGACCTTTGTCAAAGTCTGGACGGAGCCGACAACGATGGAAATGAAATGGAGGTGAATAATAACCAGAGTCTAGAAGATACTAGTCCTCAAGCCAAAAGTGAAGCTGGTAAGAAGAGGCCTCTTATAACGGAGGAGGGTCCATCAACCTCCACTGTTAAACAAGCTAAAAGACAGAGACTAGATGTTGATATGGAGCACCCAGAGCCGGTCCACTGGACTTGGACTCAAAGGAACCGCGTTTGGGCAGGCCGACGGAAAGTACGGAGAGATCTCTTGAAGACTAGTGATGAGACTTCCAAACCTGAAGGAGGCTGCGTTGACATTGAAAGCAGGGTGACACAGAGCATTGTGGAGAAAGAGGAGAAACTTCAAGATTTGCTGGAGTTCAAAGTGGATGCAGAAGTTGTCGGCGGGAATGAAAGCACCATGGTTGTCCTTCATTTTCACCCCAGCCATGATTCTGCAGGCGTCTTTCAAGACTTCTTCCATTTTCTAGAGTCTTTCCTGCCTAAGATGGCAGAAACGATCCTAGGGAGAGCAGAAGATGTTACAGAAATGTCATAATTTGTTAGGTTTTTTTTTTGGGTTAAATTATGAATTTGCATAAAATCTGCTTCCTTTAAGTAGAGCTAAGAGGTCTACTTTTTGAAAACCTTCTAAGCACAAAAAAAACATTATATTTTAGTGATTTATGTTTTGAGAATGTAACCATATACTACATGCTTTTTTTATTGCATGTTTTGAGTTAAAATGTATTTCCTGTTTGAATTTGATTCATTTAGTTTTCTCCCCCTCATGATTTTGGCATGTTTGCCTCTCTATAATGTAAATATAATGAATGTGAACACTCACATTAAAATTTAAACAAAGTTTAAACCATTAAGACCTGGACTGTAGCTTTCTTCATAAAATGGATAATTGCGATTTCAAAATCTGATTTGATGCACTGTTTGATCTGTTTTGAACTATCTGGTATTTTGTCAAATTCTATATTAATATTCCAAAATGCTTTGTTGCTTGGCAACTATAATCGCCTACGGATACAGATGTATCGTGGTGGAACAGTTCACACTTTTGCTATAAATTGTATGAATTTTCTCTTGGAATTAAGCAAATGTTCTACCAAACTTGATCTCCATATCAAGAATCACATATTTTGAAGTATTTGAGCATATGTTAAAGCTGGTGTGTCTGGTTTTGTATTTCAGTGGGTTGGCAGGGTTGCCAGGTCTGCTGAACAAAAGAAGCCCAATGAATATGCTATGCTACCTAAAATACATATTTTACAGTCACTGTTATGCAAATTGAAAACCACTATAATGTAATGATTATGGGTGTAACGATACCCTCATGTCATGATTCAATATCACGATACTGAACTCACGGTACAATATTATTGTGACCAAGACCATTTAGATTTAGATTTATTATTATACGCCAAGACAAATGGTAACAAAGTGAATTATTGATTAAAATGCCAAATTTGGATAAATAGTCGTGGACTTGGTGCTGGTAACCCAATGCACAGGACAATGGTGGCCCAGAATAAAAATATTCATGATTCTGAAGCTGAAAATACTGAATTATTTTAGCTGAATGTGCTTGCACTTTGTTACTGACTAGATACACTATTGCCAAAAGTTTTGGGACGCCTGCCTTTACATGCACATGAACTTTAATGACATCTCATTCTTAATCTGTAGGGTTTAATATGGAGTTGGCCCACCCTTTGCAGCTATAACATCTTCTGGGAAGGCTTTTTTTCGTTTAACAGTTTTTATTGGATTTTTCCTTTGAAGGTGGAATTTTCAACAGCACATAGTGAATCGAAAGCTTACAAAAATGTTGTGCCTGTATAATACAAATGTTAACCAGTATGAAAAATACCCCACCAGCCCAACCCACCCCACAACACCCACCCACCCACCCATCCATCCCACCCAGTTGTCCCTTTAAATCCAGATTATCCCAAGAATGATTGACCATTACAGTTCTTGTCCAACTAAGGATTGAAGAAAAAGCATATACAATATAGTGTAAACTAACAAGATAAGTGTATACCAGACCAGTAATAGAATAAATGGAAGAATGTAACTTATACTAATAATAAAATTGAAAATGAGTTATCTAAATAAATCTAGACATCAACATTTATAAAGAAAGAAGAGAAAAGTAAAATAAACTAAATAAAAAAAAGCCGCTTAACTCTGATGATACCACCTTAGTCGTCCTTATTTAATGGAGTCTGCAAGCTCTCGTAGAACTCTAAAAAGGGGGACCAGACCTTCCTAAATGTTTGGATAGAGCCTCTAAGGGTATATCTGGTCTTCTCAAGTTTTAGAAAATGCATTACATCTCTAATCCATCTTGTGAAACTAGGGGGTGCTTGTTCCTTCCATGAAAGCAGGATGAGACGCCTGGCAATCAAGGAAGTGAATGCTATTAGAGGACATTTTTTGGGGTGAATTTCAGGAATAAAACCAAAGAGGGCACTTACAGGGTTGGGGGTAATGTTTTTTTGAAGCATAATATTGTAGGCACCAAAAATGTTGGCCCAAAACGTGTTAAGTCTAGGGCATGACCAGAACATGTGTATACAATCTGCTGGTTGGCCTTTACAGCGAGGGCATGAGGGATCGACATTAGGAAAGATTTTCACCAGCCTTGTCTTAGTTAAGTGTACTCTTAAAACTATTTTAAGTTGAATAACGTTCAAGCTCGTCCATCGGATTGCCAGACAGAAGCGTGATTCGTCACTCCAGAGAACTCCACTGCTCTAGAGTCCAGTGCTTTACACCACTGCATCCCATGCTTTGCATTGCATTTGGTGATGTAAGGCTTGGATGCAGCTGCTCGGCCGTGGAAACCCATTCCATGAAGCTCTCTACACACTGTTCTTGAGCTAATTTGAAGGCCACACACATTTTGGAGGTCTGTAGCTATTGACTGCAGAAAGTAATGTATATTTAAAATAATGTAGGCAAGTTTTTACTGGTGACAAGACGTTTGGCATTATAGGACCCACAAATATTTCCCCATTGTATTATTATACATTATATACAACATTGTACACTCTAAAAAAATACTAGGTAAAAAACAACCCAAGTTGGGTTGAAAATGGACTAACCCAGCGATTGGGTTGTCTTAAGCAAACATTTAAACCAACCGCAGGGTTAAAACAAACCAATTGATGGCTTAGTCCATTTTCAACCCAACTTGGGTTGTTTTTTAACCAGTATTTTTTAGAGTGTACTATATATATAATATAGTTTAACTGATTATAATTGTAGTACTGACACTAAAACTGTACACTTTCATTTTCATTCTGATTTTCATTTTGGGTGAACTATATAATTCAGATTCCAACACGATACATATTGGGGTTTTTTGTATTGTGAATTTGCGATATATTGTGAAATGTACAAAAAGTATAAAAATAGGTGGTATAAAAAGTGATATTTTGATGTAAACTAATAACTAGAAAAGGAATATAATTTCAATAGTAACAACTTGTGAGTTTAATGTTTTATCCAGTATATTATTTTAAGACATGATGGTGACATGAAAATTTATTGTATAACAGGAATTACTCACCTGCGGTGAATTCAATAACACAGGCTTTTTTACTTAATTACTTTTCGAAAATTTCTTTCCATGTTAATATTCAAGACCTGTTTTTCCCATTAGCCTGATGTCCATATGGTGGACATCATGGCCTTAAGACATGGTTCGAATGGGAAACCTGTGAGAACTCTGGAATGAGGATTTAAAGGTGTGTGCAGAGATAAATGACTGTAATTACACAACGAGGCATGCTGCTTCATTACAGCTGCTGTATATGACACTGGAGGATTAGTCACTCACAAATGAGCAGCACTTATTTCATGCAGTCTGACGTGGATGCAAGAGCAATTAAAAGAGATAAAATGGAGGAGGTAATAGTATTTTTCCCATTTGTATTGTTGGGAAATGTAGGGGAGATACATAAAATAAACCTGATTCAAATGTTTCAAATTTTAAAGAATATATATCTTTTTAATTTAGGTTGAAAATGCGGCCGTTTAGTTCTATTATATGCATTCAGCTTGATAATCATGTATTGATATTAATATTCTGTGGTGTTCTACTATATTTGCTGGTTTTGAGCATGTATCTATTTATGGGTATTGTGCTTGTTTTATGGTGCATTACAGATGACGTCATTAGTGACATCTGTGAGTTGATTTTGTATATTTTTTTTAGTGGTTGCCTCTGAAGGTCCATTTAGGAAGAGGATAATTTTTTTAAAACAAACAGTAAACGATTACAGACACACCCTGTAACAATGCTGTAGAAACTATTTCCACTCAGAAATTGCTTGTAAATGTCACAATTAATAACAAAGAAACTGCAAGTAACACATTAAATTAAACAGCATTTTGAAGTAGAGAGACTGAAATTGTATTTTCTTGTAAAACTTGCTCCAATAGTCTTTTTTTTGTTTTGTTATACAACTTATAACAAAAATATATTTTTTTATGCTGTACACATTAATACTGATATCTGTAATATTCTTATCTTTCTTGATTTATTAGTTAATAATAACTAACCCTACCAAAACCATTATTAAACTAGGTATTTTGTCATTGAAAATGATTGATTTACCACTGAAAATAAATTATATTTAAGTAGTTCAATAAATTTTTATTAAATATCTTTACATTAGATCATTGAAATATATTATATTTAAAATATTGAGTGTTTAACTAATTTTTTTTATATATATGTATATGAATTTTTTGTGTGTTCATTAAAACAACACTTTTTGAGCCAAGTGGATTTTGATCAAAATTTTTCTTGGCTTAATAAAAATGAATATATTAAGCTGAGAGTTGGCTGGTTTGTACAGTAAATACGCCTTAAAGCACCAGACAAAAATGTTTGACAGTTGTGTATTGAACTTTGTTAAAATCTCCTTTTTTATATTATCTCCGGCACAACATGATCCCAAAAAATAACACAGCTGTTGTTTGAGGATAAAATTGCCTAGAGGAGTTTGACAAAACCTTTATACACTCACCTAAAGGATTATTAGGAACACCTGTTCAATTTCTCATTAATGCAATTATCTAATCATCCAATTACGTGGCAATTGCTTCAATACATTTAGGGGTGTGGTCCTGGTCAAGACAATCTCCTGAACTCCAAACTGAATATCAGAATGGGAAAGAAAGCTATTTTTTAAGCAATTTTGAGCGTGGCATGGTTGTTGGTGCCAGACGGGCCGGTCTGAGTATTTCACAATCTGCTCAGTTACTGGGATTTTCACGCACAACCATTTCTAGGGTTTACAAAGAATGGTGTGAAAAGGGAAAAACATCCAGTATGCGGCAGTCCTGTGGGCTAAAATGCCTTGTTGATGCTAGAGGTCAGAGGAGAATGGGCCGACTGATTTAAGCATATACAAGAGCAACTTTGACTGAAATAACCACTCGTTATAACCAAGGTATGCAGCAAAGCATTTGTGAAGCCACAACACGCACAACCTTGAGGCGGATGGGCTACAACAGCAGAAGACCCCACCGGGTACCACTCATCTCCACTACAAATAGGAAAAAGAGGCTACAATTTGCACAAGCTCACCAAAATTGGACAGTTGAAGACTGGAAAAATGTTGCCTGGTCTGATGAGTCTCGATTTCTGTTGAGACATTCAGATGGTTGAGTCAGAATTTGGCGTAAACAGAATGAGAACATGGATCCATCATGCCTTGTTACCACTGTGCAGGCTGGTGGTGGTGGTGTAATGGTGTGGGGGATGTTTTCCTGGCAAACTTTAGGCCCCTTAGTGCCAATTGGGCATTGTTTAAATGCCACGGCCTACCTGAACATTGTTTCTGACCATGTCAATCCCTTTATGACCACCATGCACCCATCCTCTGATGGCTACTTCCAGCAGGATATTGCACCATGTCACAAAGCTTGAATCATTTCAAACTGGTTTCTTGAATATGACAATGAGTTCACTGTACTAAAATGGCCCCCACAGTCACTAGATCTCAACCCAATAGAGCGTCTTTGGGATGTGGTGGAACGGGAGCTTCGTGCCCTGGATGTGCATTCCACAAATCTCCATCAACTGCAAGATGCTATCCTATAAATATGGGCCAAAAGAATGCTTTCAGCACCTTGTTGAATCAATGCCACGTAGAATTTTTGAAGGTGAAAGGGGGTCAAGCACAGTATTAGTATGGTGTTCCTAATAATCCTTTAGGTGAGTGTAAATAAAATATTTTGTGTGGTGCATTTCCAAATTTGAAAAAAAAATTGTATAATATTTCATAGGTAGTGAATCACATGTTTAATTATTTAGGCCTGGTTTCACAGGCTAGTTTCCTAGACTAAGCCAGGATTAGGCCTTAGTTGAATACGGCATTTAAGTAGCTTTTATAAATGTGACTTTGAAAAACATTACTGGTGTGCATCTTGAGACAAAACAAGACAAATTTTAAGATGTCAGTGCAAGTTGCTTTCAGTTCAAACATGCATTTTAGTCTGGGACTAAGCTTAAGCCTTGACTGTGAAGCTGGGCATTAGTTGCATAACTTAAGGTTAATGTTACCATTTTACTATCAGTAGTAATGAGACTGAAGGGTCTAGATGTCCGGTCTATTTTTAAAGAGTCATGAAAGGTCTCTCGCAATTTACATGTTCTACATCTACTTTTTTAGGTAAAATTTTATTGGCGAAAAGTGTTTAATGGCAACAATTTATGGACCCTAGACCAGGCACAAAAACACATTTAAGCGGTAAATCTTTAACGACACATCAACTGGTATTTTAACTGTTTTAATAAGAGGATGTTAACTGAAGAAGAAAGAGTTACATGGTTCTATAACTGGAGGTTGACTCTCTTGGGAAATCAGTGTGTTGTGTGCATTATGAGTCAGTTGAGTCACTAGACTTATGTGAGCTTCTATTTGTCTCCCAGTGGGCGATTTAAGAAATGTCAATGAAACAGATTCACAATAGTGAGCATTTAGAAGTGTGAAGAGAGCATTTCTTTACCATTTAACTGAGGGTAACCAGTGTCTTTAGCAACAGTTGGAGATCCTTTCCCAGTTCCATCCTCTGACATGTGGTTAACCTTTGAGCAGTACAATTTAACAACAGAATTGTTCCTATGACTTACTACTAATCTAATTTACAAAATAATGAACTTAGACACAATGATATACTTGTTTTTATTTAGTGTGTAATGCAAAGGAAATTTCAAATAAAACTTATTTTATTTTTCATCTAAAATCACCTAATTTGCATGTCCCCGTTACATATGAATGAGTTATATAGTGTAAATAATTTAGTTCATTTAAAAATTATTTAAATTAAAATGTCATGATTTTACTGTAGTTTTCCCCCTCTAAAATTCAGAATTTGTCTTTGTACTTTCTGTTCAACCTGTTATGCTATAATATTGAATTAAGGCACTCTTTGAATTAAGGGTAGCATTTTATTTTACTGTCCTGTTCCCCATGTACATACTATGTACTTATTAATTAATACTACTAACCCTGAACCAACCCCTAAACCTAACCTTAACCCATGTAGTTACCTTATATTACTCAGTACTTTCTAAGTACACGTCAGTGCAGATACTGTAAAATAAGTATATAAATTTAATTGCGTTTTCGTGTCCGGATTAAGGTTAATAACTAACTATTTGCAGTTTAACCCTTAAACTCATACCTCGGGTCTTTAGTGACGTCATCATTCACTACCCTCCTCCTTATTATTTTTTTCTAAAGTTAGACATCAACCTTCTTCTGGCTATCACCAGACCAAGCTCAATCTTTTAAGATTGAACATTAGTCCGGGGAGTCTGCTCTGTATTTTCTACTGCACAAGAGGCTGATCAACGGACAAAGTTCAAATGACTATACGCAAATGGATAGTCCTTCAACCAATCAGACCAACACACCAATGCGTCTCTATCCAGCCTGAGCTGCAGGGCGAAATCAAATTGCCAGCAGATCGGGCTGGGTTTACCCAGTCTACCTTCTTGGTATTTCTCAATCAATTCATTATAAACAATGTAACAAGAAAAAATAATAAAATGATAAAAGAATGCCTGTTTTCCCATTTATTTTTTGTAAACATTAAATTGGGTCGCTAATGACCCGAGTTATGTAATAGCGTAAGTATATTTTTTCTGCACAGCAATAATTGAATCTTTATTCTTTATCACCTTTATTCCACAAGGCGGAAATGTCTGATACACGATGATGAAGTGACGCTACACACATAGTTACCGCAGGCAGAAAACAAAAGAACAGGAAGAATCATCTGGAAAAAAAAACTTGAAATGGCTCAGCGATTTACTGCAGAGGAAGTACTGAACACAATGTAATATTAATGTCACTATCACTTTTGATGGTGGATCTGGTGAAGAATTATTATTGATAAATATTGATTTTGAAGATTTTGAAAATATGAGAATATGTTAAGAGATGGCAAATATGAGCCATATGCTGAATGTACGAGGGAATGTTGTGACGAGGACAATGATGATGATAAAAAAACATCTGCTCAAAATGAAACCTTCCAAGCTCAAAAAGGTAACAAAATATGCTTTATTGTATTCTTCTGTAATTATTACTCTAATATTAGGAGTGTTTTATATTATCGTGACACTGATCCATCTGTGTTAGATATCGACCCGGGTCACTAAAGACCCGAATTTGTAATAATGATTGGTGAAACATTCATGCATTTAAAGGGTTAGTTCACCCAAAAATGAAAATTCTGTCATTAGTTTCTTACCCTCATGTCGTTCGACACCCGTAAGACCTCCGTTCATCTTCAGAGCACAAATGAAGATATTTTTGTTGAAATGCTCAGAAAGGCTTCCATAATGACATTTCCTCTCTCCAGACCCATAAATGGTACTAAAGACATCGGTTCAAAGTCCATCTCACTACAGACATTATACAATATTTTTATGAGGCGAAGAGAATAGTTTTTGTGCGAAAAAACGAAATAATGACTTATATAGTGATGGGCCGATTTCAAAACAGCGTTATGAATCAGTGTATTGAATCAGCAGTTCGCCAGTCACATGATTTCAGCAGTTTGGCGGTTTGACACGCGATCCGAATCACACGTCTCTACCATAGACAGTAACCAAGTGGCAACCTCCCGCGGTCCCTCTTGAAGCCGATATGGAAGTGACTTAAACTGCAGTTCATCGACTGGCCACTAGAGACCGGCTCCAGAAGGGAGCAGAATTGCTTCGAAGCTCCAGGAAGCGGTGTTTTGAACGACATGAGGGTAAGTAATTAATGACAGAATTTTCTTTTTTGGGTGAAACCTTTAAGGAATAAGAATCAGCCCCTGGAAAAACACAAATTTGTTCAAAATTTTGAACATTTGTGTCGACGTATCCTATATTGTGGTCCCTGAATGGTTGGATGGAAGGTTGGCCCTGGTAGTTTGGATCTGAGATGGGAAATAAGCAGAATATATATATATATTTTTGAAGAAATTATAGTAAATCTCCTGAAATTTCCTTCGAATGTGATCTATTACTAACTTAATGCAGGACTACAATACTCTTGAGTTAGATTTTTTTAGATCATAAAAACAGGTGCAATTTTCAGTATGACCTTCATTATTCCATTGTTTAGCATTTTATGTTACTACATGGCCACACACGCAATCACATGTGTTAAGATAAGTTTCACTTATCTGAAATGTGCATTAACATAATTTAATGCATGCTAATCTTTTTAGAAGTGTTCTTTCTCTCTCTTATGTCTTATTCGTAGCTCTTTTTTTCCCCTTTTTCTTTTGGACTGAGATTATGCTATCAGTGTTCTTCTTCTCTCAGGTTGTCTCTCAGACCTGAATCAGCTCATGTAAATATGTTAGGCTGCTACCAAAGCACTCTGCTCACATTAGTGAGGCCATAACACACGATAAGACTGATAATAATTCCATGTTTTCCTCTGTCTCTCTGTAACATTGAGACAGGAGTACAGCCATAAATGCAGGAAGTTTCAGGATTTTGTGTGCGTAAGTTGAACGGTAGCAAAGTTAAAACAATGAACGATTTCATAAATGGTTATATGGCTTTTTAGCCTAGAGTTCTTCTCTTAGGCTCCTTTCTGTCTGAATGATGGCAGTGAACTTTTCTTGCCTCTGTCTGTATGCGTCTATTTTCAAAGTGTCTTCTGTTTGATAGGCTTCTTACACGAACATAACCATAGCCAAAAATTGCCTAATACATATTAATGTCACAAAGATTTAAAGACAGCTGGAAATTTTTTCACCATCAATCATCAATATTTTTTAACTGATGTAAAAATGCGGCCCCATACCGTGTGGATAGGAAGGACTCTTCTGAATTTATTTTTTTATTACCGGACCTACCCAAATTTTAAATTATACACATATAGGCCTGACATCTTAAAAACAATATTTTGATGGCTGACAGCTTCTTCACCAGATTCACCATCAAGTGACAGCGATGCTAATATTTGATTGATTCAGTACTTGCTCTGCAGTAAATTGCTGAACCATTTCAAGTTTTGCTGATGATACTTCCTATACTTTTGTTTTCTGCCTGCAGTAACTAAGAGTGAAATGTCACTTAATTTGTGTATCAGACAATGTCACCTTGTGGGATAATGGTGAATTGCACTTATTCAGTCATCAAAGATTCAATTAGTGATGTGCAGAAAAAAATATACTTACACTATTTCATACAGTTGCAAGAAAAAATATGTGAACTGCCTGCAGAATCTGTTAATGTGAATAATGTTAACAAAATTAAAAGATCATATACAAAGTGCGTTATTTTTTATTTTGTGCTGTCCTGAATAAGATATTTGACATATTTTTATTTTTACATATTTAAAAAATAATAATTTTAGTGTAAAATATCTTATTCAGGACAGCACAAAATAAAAAATAACATGCATTTTGTATGATCCCTCTCATTTAGTTCTCACAAATTCTGCAAGCGGTTCACATATTTTTTTGTACCTCGGCTCATTTGTGACCAATTTTTTACAAAAAAAAATTAATGGCAAAGCAGGCATTCTTTTATTATTTTGTTATATTGTTTTATAATGAATTGATTGAGGAATACTAAGAAGGTTGATGTCTAACTTAAAAAAATCAATGAGGAGGAAGGACATCCCGGGTCACTAAAGACCAGAGGTATCTGTTATTTGTATACTGTGTTTACATTTAAACTGTTTAAGGACACTTTTTTAAACGTGTAGCATATACTCTATAGTCCAGGGGTCTCCAAACGCGGTGCTGGAGGGCCACTGTCTTGCAGAGTTTAGCTCCAACCCCAATTAAACACACCTGAACCATCTTATCGGTGTCTTACAAGGCCCTAGTAAAACACTAATTAACTGGTTAAGGTGTGTTTAATTGGGGGTTGAAGCTAAACTCTGCAGGACAGTGGCCCTCCAGGACCGAGTTTGGTGACCCCTGCTCTAGTCTATATGATGGAATAGGCTGGGTATTGTATAAACAGTACAGCAATAAACAAACTGTTTTCTTTTTCACTACCTTAAAATGCTTTAACCTGTTTATTTTGTCATGTTTATTCTGTATATCATTCCCTTTCCCCACACACAGTTTTATGATTCTTCATATAATTTAATTTTATGCCTAGTGGAATTATTACACACAATCCTGCGAAAACCTAAAATCAATACCATTACAACAAGCTCCATAGTAAAATGTGTTTCCAATATCGATCAGAAACTATAACACCATTCATTTTCATATGAAAGTATATACATATAGAGCACTCTCAGATCAAACCCTTTCTTCTGTCGAGTTCAGCCGAGCATCCTCTCATCCGTACAACAATCACTGCGTCGGAGGATATTATTTGTAGAGTTATCATAGCGTAAACACTCAGCCAATCAGTTTGTGCTTGTATTATCTGCCGTGGCTTTCTCAGTGTTTATTCATACTGATAAGCTGAAGTGTGAGTATCAATATCTACTGTGTGTTGTTTCTCCTCATTGACTTTTATGGTTGCACTGGTTGGGCGACTCCAACCACCGATGCAATCCTAAAAATTTTACAACAGAAGCCTCAGGAAATGTTCCTGTAAATTGTATGCGTAATATAAGCAGAGAAACAAGCAATCGGTATCAATCTTGCACACTATAGGCTGATCGTATTTATATTTGCAGAAGAAAATGTTCTCAAGGAAACATGTGCTGACCACCACTGAGATTTACACAATTTATATGCCTTTATGATCGGCCAGGATTTACATTTGAATGTATTCCTGCATTTATGGGAGCTCACGGAGAAAGTGCCCATGCCTTTACTTATGTACATATGTTGGAAGAATGTAATATGCAATCTAATAACAAGTTAGAAGATGAATTATTCAGTTGTTGAATGAAGAATATGAGTAGATTTATTAGTTGAATAATAGTAGAATTAATTAGGCCTATAACAATATTACTTAATATTTAACAATATTATTGATCTGACGCTGTTGCATGAGAACTGAACTGAGCTGGGCGATGCCATCATTGTTTGCAGAAATGCTTTATTGAAATTAACAAATTTAATAATTGATGATCTTTACAAATGAATCAACACTGAACAACAGCCGAAATGCATCTTTTCTGTTATCACTGCAAATAGCAATTTTAACTGCTGTTCATGAGAAGAATACAGATGCATTTGTATATTGTCTGTGATAATTAATGGCCTCATAATAAGCAATAGAGGGCTGCATGGATGAAGTATATTTGTAGGTCAAAACCCTGAAATGAATTAGCATTTTAACACTTCTGATTCCATCGTCCTGAATTCAGTGTTTTTTTTAAATAGGCGTTTGGTTAAAAGTCTGAAATAAAGGCTATGGTGAACACAAGCTCAAGATATTTTCACATTTTATTATATAACAAAATATATCAATAATACCCCCTTGTGATTTTAAAAGCTTTTATTTGTCTTGAACAAGACGGTTGCTAGTGACTAAATGGAACTACTGAGAGAAATGATTTTAAAATAAAGACTGAAGTTGTCGGAAGCTGGTGATGTTGATGTCACACGGCCGTGGTTTGTTTATAGAATATCCTACATTTAGCTTTTTACTTCTGTTGATTGTATTTGGGCCAATGGTAAAGAGGGAATTGGTCTATAAATATGTCATCACTGCAGCACTCTATTAACATTAGAAAGTGATCTGAGAAAAAATGACAAAAATATGTAAATTCCAACCCAATCTCATGAGAAAAATGTAACTGATAATTACGTCATTGATCTTATATGAATTCATACGAAAAAATGTAAGCATGAAGATGGTTCATCCCTAACCTGCATCAGTTCAGGTAAAAGCAGGTCATACGAAAACGTATGAAGTATATCATAGCCTACAAATTCATATGAATTAGCTACTTCATCTACTCGAACATAAAATAGTATCTAAGAGAGTTTGTTGGTTTCAACCATATTATTACATATGTCTGTTCAACCATATTATTACATTTTCCAAATCTAATTCTCGACACTTACATTAAAACATAATCGAGTTGTTAGTCAATATATGTAATTTGAGCGGTCTGATGGTTTCATTAAAACACTTGAAGATTAATTCCACTGGCTAGTTAACTGATAGTTCAAGATGACTATTGATTAACCACCCCTGCCTTCTTTAGTAATCAATGATGTATAATTAACATTTCCAGCTCTCATTTTCTTCCAGAGTCTTTATTCTAAATGAATGTCTGTCATTTAGAGATTTGAGAGAAATTCATGGAAAGCCCATCATCACAGTTCTATGTCATAGTGCCAGAGAATAAGATCAGGAAGGATTTCCACACAAATCGTTGTACCACTTCCTTTGTACCACTTGTTTCAAATGTTCGTGATGCTACAACAGTGTACAAAGGTTGTTTTTTTTTCCAATCTGGATTAACGGACGTCAGAACATGAGCCACATTGTAAAGGCCTACGTGTCCGCACGCATTCAGCACGTTAAAACTTTAGGGGAAACGTGTTTTAATTAAAATTAGACATCATATTAGGAAATTAAGACAGTAAGGTCCTCAAAGCCCAATTTTCATTCACAAAAAATATGAAGAATGAAAAAGGTCCTTAAGCCACCAAAGGCTGCACTCTGATTTAAACATAGTTATTAGTCTCAGTCAGTGCAAATCAATTCGATAAAATAGCTGTACAGGTCCTTCTAAAAAAATTAGCATATTGTGATAAAAGTTCATTATTTTCCATAATGTAATGATAAAAATGAAACTTTCATATATTTTAGATTCAACTTAAATATTTCAGGTCTTTTATGGTTTTAATACTGATGATTTTGGCATACAGCTCATGAAAACCCAAAATTCAAAAAATTTGCATATTTCATCCGACCAATAAAATAAAAAAGTATTTTTAATACAAAAAAAGTCAACCTTCAAATAATTATGTTCAGTTATGCACTCAATACTTGGTCGGGAATCCTTTTGCAGAAATGACTGCTTCAATGCGGCATGGCATGGAGGCAATCAGCCTGTGGCACTGCTGAGGTGTTATGGAGGCCAAGGATGCTTTGATAGCGGCCTTAAGCTCATCCAGAGTGTTGGGTCTTGCGTCTCTCAACTTTCTCTTCACAATATCCCACAGATTCTCTATGGGGTTCAGGTCAGGAGAGTTGGCAGGCCAATTGAGCACAGTAATACCATGGTCAGTAAACCATTTACCAGTGGTTTTGGCACTGTGAGCAGGTGGCAGGTCGTGCCGAAATCTTCATCTCCATAAAGCTTTTCAGCAGATGGAAGCATGAAGTACTCCAAAATCTCCTGATTGCTAGCTGCATTGACCCTGCTCTTGATAAAACACAGTGGGCCAACACCAGCAGCTGACATGGCACCCCAGACCATCACTGACTGTGGGTACTTGACACTGGACTTCGGGCATTTTGGCATTTCCTTCTGACATGCCAAAATGACATGCAAAATTTGAGCAACAGTCCAGTGCTGCTTCTCTGTAGCCCAGGTCAGGCGCTTCTGCCGCTGTTTCTGGTTCAAAAGTGGCTTGACCTGGGGAATGCGGCACCTGTAGCCCATTTCCTGCACACGGATGTTTCTACTCCAGACTCAGTCCACTGCTTCCGCAGGTCCCCCAAAGTCTGGAATCGGTCCTTCTCCACAATCTTCCTCAGGGTCCGGTCACCTCTTCTCATTGTGCAGCATTTTTTGCCACACTTTTTCCTTCCCACAGACTTCCCACTGAGGTGCCTTGATACAGCACTCTGGGAACAGCCTATTCGTTCAGAAATGTCTTTCTGTGTCTTACCCTCTCGCTTGAGGGTGTCAATGATGGCCTTCTGGACAGCAGTCAGGTCGGCAGTCTTACCCATGATTGCGGTTTTGAGTAATGAACCAGGCTGGGAGTTTTTAAAAGCCTCAGGAATCTTTTGCAGGTGTTTAGAGTTAATTAGTTTAATTCAGATTATTAGGTTAATAGCTCGTTTAGAGAACCTTTTCATGATATGCTAATTTTTTGAGATAGGAATTTTGGGTTTTCATGAGCTGTATGCCAAAATCATCAGTATTAAAACAATAAAAGACCTGAAATATTTCAGTTGGTGTGCAATGAATCTAAAATATATGAAAGTTAAATTTTTATCATTACATTATGGAAATGAAGAACTTTTATCACAATATGCCTGTATAATAAAAATAATTAAAAACACCAATGTTCCACAAGTATTTCTAATTAACAAGTAATATTCAAACACTGTTTTTGTTTCCCCTATAGCGATTTTGCCTACATTCTTTTAAAATTCAACTGATGTGCAGTACAGTTGTCTCTCTCTCTCTCTCTCTCTCTCTCTCTCTCTCTCTCTCTCTCTCTCTCTCTGTGTGTGTGTGTGTAGACTATTTTACAATGGCTTCAAACACAAACACAGCTGATCCAATCAGAATTTTGAATCTGAAATATTAAATAGTCCTACATCATTCCATTCAAGTCGAAATACAGTGCCTAGACACTGTGTACATAACTGCACAAAACCAATTGACAACTATTATCCTTAGTTTACATGTCAGGAAGGGATTATATCTTCCTGTGGGAGAATGCCAAGTGATTTTGCTTTATAATATAATAATAGTCACAATATTTATGTAACAGCATAAACTTGTGGGAGCTTGCTCCGCCAAGGAATAAAAAATAAAAAGGGTAATTGCGCCATTTTTTCTTTCAAAAGTTAGTTTATATCTCACATTTCAGACGTTATAACTCGCAATTGCAAGTTTATATCTCACAATTTGAAAAAAAAGTCAGCAAGTTATAAACTAGCACTTACGACAAAGTCAGAAATACTTTTTATCCTGTGGCGAAAACTTGTAAGTTACAAAAAGTAACAAAATGTACGTTTAAGCAAATGTAGTCCATTATACAGCTGTCTTGTTAATGTCCAGAGTGTCTTAGATATTGAGATCACAGGGTTGTGGCTTGTGCCAATGACTCATTAGTTCATCATTAACACTCTGGTTGTGTGTAAGTGCTGGGTGGGGTTTAGACCTCCCTCTGGGGTCTCTTGAGCTATAAAAGCATCATGGTCTGGTGAGAGAGGAGCAGATCAACAGCAACAACCAACATCAGCTCTACACAATCCCTCTGAGCCTGAACATCTATTGCAAAGTAAGTAGCCTTCTGCTTCTTTAGTTGATGATAACTGAAACATAACGACAGTCAGGACCATGGATAGCTCTGTTACAAAATACATCAGTGAGTGAACTGTTCAGCATTGAGCATCTTTTGGGTCTATCAATAGAGCAAGAGTTAAATGTTTCATATCTTTGAAATGTTCTGTAGACTTTGAGACTTGCTCTACACATCTGGATCATTACTTTGTATGACTAAATGTTTTCTCTGTGTCTATCAGATGGCAAGTGCACTGCGATCTTGGACTGTGCCGCTGGCTCTTGTGCTGTGTGTCATAGTATGTCTCAGCAGCCTGGCTGAAGCTTACCCGCCCAAACCTGAACCTCCAGCGGGAGATGTGGGTCCAGAGGAGATGGCCAAGTACCACACGGCTCTAAGACACTACATCAACCTCATCACGCGACAGAGGTAAGGCTACAATGACCTGGCTGTGCAACCTATAATTACATGGGTAACACTTCAATAAGCTTCCATTTGTTAGTTAAGTACATTAGTTAACATGAACTAACAATCTCAGTTAATTTTAATTTCAATATTTACTAATACATTATCAAAATCGAAAATTGTATCTGTTTGTATCATTTAATGGAATGAGCTAACATTAATTATAAAAGAACAGTTGTATTTTTATTAACTAATGTTAATAAATACTGCACCAAATGTTTTGCTAATTTTTAGTTAATATTAAATTATAATATTAACTAATGGAACCTTATTGTAAAGCGTTACCATTACGAGTCCGTGCAGATTTTAGCAGGTAAATCAGGAATATATGCTAATGACTAGTTATAAATGGCACTTAATAATATTTTTTATTAATAATTGTCAGAACATGATATATGCAGTACTTTAAACTGTACTAAAAGGAAATGTCACAAAATATTTTAATATATATAATTTTTTAAACATTTTTTCATATATTTGGTAACAGTATTTAATTTAACATTATTTAATACATGAATCATCATGAACTATTAATGAACAAAACTTTTACAGCATTTATTAATGTAGATTAATGTTAAATTCTGCATTTACAATGTAACATTAGTTAATCTATTATGAATGAACATCTTATAACATTTCTTATTATAGTTATTACTTTTTTAATTATTAAAAAGTCTACATTGTCTTAGAAACCATCATAATCCATAGAACAGTAATTCTTTGTAAATTGTTTGGAAAAGTATCTTACATAAATGGATTGCACTGGACTGAATGCAGCAATATCTTTAAGAATTATTATTAACAAAACTTTTTTTTTTATTCATGATCAAAGCCCATTGTACAGATGCAACCCAAGCTGAGTAAGTTCAGATGATTCTTGAAATATGATTCTGTAGGAAAAAGCAGAAAACAGCTAATGGCACAACAAAGATTTTCAGATGATAATGGAGAGTATGATGCCTATATTAATGGAATCATTTCTAACCTCTCTGTCTCTGTCTTTCTCTCTTGCTCTCATCATAATGACGTTATTTACTGTGTATTGCAGTTTTGTTTTTCACATCATATTTCCTGTCAATGAGTTACTTGAGCCTTTAATAAATGTATTAAAATATCCCTTACAAAAAGTTCTATAGCAGGTACAGTTATGGTATTAAATGTTGATACCATACTTTGATATATAGGCCTACATATCTTTTTTATATTCCTGTACCATGATATGTACATGGTACTCAAGAGTCGTCTACATAAGGATTACCATGTTATTACCACAGTAAAAAAAAGATTGACTAAAAAATACTAAACTAAAAACTAAAACCACTTTTTTACTTGAAATAAAAATAATAAAATACGTTTTTGATTTAGAATTTTGATTCAGCTAATTGTTCTCATTTTCTTTTAACTTTATGTAGCCTGCTAACAAAACATAAAAATGAAAATTGTAAATATATATATATATATATACAATGTCAATCCCCAAGGTTCTCAAGTTTCCTTTTGTCTGTAAATCTCTATTGTTTGTAAAGCTGCTTTGAGCAATGCGGTACAGTGTGTTGTGAAAAGCACTAAACAAAATGAATTGATTTTAATACAGTCAATGCAAGAGAGTTCATATGAGAATAAACAGAATCTATTTTACAGTTTAAACAAAACCTCCTTTTATTGGGTGTTTCATGGTTTTACCAAATTGTGCGTTGCTATGTTTTTATCTGAACACATGTGTGCGAGGGGTGGGCTGAGTAGCCAGATATCCTTCAACCTGTACATAACCCCTCATTATTGTGCTGTGCGCTAAGATAGATTGTTATTAAGTGGGATTAACATGTCTGGTAACGTCTCTGATAATGCATGCTAGAGATCTACCCTGATATTTTCCGCAGCAAGTTTAACCTTAAAAGGCCACAATTAAATGACGTTCATGTGTTATTTTGGTTCTGTTTCTTGTTGATTTCCCAATTTCTCTGAATTGATCTACATTTATCTTGAAGGTCTTTCAGTTGAATCAGGAGTTTGGATTGTAATCCTTTTTTTGGTGCTTGTTTGTTCAGCATTATGCTATTGCTCACAATTAGGGTAATGGAATTTGAACAAACACTAAGCCCGTAACTTGTGCTTGAGACTTGAATGACACCTCAGATCATGCTCATACATCTTGTTTCTCATTCTTCAGATATGGGAAGCGATCCACCCCTGAGGCCGCTGTGGCTGAACTGCTGTTCGGCGATGATGAACAGGACGTCAGGCCCCGGTGAATCTTGGTTACTCTTATATCATTGCTTTGTATGACTGCATGTTGTATTTAATCACAGATATCAATGCACCTGGTTAGACAGTCACAGTCAGACCAGACAGAGATATTCAGACAAACCCCTGGTGGAGATGTGTAAATGAACGATTTTGTTTTTGTGCAGCGTGGAAGACTTGTTATGGTGATGCGACTCCTCTCTCCTCCTCTGTGGCTGATGCACTGGCTTTCTTCATCCATTAATCTCTAAGATAATAAATGAACAGCAGAAACCAGCATGAGCCAAACTCTCATCAAAAAGAAGCTCCAAAACACCTCATGATCTGTATATCTCAGTCAGCCTCTTTCTCAGTCTTTTCTCTTTCTATGATTTAATTTACGCTTTGTGAAATGACAATTGTAAATAATTTATTATTCATCTGACAAAATTGACAATAATAAAAAATAACTGAATGTTGAACGCTTGATTCCTCTCTTTATTTATGCATTTAATTGTATTTATTTTAGTACTGTCAAACGATTAATCGCATCCAAAATAAAAGTTTGTGTTTACATAATATATGTGTGTGTAAAGTGTAACCTATAATTATAATGTATATATAAACACATACACACACACACGCATACACACACATATGTCTGGTTCACTATCTTTGTGGGGACTCTCCATAGATGTAATGGTTTTTATACCGTACAAACTGTACATTCTATCCCCCTACATTGCCCCTGCCCCTAAACCTACCCATCACAGGAAACATTCTGCATTTTTACTTTCTCAAAAAAACTCATCCTGTGTGATTTATAATTCTTTAATCTGGCTAGCTGCTGGTCCCCACAATGTAATATAATGTAATATAAACAAGGACACACACACACACACACACACACACACGTATATGTTTAAGAAATATATCTGCATGTATATATTGTATATTTATTTATATTATTTATATTATATGTGAATATATATAAATATAACAAAGGTTTCTTAAATATATACACATGCATGTGTGTGTATTTACAGGTCCTTCTCAAAAAATTAGCATATTGTGATAAAAGTTCATTATTTTCCATAATGTAATGATACAAATACATTTTTCATATATTTTCGATTCATTACACACCAACTGAAATATTTCAGGTCTTTTATTGTTTTAATACTGATGATTTTGGCATACAGCTCATGAAAACCCAAAATTCCTATCTCAAAAAATGAGCATATCATGAAAAGGTTCTCTAAACGAGCTATTAACCTAATCATCTGAATCAACTAATTAACTCTAAACACCTGCAAAAGATTCCTGAGGCTTTTAAAAACTCCCAGCCTGGTTCATTACTCAAAACCGCAATCATGGGTAAGACTGCCGACCTGACTGCTGTCCAGAAGGCCATCATTGACACCCTCAAGCGAGAGGGTAAGACACAGAAAGAAATTTCTGAACGAATAGGCTGTTCCCTAATTAACCAGTAATTAAACCTGTTTGCACATTATACTTCTGTTTGCACATTACATTATACCCATTGTTTGCACATTTTACTTATATATATATATATATATATTTTATATGTTAACCAGTTAGTTATTTATTTTATCTTTTACTTGATTATTTATAATTCTATGTTGAGTACTTTTTTATTCTATTTCTATTTTTAATTTCCTCCTTGTGTTTCTTGTTATTTGCACTGTCTATGGAGCGGACCTGTTTACATTTCACTGCCAGTTATATATTCTGTATATAATTGTGTATGTGACAAATAAAACTCTTGAATCTCTTGAATCTTGAATCTTCCCAGAGTGCTGTATCAAGGCACCTCTGTGGGAAGGAAAAAGTGTGGCAAAAAACGCTGCACAATGAGAAGAGGTGACCGGACCCTGAGGAAGATTGTGGAGAAGGACCGATTCCAGACCTTGGGGGACCTGCAGAAGCAGTGGACTGAGTCTGGAGTAGAAACATCCAGAGCCACCGTGCACAGGCGTGTGCAGGAAATGGGCTACAGGTGCTGCATTCCCCAGGTCAAGCCACTTTTGAACCAGAAACAGCGGCAGAAGCGCCTGACCTGGGCTACAGAGAAGCAGCACTGGACTGTCGCTCAAATTTTGCATGTCATTCGAAATCAAGGTGCCAGAGTCTGGATGAAGACTGGGAGAAGGAAATGCCAAAATGCCTGAAGTCCAGTGTCAAGTACCCACAGTCAGTGATGGTCTGGGGTGCCATGTCAGCTGCTGGTGTTGGTCCACTGTGTTTTATCAAGGGCAGGGTCAATGCTGCTAGCTATCAGGAGATTTTGGAGCACTTCATGCTTCCATCTGCTGAAAAGCTTTATGGAGATGAAGATTTCGTTTTTCAGCACGATCTGCCACCTGCTCACAGTGCCAAAACCACTGGTAAATGGTTTACTGACCATGGTATTACTGTGCTCAATTGGCCTGCCAACTCTCCTGACCTGAACCCCATAGAGAATCTGTGGGATATTATGAAGAGAAAGTTGAGAGACGCAAGACCCAACACTCTGGATGAGCTTAAGGCCGCTATCGAAGCATCCTGGGCCTCCATAACACCTCAGCAGTGCCACAGGCTGATTGCCTCCATGCCACGCCGCATTGAAGCAGTCATTTCTGCAAAAGGATTCCCGACCAAGTATTGAGTGCATAACTGAACATAATTATTTTGACTTATTTTGTATTTAAAACACTTTTCTTTTATTGGTCGGATGAAATATGCTAATTTTTTGAGATTTAAAATTTTGAGAATTTTATGCTGTATGCCAAAATCATCAGTATTAAAACAATAAAAGACCTGAAATATTTCAGTTGGTGTGCAATGAATCTAAAATATATGAAAGTTTAATTTTTATCATTACATTATGGAAAATAATGAACTTTTATGATCACAATATGCTAATTTTTTGAGAATGACCTGTATATATACATAATAGTTGTAGGCTACACATTACACACATATATTATGTAAACATAAACTTTTATTTTGGATGCGATTAATCATTTGACAGCACTAATTTATTAATTTAACCTTTCTTAAGTAAATAAAGATTGTGCCTGAACAAGTACATATGTATACCACTAGATGGAGAAACTCAACAATATTTCTACATTTTGTTTTTTAAATTTTGTATCATTGTTTTATAATCACAGTTTGGAAGTTTGGTTTTTATTGTTATAAGATAAATAAAAATATAAATAAATACCATAAATATGCATATTGCACTGAACAAAAACTGGACATTCTTTAACTTTATATGGTAAGTAATAGGCTATACATATATAGTATTTAAATAAGCTGAAATAAAAATTTTAGGCTATATTAATATAATTATATATTTTTTTTGTGTCAAATGAGGATGAATTACAAAGAATAGAAATAGTCATTGGTATTACCATATTTTTGGACATATTTTTATTTCAAGTGCACTATGTTTTCAGGATATTTTGGGAAAATAACCAAGCATGCTGATGGAATAGTGTGTTTGCTACTCTATAATTGTTATTAATAGAATATATATATATATATATATATATATATGTATATATATATATATATAATTTAATAGTATGTAAAGACAGAGAGACTGCGGTATGTGGTGAATTGTTCTTAAAACTGTAAAGTTTTGAGTGATTTAATACAAGGTAGAGTCGTCGATGTTGTGGGGTCCGCAGAGAGGCGTGGAATGTGTTGCCCCTTTAAGACTCACAGCATCTCAATATACAACAAAAGCGCATCGCCGCCGGCCAGATACGTGATGTAAAGCAGACTTACACAGATTGTTTAAATCTTAGTGTAGTTATCAGGTGACGAGAGGTTGACTGGGCAGATCTAGTTGAAAGTGTTCGTGTGGTAATATTGCTTGTCTGTGAGACGCACTGGTTGCTGTGTTATCAGGTGTGTGGTCTGTGTGTGGTAAATAAAACGCGAAATTGTAAATGATTCGGAAGCCTATGGATTATACGCGTTAATTCAGCGAGCATCATCATGACCGCCGTCTGCAAAAAGTGAAAGACGTGCACTGCTGGTTTATTTCACCCTGTCAGACATCACAGGTGAGTCAAAGGCGTTCATGACAGATAGTGAAACAGCTCGTTACACTCCTTTCTGCACAGCGAGCGAGCTACGCGACGAGATAAACAAGTAACGTTAGGATAGAGTTTGAGCTGAACTGAATTTGAGTCTAATGTCAGTGAGTCTAACGTCACAGTTTATCACTGTGCTCGCACAAAAAAATACAACAGTAGTACGTTGCCTTTTCTGTACATTTGATATGATAGTAATATGGGATTCTTTGGTGAAGCTACAATTTACCATGTAAAATAACACGGAATAGAAAAATGGCAATCATTCAGTCCCATGGAATATATTATCAGCGCACCATGCTTTACCATCTGATACCATCACTGTACCATACATACCACTTATAACTATATGTGTTCAGGTTGTGTTTAAAATGAGAACCATGTATTTTGAGTAGCCTAGATATATATATATTTTGATAGTTAATTAACGGTTCGCTTAATTTACAATGACGTCACATATCATGAAGACTTTGTAAGGTTAATTTGATAACACTGCTTTTATGAGATTTTTTTCACGTCATAAATCATTATAAAAGATAGATGCTGTAATTTGATTATAAGTATATGCTGTCAATTAATTATGTTTATAACTGATATACTTTATACAAGTAGCCATATGAGCGAAAACAACAGCAGCTTGTATATATATATATATATATATATATATATATATATATATATATATATATATATATATATATATATATATATATATTTTTTTTTTTTTTTTTTTATATATATATATTATGGTTGTGAGAGATCTGTCAAGGTTAATTAGGCTACTTGTTTTTTGCATTATTAATTGGCCTATATGCATTTATATTCCTATTACCATATTTTGATTATTATTGAATTTATTCTTTTTAAGTTTTATATGTTTTATTTGATCCTTTTTCTTCTTGTAATAGTTCATGTCCCATATGTACTGTATGTCCCTATATTTGGATATAATTGGCTATATTCATGTCCCTATATTTGGCTATATACATGTCCCTATATTTGGCTATATTTGGCTATATTCATGTCCCTATATTTGGCTATATACATGTCCCTATATTTGGCTATATTCATGTCCCTATATTTGGCTATATTTGGCTATATACATGTCCCTATATTTGGCTATATTTGGCTATATTCATGTCCCTATATTTGGCTATATTTGGCTATATACATGTCCCTATATTTGGCTATATTTGGCTATATTCATGTCCCTATATTTGGCTATATTTGGCTATATTCATGTCCCTATATTTGGCTATATTTGGCTATATTCATGTCCCTATATTTGGCTATATTTGGCTATATTCATGTCCCTATATTTGGCAATGAATCAATGGTCTTTTCCAAACATGTGTTTGCTGGCTTGTGTGGGAAAGTCGACACCTCTTCAACTCCTACATTCTTTTCTGTGTCTCATTCATAAACATGACATGACCTCTCTGCTTCTGTTCCACTCGGTGTGTGACAGCTTTACCCACGTGTGCAGCTCCAGGGACTGTTTCCATGAAAACCGGTGATGTAGTCAGTGCACTCAATAAAAACAAGTGACAATGCAAGATGTGGTATTTGACCAGAAGGTCTGGGATTAGATTGATTTTGCTTTGATTTTAAAATTGTGATTGGCTATAAGGTCAGGTCATTTACATGTCTTCTATTGAATAATACTATACAGTGAGATAACATGCCATGGAAATAGGTTTTCAGTCGTCACTCGTTTGGCACATTATTGTACACCAGGTGCACAACAGCTGCCAAAGACGCAAATTTGCTTATTAAATTATCTGTGTGTAGACACACAAAGACAGACCATGAACACTTCTAAAAGCTGACCACAGATTTTCCTGAAACTTGAAACCAGCCAGTTACTCAAATAATGTACATCACAATCTCGTAATAAAGATAATCAATTAACATGTCTAAATTACATGCCTAAACACAGAACTGCACCATTAACAAGATTTACTCTCCAATTTTCTAGCTCTTTTGCTCCATTCAAATACCCTACAGTACAGGCTCTTGGGATTTCATGTGTTGCCAGGCAACCGCCGCTGCAGCTGCGCAGCCGGAGAGTTAATGCTACAGTACTGTTAGTGCTGACCTCCCACTGTCATCTGCTCTCCTGACTGCCTTTGGTTAAGCTAATTGAGCATATGTGTGTAATTGTGTGTGTATGTTTAATATGGCTGTATCTGTGTAAATCAAAAGCACTAAAATCTAGCAAAAAAATAAAATAATATATATATCTGCTGAAGATTGGTGCTTCGCTTGTGCATATTCACAAGTGGATGGCTGAGACTCATTGCTGTTTGCACCTGTTATTAACATGTTTCAAATGTGTCAGGTGGAAACAGGGCCCAAGGTATTATGGTCTCTTGATATTTTAAGTCCCTTCAGTATAAGTCAATAAAGTCAGGCAAACATTGTAAGTCTGATCACTTAGGCTATGTTCACACGGCAAGCCTTAGTGCTAAATTCTCAGATCTGATTTTTTTGTATAGCTGTTCACATTGTTGTTTTAAATGTGTCCAATATCAGATTCGAGTGCGAACAGTTAATGGCCTGAACTGAGCCGCATGCGCAAAAGAACGTTAAAAACACATCATGCGCACGCTGTCATACGGAAGGCGGTCCACCAGAAGCTAGATATTTTACTTTATAAAGTTTTAAATATGGATATTTTTATAACAAAAATGCATCTCTTTGCTTCATAAATTAACCCCTTTATTACCCCCCTGGAGCGTGTGGAGTACTTTTATAATGGATGGATGCACTTTTTGGGCTTCAAATTTTAGTCTGGCATTCAATGTCATTATAAAGCTTAATTGGATTAGCCAGGACATTTTTTCATATAACTTCGATTGTATTCGTCGGAAAGAAGAATGTCATATACACCTTGGCTAGGTTGATTTTTAGGGTTAATTTTTGGGTGAACTATCCCTTTAAAGTAAGTGATTACACATTTATTTATGCTTTGATCTGTTGCTGAAGCCAACAAATTTATGTGCAGGCATTATTAAAAACAAACCTTTAACTGTCTTGAAAATTTTGGTATGTAAAATGTTTGAGGCGACTTCCATATGCACAGAATTGTGGCGAATGTTGCATTAGAGTGACATAAAAGTTGCATGAATTCTGATATGACTGTTCAGACTGAGGTCGCATTGCAAAAAATCTGACCGGTATCGGATTTAGGACCACAATATGGAAGATTCCAGATTCCATGTGGTTTGTGCTGTTCACACTGTCATGACAAAAACAGATATGAGCAGAGAAATCAGATTTACTTTACCTATTTCTATATCTTTATACTATATACTATATATTTATACTATAGTGGTTCCCAAACTTTTTTTGTTAGCTGAACCCAGTTTAGTAAGTCATTTACTTGAACTACCCCATAAAATTTGAAGTTACCGTTTCAATAAGTTAGTGACACAATGCAACGGATACGGTTCTCTGATGTCAGTTAATAATGTCATAAAACACAAAAATGATCTGTGTAATTCAACACAGTGATGCTCTTTACTTTGAAACAGTGCAACTGACTAGCTATATATTTCTTGTATTTCTTTATTTGATAACACTGGTACAAGATTGATGAAGTTTTCAGTTTTATTTCAAGTAATTGTGCAGCCATTTTATATTTTAATGTTACGTTTGATTAAATTCATTATTATCTTTCCATTAACTCACAAACCTCCTGCAGTTCCCTCATACCCAGTTTGGGAAACTCTGTTTTAGCAGAAGGATTTTCTAGTAGTAACCATTTTATAAATAGTGTTTAAGGGTGTGTTAAATGATCAATGTAGTAACTTTTAGTAAAAACATTTTTTTTTGTAAACACCCCAATCCTTTGCTTAAAAAAACCCACTTGGTGTAGATTGTAATTACTATTTAATGTAGTCTCTGTCAATGCCTTGGTGAACCGACACAAAGGAGAAAAGAAAAAATAGAAGCTGCGTGTGCAAAGGGGGCTTATGGTTGTCTTGGTTACAACCATTCTCCCATGTAAAGTAATGAGAAGCCCAACCTGAGGGAACGGAAAGGAGCTATTTTTAGCCCATATTCACCAGGACCTGTGGATTTGTGCCTTTTTTGAACATTTGTTTGTTCAGTTGTGTTCTTACATTGAGCTTAAATCAGTTATACTGCTACCCTGGAGTGAAATTTTTTCCATGTTGAACTTAATGTGCAGAAACTACTTTAAGTCATTTGTAAGTTGTATCCTGAAGATGACCTGTTTTTTCCACACTGTGCCGGACAGAGGAACCTGTTTGAAACCTTGACTATGTCATAAGACTTAAATGGGGTGGTGGCAGGATGATGTTCAGCAGATTGGTCGGTTTGTTAAAGTTGGACCTCAGAACTTCAGTTTTGCTCTATGTTAAGAAAAGAAATCTGGATAAAAAGCATCAGTGAATGGCAAGTAACAAAAAACAGATTAAGTGGTGTAGATCATCTACTTCTGGTCTTCTGGTCTGGTCTTTTGACTGGAAATCTTATATTCTAGATTATCACAACATCTTTTTACTCACTAATAGGACTTTGTATTCAGTTTGTATTGTCATATACACTGATGAGCCAAAACATGCCTAAAGCCGCGTTTCCACCGCAGGAACTTCCCCCAGGAACTAGGGACTTTGGGGTGGTACTCGTGTGTATAAGAAAACACAGGAACCGGGGTCTAAATAAAGTTCTGGGTGAAAATGTCCCCCTTAAAACGGCCCTGCTTGTGAGGTAGTATTTTTCAAAGTTCAGGAACTTTCGGGGGTGGGACTTGTGCACTGAACATGCTGTTTGGTTGAGCTCAGGCTGCATTTTATTTCAAAAAGTCTGCTGAAGTGAGTGCAGTAAGAGTTGTTTGCTATTCGAATCAACAGTGGAAATTAAAATAACAACCGATGGACCGTTGACAAGGTTCAGGCTTTATTAAGTTTATGTGCGGAGGATGAAATCCAGTGGGCTCTGGAAAGTCGCGTGCGGTCCAACGTCACCAGATTAATCTTTGTGGTACTTTATACGAAAATGCAGACAGCAGCAGGTCTGGGGGAAATAGTTCTTGGGACAGATTTTTCCGGGTAATTTCGGTGGAAACAGTGCTTAATATGTGCTGCCAAAACAGTGCCAACCTACCGAGGAATGCACTCTGTAAGACCCCTGAAGGTGTCCTCTGTAAGATGTTAGCAGCAAATCCTTCAAGTCCTGTAGGTTGCGAGGTGGAGCCACCATGGATCGAACTTGTTGGTCCAGCACATCCCACAGATGCTCAATTTGATTGAGATGATGGTTATATATACGGTTCCATACACTTTTAAATAAGAATCCTTAATTTCTATATCATCCATTTAATTTAATCAAAGCATTTATTATTAATACTATTCACTATTATTATATGAATGTAGACTTGCCAGTGAATTGACAGGTTGCTCTGCAAAACACCACCCACCAAAGACTTCAGCAAATACAAACACTACATATAATTGACACACTCTAAGTGCTTGCTAGTTTTCGGACTGGCTCACATTTCTGGTGGGCTGCAGTCAGATTTCTTCTTACTTATATATTTACAGTTTATTTATTAGAATTTATACATACTATCTTGAATATAGTAGATTTAGAATATAAAATTTGTTTTTTACATATTCTTTCGCAATGATGACATTTACAGTTACAATATTTTACCAGGGTTTAACAGTGACAACAATGTTAAAGAAAATTTTAGAAAATGTAGTGATAATAAAATTACAATGCCAGTTATAATTAAAAGGGGGGAAAGGATGTTTTCTCTCTAACATCACATTTTACTCATACATTACTGACATTAAGCTTGGAGAAACTACTCAGATATGCCCTTTTCAAAAAACCTCACAGCTACAGATGTTCCAAATCTTTTAGCATTATGAGAAAAAAATATGTCTGTTTGTAAAATTGCACTTTCGTTCCTTAATCCATAGAGAGGGCCCATTTCATGTAATGCATGCTAAGTGAGAAATATGAGATTTTAGGGGGAAGAAAGTCCATTAGTTTAAAATATATTCAAATTGTGCAATTAGCTCTGTTCCAGATAAAAAGGCTCCATGTGGCTCCAGTATTTGGACTTTTTCTTATTTCTTTGCAATGTGTTAACCTCTGTCTCACTCTTTCTCTCTGGATCTGTTTTTTGTCACATCCTCTCCCATTCTTTCTTAATTTTTTTGTTTTTTGTTACAGAAAGACTGAAAAATATTACACAGAATGCAAACAGATCTGTATACATAACACACATTGTACATGACCATAACATACATTACTGCAGGTAGATAAAGGTATACATGTAGATCTGTATTCTGCACATAATATACAACTACACATGACTGTATCGTAGATTATTTAGCACCTAAAAGGAACACTCCATATTTTCCAACTCCCCTAGAGTTAAACAGTTTTACCGTTTTCAAATCCATTCAGCCGATCTGGCGGTAGCACATTTACATAGCACATAGTATAGCTTACCATATATCATTGAATCTGATTAGACAGTTAGCATCTTGCTCAAAAATGACTTTGGTCATTAACTTTGCTGCCGTACCATGGGTGCAGCAGGTGCAATAATATTACGCAGTGCCTGAAAATAGTCCCCAGCACGCTCTCTGTGCAAGCAGGTTGTCACGTTGGTTATGTTGACGGAGGTTATCCTATTTCAGGCGCCGCGTAATATCATTGCGCCTGCTGCACCCATGGTACGGCAGGAAAGTTCCTTGATTATTACACAATGAGAGTATAGTTCCTAGCCATATCGGTTTAAATTTGCAACTTTTCATTTTCTGTTGGTTTCACAATGTAACAACTACACAAGTCTCCCAATTACACAATATAACTAAAGAAGAACTAAAATTCCATCACTAAAACTAACTGTCCAATGCTATCTCACGACCAATTCGTACATATTTTACGAGGTGGCTATTTCGTACAAATTTGTGCGACCTCACTCAAATTTCGTGCGTTTTGCCTAAACCCCAGTGATGGGTAGGTTTAGGGGCGGGTTGAGGTAGGTCATTCTGCAATTCATACGAATTTGCCAACTCGTCAAATATGTACGATTTAGTAAAAATCGTATGAATTTGTAATGAGTGAGGTCGCATAAATTGCAATTAGCCACCTCGTAAAATATGTACGAATTGCCGTGAGATCGGGTTGAACTGTCAGTGGAGTGTAAGCAGATTATATGCAAATGTATGAATGAGATTGTACAAAATAAGAATTTAGCTTGCCATAAAGTAAAATATACAAATTGCCACAAGAGTGTGTTGTATCAGCCATAAAGTAAAACAATTGTCTTACACCAGTGAATCCAGCACAATAAAATCAGGAATTTAATTTGGTGACACTAATGGCACAGACTCCTCCACTTTTGTAGAGACAACTGAGATTTGTAAGAATGAACAGAGTGTGTCTTTACTGTTATCAGGATTGCTTCACGATGTACCCTGTATTTCAGAATGTACTCCTTTCATTGCTTGAAGAAAGATGCTTTTCTCATGCTTCTCTTGTGTTAAGAGATGTAATTTTGTCTATCACTCCTGTAGCTTATCTCTCTTGTCAGTATCACACACACAGCTGTGTTCAGGCTCCTGTGCTGGCAGGAAGAACTGATTGCTGGGTTATCTGCCACTGGGGAAAACCCATGTCAATACAGTCTGATGTCACAAAGTAAAATCATTAAATTCTATCCTTCTGCTAGAAAAATAGTGACGGCAAACATCAAGTGAATGTTCCTAGGTGTGACATGCTTCATCTGATGGAGCTTGAATGAAAACAGATACTAAGAACAGTTCGCTGAAAACCCCAATGCTCAAAATAATTAATTGGTTTGAGTTGGGTAAACTTAAATTAAACAAATTAGTTAAATCAAATGAGATTTTATGAGCATTTAGAACTTTCTTTTTCTTTTGAGTTCACAAAACTGACACATTTTAAGTAGGGCTGTCAAGCGATTAAAATTGTTTAAATTAATTAATTACACAATGTGGCGATTAATTAATCGAATTGATTGCAAATTAATCGCACATAAAATTTTGCTGAAAATGACTCCCAAACGATCATTTAAAGTCATTATTGTGTAAAAAAATTACAATACCTAATGTTTAAATTAATGTTTATTTATATTAATATGGAAATATTAAATTATACTTTAAATGAGAATATGCCAGTAGGTGGTGGTAAATATCTAATTGAGTCATTCATTCATTCAATTCATTCAAACGGTTGATTCATTCAGGAGTGAAGTAAATGGCTCTCTTTCTGGTCCATTGAATCATTGGTTCACCCGATTCGTTCTCACACTGGCAGTTTAGTTCGAATTCGAAACGGCACACGGTTCACATGAATAATTGGTAATGTGAAACTACATCCTATTCTTTATCAATCAACTGTATGAAATGTTCGTTAAATGCGTTGCTTTTTTACCTCAACTAATTAATCTAATTAACGCGTTAAACTGACAGCACTAATTTTAAGTAAATGTTTCATTGTTTCTTTTAAGTTTGACAAACTTAAATTTAACTGATACTGTGATTTACACTACACTATTTCCCAGCATGCTTTGCCATGACACTCGAAAGGGAGAGTAAATGCCAAAATTAAGTGTTATAACATTTTTTTTTATGTGCAAGATTAAGGTCAAGTGGGAGATTTAGTAGTGTCAAAAGAGAAGAGTTTGTGTTATGTTGGGATTTTTTGGAGGGGGATAGGGGTGACTGGATGATGAGCTTAGTTTGAGAACAGATGTGTGTTAAATAGTTTACAGTGGGGCAAAAATTGTGCCACCACAAATAAATCAGCCACCAATTGTGCAAGTTCTCCCACTTAAAAAGATAAGAGAGGCCTGTAATTTCCATCATAGGTACACCTATGAGAGACAGAATGAGAAAAAATAAAATCCAGAAAATCACATTGTCTGAATTTTAAAGAATTTGTTTGCAAATTATGGTGGGAAATAAGTATTTGGTCAATAACAAAAGTTAATCTCAATACTTTGTTATATACCCTTTGTTGGCAATGACAGAGGTCAAACGTTTATTGCAAGTCTCCACAAGAGACTTTTTTTACACACTGTTTTTTTTACACACTGTTGCTTGTAGATTGGCCCATTCCTCCATGCAGATCTCCTCTAGAGCAGTGATGTTTTGGGGCTGTTCCTAGGCAACACATATTTTCTATGGGGTTGAGATCTGGAGACTGGCTAGGCCACTCCAGGACCTTGAAATGCTTCTTACGAAGCCACTCCTTTATTGCCCGGGAGGTGTGTTTGGGATCATTGTCATGCTGAAAGACCCCGCCACGTTTCATCTCCAATGCTCTTCCTGATGGAAGGATGTTTTTACTCAAAATCTCACGATACATGGCCCCATTCATTATTTCCTTTACATGGTTCAGTCGTCCTGGTCCCTGTGCAGAAAAACAGCCCCAAAGCATGATGTTTCCACCCCCATGCTTCATAGTAGGTATGGTGTTCTTTGGATGCAACTCCGTATTCTCTCCTCCAAACACGACTTGAGTTTTTACCAAAAAGTTATATTTTGGTTTCATTTGACCATATGACATTCTCCCAATCATCTTCTGGATCATCCAAATGCTCTATAGCAAACTTCAGACGGGCCCGGACATGTACTGGCTTAAGCAGGGGGAAACGTCTGACACTGCATGATTTGAGTCCCTGGCGGCGTAGTGTTACTGATGGTAGCCTTTGTTACTTTGGTCCCAGCTCTCTGCAGGTCATTCACTAGATTTTTGCTCACCGTTCTTGTGACCATTTTGACCCCACGGGGTGAGATCTTGCGTGGAGCCCCAGATCGAGGGAGATTGTCAGTGGTCTTGTATGTCTTCCATTTTCTAATAATTGCTCCCACAGTTGATTTCTTTACACCAAGCTGCTTACCTATTGCAGATTCAGTCTTCCCAGCCTGGTGCAGGTCTACAATTTAGTTTCTGGTGTCCTTTGACAGTTCTTTGGTCTTGGCCATAGTGGAGTTTGGAGTCTTACTGTTTGAGGTATTGGACAGGTGTCTTTTATAAAGAGTTCAAACAGGTGCCATTAATACAGGTAACGAGTGGAGGACAGAGGAGCACCTTAAAAAGAAGTTACAGGTCTGTGAGAGCCAGAAATCTTGCTTTTTTGTAGGTGACCAAATACTTATTTTACACCATAATTTGCAAATAAATTATTTAAAAATCAGACAATGTGATTTTCTGTGGGTTTTTTTCTCATTCTGTCTCTCATAATTGAAGTGTACCTATGATGAAAATTATGTAAAAATGCAGCTTTATTAGAGGGACAATCCACACACATAATCCAATTTACAGGCAATTGGTCAATAAACAGGCAGGCAGTCCAAACAAACAAACAAACAAACAAACAAAGCAGGAGCGACAGGCAAAGGGTAGTCCAAAATCAGGCATAGAGTCCAGATAACAAAATACATGCGAAATCAGGTATAAACACTCAGAGATGCCGTTTAACACATACAAAACCTCACAGTGAATGACAGGGTCAACAGGCTACATATAGGTATAGGTAATGAGGTAAATGAGACACAGGTGTAATCAATGAGTGCTGATGAGTCCGGGCAATGAATTATTGGTAATGTAGTCTTTGATAGAATGACAGTCGGGGGTGGAGTGCCCTCTGGTGGTAATCATGGGGCTGTGTTTTATTGTAAATATTGTTTATAAAAAATATAAAACTGAAATGTTTATTTTTCCATACTGCAAATAGCCTATAGTAAATACAGTATTAGCTGTACATTCTGTATAGTAAATTGTTTACTTGTTGAAGGTTTAAAGAAGATCATGGACTCTTTGTGCAAAAATATATTTCATTGTTATTGTTAGCTAGTAGACTATCAAAATTCATTAAGGCTAATTAATAATAATAATACATTTTGTAAATAATATTTTCATATGTAAAAAGTAATTTTTTGTTTAATTTTGAAGTTGTAAAAAATATATATAGACCTTTATATTTGTTTTCAGAATTCTCAGTTATATATTTGGAATTTGTTAAATGATATATGATATTATTGGAACTTCACAACGTTAATTACAGAAAATATTTTCTACACTGCAGTAGGATTATATAGATTCATAAATTGGATTATGAGTAGTTTTGAATAAATAAGGTGTTTGGTTATGTTCTTGCATTTTATTAACTGTGGGTGGGTAGTGACTGTAATTTTGCTGTTGAAAATCATCTTCTTTGTCTTGTGAACTGAAGGGAAACTCCTTGATTTATGTTTTGCTTTGTTATCATTAATTTTACTGCTCACTGTCTTCAGAAACCCTGCATTATCATGTTAGTGCTTCTCCGTGCTCAAACACTGTTGTGTTTCTGTGCTAAGAGTTTGGTTTTGACATTAAGCTAAAGAGAATGTTTAAGAGCAATGGAGCGTAACACACACACACACACACACACACACACACACACACACACACACACACACACACACACACACACACACACACACACACACACACACACACACACACATGTTGTGTTTCCATGTTTTATGGGGACATTCCATAGGCGTAATGCATTTTATACTGTACAAACCGTATTTTCTATCCCCTACACTGCCCCTGCCCCTAAACCTACCTATCACAGGAGACAAGCTGCATCTTTACATTTTCAAAAACATCACTTAGTGTGATTTATAAGATGTTTTCCTCATGGGGACCAAAAATGTCCCCACAAGGACAAGGATTTTGGATATTGCCATCTTTGTGGGGACATTTTGTCCCCATACCGTAGGGATTACCAGTCCACACACACACACACACACACACACACACACACACACACACACACACACACACACACACACACACTCTCTCTCTCTCATGCACATTCAGCTGGGTTATGCAAAGTATTGCTGAGGTGCACAGTCAGAGTTTAACAGCTTCAGTGAGAGCTATATTTAACATGGTGTGTGTGTAGTAGATGTGTCACGCTGTAAGATAGCGCCTTTAAACTCTCCGTAATAAAGCTGTGTGTGTATTCAGGTGTGCAGGTATCCAAAATTGTGTAAAAGAGTTGCCTAATTTTCCCATGGCGTCACACGTTTATTTTCCCTCTAGGATCATGTAACATGCTTCTTTTTCAGGAAAGAAAAAGATACTAAATGCTGCAATGATTTCTGCTTATGTCAAATGTAGAAAATCTTGGAAAAGTGTTTGTTTGCTTACCTGAAAATTGGATGATTAAAAAAACGGAATTATGTAACCAGATTCCAAAAAGGAAGTACTTGTAATTAGATTATATTACGTTTTAAAAATGCTTATAATCAGATTATAAACAGGTGGATTGTATGATAACATATTATTCACACATTATTTTGACTTTAAGATTTTAAGTTAATATTTAAATAATTTGACAACACATTCACATGCTCACAGTTCTCTAGGTTGTTTGATGTTTACACTGGTATGCAGGTATAAACAAATATTTGTTTTTCTTTTTTCTTTACATTTTTATGATTTAATTTATTCAGTTTTCATCATCTCACAAACTCTGTGCAGTTACTTTTCAAACCCTATTTGGGGAAACCCTGTCATTTAATGCACCTAGTGTTGTTGATAATAAAGAATGGAATAATTTTTTTTCCTCTTTGTGTTTTTATATAAATGGTACAAAATAATGGTATTCAAATCTATGTGATAAATGAGTTAGGTCAAAAGTAATCAGAATTCATTACCTAAAATGTGTAATCTAATAGATTGTTACAATTTTCGACATGTAATTTGTATTAAATAATGGACTACAATTTGTAAGTAATCTTCCCAGAACTGAATGTATTATAGCTCCCTGCAGAGAGGGGGGATTTGGGGTAAATACTTGGACTGACCATGTGATGAAGTTGCTTTTCATACAGAAACTCTCTCTCTCCCTTTTTAGTTGGACAAATTTGATACACGGACAGACACAAAGGAAAACGAAAATGCCAGTGGCGTCTGCAAGCTCTGACTCAGGTAAGATGCTTTATTTTAATAATTATCTGAACTTAGAGTTTGTTACCATTCCAAAATCTTGTTAGTCCACAAAAGGGTTTTTGTGAAATAATGAGAAAGGGAATGTCAGTGACAACCATAACGAGCCAGTCAGCCATTTCTGGCTGGAACACCACAATAAACTGGGATTTAATGTTTGTGCTTCACTGAGCATCCACACATCCGCCAAGCGTCAAACCTAGCTTTCACTGGAGAGACACTTGTGTCAATATCATTGGATTTCTCTGAAATCAATGTGTTGTTCTGTTATGATGTTCTTTTGTTTAAAGAAAGACAAAACAGAGAGATGAATCACATTGTTGAGAAGGGATGATGAAAAACAGAGGTGATGAGACAAGTAACATAAGACAAGCAATTTATAGCAGGTGCAGATTTTTAAAGAATAAAGTTTATGTAGAAGCAAAACAATTCAAATAGATAAAATATAAATGTAAAATAATATAGCAAAAATGTGAATGAAAATAGAAACTAAAACCAAATATTATAGTAGATATCTAGATTGCTTGTCCATAAAGGTATTCATCAATTTAGATTTTTTAAATTATACCTCAAGGCATCATGATATAATGATGTTTGTAGTTTGGGGGGGGGGACTGTTTTTTCTAAACAATGGAAGATGGGAAAGTGTTCGAAACATGTTTAATTTAAAAGTTATTTTGATTTAATCAGAAACAGCTTGCCAAAGCGAACTTTCCAGAAAAGGTCACTACAACTGGTAAACACCTTTGTACTACCTTTAGACACATAACCATGCCTTGGCTTAAGGATGACCTTACAGTCATTCAGCCCAAACTCAAGACAGGATGAACTAATAGAAAGCAACTGCAGGTTACCAACTCACTTAACCGAGGCAAGCACTAGCAAAAGGGCAGTTTTGAGAGAGAGTGCCCATAAACTGACCAACTGTGTCGGCTCAAACGGGGGCCTTGGGGGTCCTTGAGGAAGGTGGACATGTCCCAAGTAAGAACCTTGTGGGGGCGAGACGGGTTTAGCGGCTGTGACGGCTTGCACACACTCACAGGAGTGAGCACAGAGTAACGGCTGAGCTCAGTGTTTTGACTGAATAATAAGGTTTTTTCTCGCAAAACCTTATAGTATGCCTCCTGAACACTTTCCATATATGGCGCGCGTCTCACTGTATCATTGCGTGATACTTTTGTATCCTTTTCATAAGGTTTTGGCCTGGTCGCCATTCCAGGATTTTTTATTTTTTTATTTCTTCTTTTGAGGTCCGAAAAAGAAAGACGGACATAGGGCATTGAAACAGCAGGGTGAGTAAAAGATGACTTTATTTTCATTTCATTATCCCTTTAAGGAACTTAATGATTAGATCATTCCCTCTCAATGACTGCCTAGAAATGGAAGAATGGTACAGCACATCAGCCCTTGAATGTGGACAGCCGCTTGTGTAGAAAGGAAAGGATTGATGCCATGTCACAAGTTACAATGTCATGATTCTGGACTGTGCACCAGTCAGACAGACTACTTAAGTGAGTAGAGGCACCTTGTAGATGTGGCTTGTGCCTCCGCAATGGTGTTCAGCACACTCCACGATATGCACTAAGGCCCTGTCGAGGCCACACATGAAGGCTTCACAACTCTGGTTGGGGGTGCCAAATTGAGCCTGCCGCTTGGGAGAGGAAATCGCACTTTGGTTCCAAAGTGGCAGAGCCCTGACGCAGCAGTGGGTCACCTTGAGATTTAAGTGTCCCATTTGCCAAGCTCAGGGTTGGATGCGGGATTTTAGCCAAGACTGAGGAAGCTGCTGTAATGAGTCCCAGCAACCTCTGAAACGTGTTGAGGGGGCAGAGCTTCTGCTTTGAACGAGTCACATTGAATGCGTGCTGCGGCAACAGCCAGGCCAACATCTGGGCCGAGTGGAAAACTGCACCCCGGAAGTTTAAATAGTAGGACGAAAAACTGGTAAGCAACCCATTTGAATGCAAACCTCAAGAACAGTCTGTGATGAGAGGCTATCTGGATATGAATGTATGCACATTTCAGATCCACTAATAAAAAACAATCCCCTGTGCAAATCTGTGAGAGGATTTGTTTTTAGGTTAGCATTCTGAACAGCTGTCTCAACTGTTAAGTTGTCTTCGAGGATGGGCTTAGGGCACCATCCTTCTTCGGAACGAGGAAGTAGCAGCTGTAAAACCCTGACTCGCTGTGGGCCGCGGGCACTATCTCTATGGTGTCCATTGCCAGTAAGCTCTCGTAAAACATGCAACCGGACCACACCCTCAAAGCAGCAAAATAGATATACTAAAACGCAGCAGAAAACGAGAATGCAGCAAATACAATTATTGTGTCATATCAGGAAGATGACTCTGACCGCTAAACCAGATTTGTGACAAATTAATGCGTGCCGCCTGTTATAATTATTTAGAGATGGCAAGGGGAGACAAAAAAGTTATTACTAGTTTACTTTGTTTTGTGCTCATGATGAGAGTTTTGATTATTAAATTATGTACGTTGTTTGTTTTTAGTAGTTTATTACTTTGATCAAAATATAAAAATAGCCCATACTTTTCTATATTGTTAAATCCTGCACCCCCAGTATGTTTTCTCAGTCCCAAGGACTATATATATATTTATGCATAATTACATTCAACTAACCCTCAACCAAACCCTGATCCTACCTTAAACCTATAGTAAGTACAAACCCGATTCCAAAAAAGTTGGGACACTCTACAAACTGTGAATAAAAACAGAATGCAATGATGTGGAAATTTCAAATGTCAATATTTTATTCAGAATACAACATAGATGACATATCAAATGTTTAAACTGTGAAAATGTATAAATTTAAGGTAAAAATAAGCTGATTTTAAATTTCATGGCATCAACACATCTCAAAAAAGTTGGGACATGGCCATTTTTACCACTGTGTGGCATCCCCTCTTCTTTTTATAACAGTCTGCAAACATCTGGGGACTGAGGAGACAAGTTGCTCAAGTTTAGGTATAGGAATGTGGTCCCATTCTTGTCTAATACAGGCTTCTAGTTGCTCAACTGTCTTAGGTCTTCTTTGTCGCATCTTCCTCTTTATGATGCGCCAAATGTTTTCTATGGGTGAAATATCTGGACTGCAGGCTGGCCATTTCAGTACCCGGAGCCTTATCCTACACAGCCATGATGTTGTAATCGATGTAGTATGTGGTCTGGCATTGTCATGTTGGACAATGCAAGGTCTTCCCTAAAAGAGACGACGTCTGGATGGGAGCATATGTTGTTTGATAATTTGGATATACACTCACCTAAAGGATTATTAGGAACACCATACTAATACTGTGTTTGACCCCCTTTCGCCTTCAGAACTGCCTTAATTCTATGTGGCATTGATTCAACAAGGTGCTGAAAGCATTCTTTAGAAATGTTGGCCCATATTTAGCATCTTGCAGTTGATGGAGATTTGTGGGATGCACATCCAGGGCACGAAGCTCCCGCTACACCACATCCCAAAGATGCTCAACTGGGTTGAGATCTGGTGACTCTGGGGGCCATTTTAGTACAGTGAACTCATTGTCATGTTCAAGAAACCAGTTTGAAATGATTTGAGCTTTGTGACATGGTGCATTTTCCTGCTGGAAGTAGCCATCAGAGGATGGGTACATGGTGGTCATAAAGGGATTGACATGGTCAGAAACAATGCTCAGGTAGGCCGTGGCATTTAAACGATGCCCAATTGGCACTAAGGGGCCTAAAGTGTGCCAAGAAAACATCCCCCACACCATTACACCACCACCACCACCAGCCTGCACAGTGGTAACAAGGCAACATGATGGATCCATGTTCCCATTCTGTTTACGCCAAATTCTGACTTTACCATCTGAATGTCTCAACAGAGACTCATCAGACCAGGCAACATTTTTCCAGTCTTAAACTGTCTAATTTTGCTAAGCTCGTGCAAATTGTAGCCTCTCTTTCTTATTTGTAGTGAAGATGAGTGGTACCCGGTGGGGTCTTCTGCTGTTGAAGCCCATCAGCCTCAAGTTTGTGCGTGTTGTGGCTTCACAAATGCTTTGCTGCATACCTTGGTTGTAACGAGTGGTTATTTCAGTCAAAGATGCTCTTCTATCAGCTTGAATCAGTCGGACCATTCTCCTTTGACCTCTAGCATCAACAAGGCATTTTCGCCCACAGGACTGCCGCATACTGGATGTTTTTCCCTTTTCACACCATTCTTTGTAAACTAGAAATGGTTGTGCGTGAAAATCCCAGTAACTGAGCAGATTGTGAAATACTCAGACCGGCCCGTCTGGCACCAACAACCATGCCACGCTCAAAATTGCTTAAATCCCCTTTCTTTCCCATTCTGACATTCAGTTTTCCACTTTTCCACAGTCCATTTTAAACGAGCCTGGGCCCAGAGAAAACGCCTGCGCTTCTGGATCATGTTTAGATATGGCTTCATTTTTGATCTCTAGAGTTTTAGCCGGCAACAGCGAATGGCACGGTGGATTGTGTTCACCAACAATGTTTTCTGGAAGAATTCCTGAGCCCATGTTGTGATTTACATTACAGTAGCATTCCTGTATGTGATGCAGTGCCGTCTAAGAGCCCAAAGATCACTGGCATCCAGTATGGTTTTCCGGCCTTGACCCTTATGGACAGAGATTGTTACAGATTCTCTGAATCTTTGGATGATATTATGCACTGTAAATGATGATTACTTCAAACTCTTTGCAATTTTTCTCTGTGAAACTTTCTGATATTGCTCCACTATTGGAATCAGGTTTGTACATGTAGTTAATTAATATTACTGAGTAATTACATGTATAATTGCACTGTAACACAGACACCTTAAAAACCTTTTGTATTTTACAAAGTACTATGGATGCCCTGATGGAAATTGTTCCAAAGAAGTATTGTCTGGACTACTGCTGGGAAGGAAATATAGAGACCAGACCTCTTTGAACTTTAATTGAATACAGTAGATTAATAAATGCTTTAATCTTATTACCTAATACCTAATGTGTTGACTTCTAGTAATAAATTCAAACCGTAAAATGTTAGTTACGTAAGGTAATTAAAATAAAGATGCCCCAGAGTATATATTTAAAGGAAGTACCATGTGAGTCAGCATCCCCTACATCAAATGTGTATTACCATCCTTCTGTTAAGGTGCACGCATCTGGTATTAAATTAATGAGCTCACAGTGCCCGACCTGCAGTCATGAGAAAACACACATTGTAATCTCTTTACACTGCAGAGAATCTTGGCTCAGAGCTGATACTTCGAGCTCTGTGATCGCACTGAATGAGCACGCAAAAGAGACCAAGAAAAATTAGGTGAACTTTGCCATTTTTCTGTGAATAACAAATGGTGCAGCAACCTGGGACAAATTAGTGTTATTCACAGGTTAGTGACCCAAATGTTACTCCCTCAGGACGTCTGTTTTAGCTATGTGCTATCTGTCTTGATGTCTAATCAGTCACGAAAGAGGTTTTGTAGACTGTAAAATAAGAGACTAGACCTGATGTTTGCCAGTATTAACAGGATCCTGTCATTTTACATGCATATAGGCTAAATTCGCTTCACAGGATCGGTTAAAGGAAACGTACTAAAACATGATTTATGTGTCGTATGGTAAAGACTCTTTTTATAGAGGAAGAAATTCCACAGGGACAAGCTAGAATGCTTCACCAGCACAACATGAAGAAGTGCACTGGGGCTATAGTTAATCAATGATGTTTGTCATCAGTTTTAGTTTTTTCTACTAATTTATATAAAATAATTAAATAAAAACACATTAAAAAGCAAATGATATAATGATACCTCTTCTGTGGTTAGCTTTTTTACATTTCAAATATTTGGATATTTTTAGATGTTTTAAGGGCATAAAGTAAAAAAAAATGTCAGGGTGATACAACTGTCCAATTAAAAGTAATCTTAAAAAAATAAAACTTTATTAAGTAATTTGCTTTTTTTTTAAATTATAATTTCCTAGAATTCTTTTCTCCATTGATCATAATTTAAAAATTTTATGACAAGGTTCAGGTTGTAAAATATAATTTGGTGTGGCACTGCAAAAACTTAATAATGAATAATAGTTGTGTGAAAAATACGTATGTTAAAAAAGTTTTTGAAAATAATAATTAAGTTGCATATGTATTGAAGGTCTATGGAAAATATGTTCCTTGATGATTACACCACATGACAGTCATTTCAATTGAATGTTTCTTGAAAATTGTATAAAAGTTTGGTATCATTTTACAATAAGGTTTCATGTGTTATAGATTTGTTAACATGAAATAAGAATAAACTTCAAATGTTGATAAAATTTGTTACTTAATTCACTGTGAACTAACATTAATAAACAACACATATTTGCATTTTTATTAACTAACATTAACCAAGATGAATAAATGTTGTAAACAAAAAAAATTGATCTCTGTTAGTGAATGTTAGTTACTACATTAACTAAAGTCAGCAAATGAGACATTATTTAATAGTTACCAATCTTATTTTTTAAAACAAGAAACCAGCATAAATACAAAAAGTGCATTTCTAAGAATTTAGCACATGTCATTAACCTATAATATATAAGTATATTAGGCAACGTGATCTAGTGCTCATTTTGAAATATGAATACAGATTCATGCTATGGAAGGTGTGTGGGCGTACAACTTAACTGACCTTTTACAGTTATTCACTGTGGTTATGTAATTATATTGTGTTATACAATACTGTGTCTAGTAACTGTATATGATTCAACAATGATTCCGCTAACAGCATATATTAGACAAAATCTTAAATGTTGGTTAAATCTAGGCTTTTCAAACTTTTATATGCCACGGACCCCCAAAGATGAACATCCTCGTGTCAGGGACCCCCTTCCTGAAAATTAAAAGATGTCTGTCTTTTAATAAACCCCCAATTAATACACTAAAAATATATATCTAACATTAGTTTCTATTAAGTTACTTTATTATATATATATTTTCTACACACTAAAATAATTAAAAGTATCATTTATATGTTTATTTAAATCCAATTTGTAATAATTTATATTAATATTTCTATTCATTTATTTTAATCTAATAAGTTTTTTACATTTTATTATATGTTAATTTAACACTTATTTATTTTAATTGAATTTATTTATGTACTTCATTTTTATTTCTCTATGCTTTTAAGCTAATTTATAAATAATAAATTAAGCAAATGTATTTATTTACAATTTATAATTTATTTTAATTTGTTTATTTATTTAATTTAACATTTAATCAATTATTTATTTATTTAGTTACTTTTTAAAATGTTTTTTCTCTAGACTTTTCCACGGACCCCTGTCACTCCTTTGCGGCCCCCTGGGGGACCCCGGACCCCAGTTTGAAAACCCCTGTTTTAAATTAATAATTGAATTCAACAATATATACAAATAGCACTTCTCATGCAAAATGTCATGCTAGTAAAAAGTGAATGTTGGTCAATAAAAAAGACATCAAGAAACAAAATACAAGCTTCACATCTTGAGAGAAGTAATGCTGAATTAAAGAAAGTATAGTAATAGAGGCTTGTATGATAATGTTTATTGTATTCAGATCAGTTTCTGCTAATAACCCCAGATATAAATTCATGTTCAATATTTCCTGCATAATTATGTACATAGCAAAATATAAAACATAACACCCATCATCATAATGACTTCTATATATTGCCAATCCTGCCTGAAATAACCATAAACATAGGAGATAATGTGCAAAGTAACAATTAATTTACATACATATTTCCTGCGCTGTGAATTGGGTGATTTTAAACCAAAGGTTTGGCTGTCAATCAATAGTGCCCTCTGGTGCTCAAACGTTTCCTGTGGCTTCACCACCTGTTGGCAGTGTAGAAGCAACCTGGTCATATAAAGCTGGCTGTACTTTATAATGCTGCTCAGGTTTTAAACATGTAGCTTTGCCAGTCTAGTATCCAGCATGCTTTTCTGCATTGTGCTGAGGGAGCAATGCTTTTCCAGCAGACTCTAAGCACCTAAACATGCTGATCCAGAAGGCCAGCTCGATTACTCACTGAATGAAATGCATGGCAAAAGGGTTCTTGGACAGAATGTCTTGAGCTGATCTGGGTTCTAAGGTGGGTTAGGACAAGATTGTCAAAGGTCTTCATTAAAAGGGATGTAAGTACTTCTAGTTTTTGCTGCCCGTTGTTTCCACTTAGCTTGTGAGCACTGACCTTCAACACTTTGCATCATCACTGTCAGGACCTGCTGGCTTCCATCCTATGCTTTTCCTTTAACTGCATCAACTAAAGAAACTGCTTTCCTTCCCATTACTGAAGTGTCATCCAGAGTCCTCATTTAGCTCATATTCAGTTGACACTTGAGATAATGAGGTCCAGTTTGCCACAAGTAAACACTAGCTGACAACATCGTGATGGCTAAGTGATTATACAGCATGACATAAATCCTTTCGCCAGTTAGTAGAAATGTGCACTTTCCATTTTTTTTATTTACTCCTCATTGCAAGGTTTAGATTTACTGTTTGAAAGGTTATGTTTACAGAGTACACTGTAAAATAATTGCATGAATCAGGGTATTTGTAGACAGTTTTTAGTTTTAGTTTCAGAAGTTCTAGGGTAAAATCACAAACCTGACTCTTAATCTCTCCCATACCAGACAGGGGCGATTCAGGATTTTTATCTCTTATGCATACATCATTATTTTAATACCTTTTCTAGGTAAAGCACTTTTAATTACCATTGTGTATGAAATGTGCTATATAAATAAACTTGCCTTGCATTTTACATAATTTTACTGTTTTCATAATTTACAGTAGTACTTCTACAATACACATTGCAGTTAAATATACATAAAACATGTACAATGACTTCACAATGAACGGGAACAGGACATGACTGATGTAGCTACATTGTTCTGTAGAATCACAATATTTATCTCTGTCTGTATTACAGTCATCTCATGTTTTTATTTACAGATTAACTGTAATAGTGTGATGTCCACGTACCATACTGGTGCTTGGGTTCCCAGCATGCATTTCGGCATGAACACATTTGTCTGCCTATTGGTGTATTTTGCTGTTTTTGTTATGGGTAACAGTTTAAAATAATGTATTTAGTTAAAATGACTAATGCATTAGAGAGTGGACTGTTTATGCATGGTATCATGGACAAATTACCAATACTTTTACGGCATTTATTACTAATCTACTAATATATTTTACTAATAAATTATCTTCAGTTAATTGCAAACTAAATGTTACAGTTAACTTCAGTTAATTCAGTTAACTTTAGTTAATTTATTATGAGCAAACATTTAAATTGAACAATAGCATTTATAAATTTAATATTTAAGTTAAATTTAATATTAACTTAGATTAAATGCTGTCAATGTTGTTCATGGTTAGTACATGATAAGAAATGTTTTGCCTTTTCAAAATCATTGTAAAGTGTTACTTTGTTCAAAGTGTAATGTTTAAAGTTTATTAATATTTCTTTTAATCTAAAATTGATTCGTTGTTTTACGCCGAGTGTTGGTGCCTTGGTAATATTAAAAGGTCACCAGCAATAATAGCCACTCAGCTCACCACAACAGCACTAACTAACTTAATTGCTTATAAAATATATTTATTACTAAATTACAGCCTGTATTGTGTTTTTTGCTGCTTTTTGTTGCTTTTAAAATTTTCGCAAAAAAAAAAAACAATTTACCACTTTATTACCAAAATATTAATCATGTAAAGTTCATGCAACAACGTCTACTCTCGTGTCAACACAACACGCATGCGGCATGGTGCGCGTGAACGTGTGTTGAGATATCTTGTAAATAAATTGGTTAATAATGCGCAAACAAAGTACTCGAGTCGCTTCAAAAAATGTAATTTAAAGGGTTAGTTCACCCAAAAATGAAAATTAGCCCATGATTTACTCACCCTCAAGTCCTCCTAGGTGTATATGACATTCTTCTTTCAGAGGAATAAAATCAGAGTTATATTAAAAAGTCCTGGCTCTTCCAAGCTTTATAATGGCAGTGACTTGTTGTTTCGTTTTTGAAGTCCATAAAAGTGCATCTATCCATCATATAACTGCTCTACACTGCTCTGGAGGGTTCATAAAGGCCTTCTGAAGCGAAGTGATGTGTTTGTGTAAGAAAAATATAGACTAAAATAACTCAATTGAGTTTGTTGCCCAGCCCTATGTCTGCAAGAGGCGTCAAAGCTTGCGATGCTTCTATACATCGCGTTAGGGGTCACTGACCGCTGGAAGCTAGTTATTTTAGTCTATGAAGTTTTAAATATGGACATTTTTCTTACACAAACACGCCACTTCGCTTCAGAAGGTCTTTATTGACCCCCCGGAGCCGTGTGGAGCGGTTATATGATGGATTGATACATAAAAACTGACGCTGTAAATACAGTTGCTGAGGAAGTCTTTGGAGCTAAAATTCAGAAATGATAATGCTAGGGGTGTGACGAGACACTTAGCTCACACGACGAGACACGGGATTGGGTTCACGGGAACGAGACGATACAAGATTTGACAAATGACAAAAATAGTCTGCAGGTGCTAATTTCACCTCACGCTCCTTCATGGTGATATCGCGAGAAAGCTTGTCAGACCCCTAATAATGGCCATTGTGTTTCCAAAACTTGCTGCAAGCAGTAGACCAATCACAACAGACTGGGCCACCTGGGCCACCAATCAGAGCAGAGAAGGCTCTCAGAAAGGAGGGGTTTAGAGAGATCATTTATCAAACCATTTCAGACACTGTGAGTATTTCTTTTATACCTTGGATGCATGTAAACCTATTGCAGGAGACCTCCAAAACAAAATTAGGAACCTTTAAAAAAGAAAAATAGTGGCACTTTCCCTTAGTTATTAGTATTTTACTTCATTTTGTCTGTAAAATTTTCTTAAAACATCTGAATGAAAAAACTTAATTTGAGTAATTTAAATAAATTTGACTTGATTTTCAGTGTGGATAGCTCATCATGAAAAGTTAATATTGAGATCTCTGGCAGGGTTTGAGATGTTGTTAAGAGCTCACCCAACGCTCTACAGCATCTGAGATCTAAGAGACTTAAATAAAAGTCTCCGTTTACACTTAATGTAATTTTATAGGAGAAACATTTAAAGAAATTAGCTTTTATAGAGCTCTCTTAAGTCTTCTTCCCTATGGAGAATTTCCAATGGCATTAACCATTTTGTCTTCCTCCTTGGCTTTTTCTATATTCTGTCTTGCCCTCTTATGTATTGTCTCCTCTTATTAGGTCTCTGCGTTTAGTTTTGAGCTTTATCAGTGGGTCTAAAAGGCTTCAGTGGCTGAGGGAGAGTGATGGGGAGGAGGCTGAAAATCTCTGGCAACCTGTGTATCTGGAAACAGTGCTGTTAGAGTCAGATAGAAGCAAATTAGGAGGCAGAATGCAAAGACGCCCAGTTGTTTATGCGGCCTCAAACTACCTTTTTTAGGGAGGGTGGATGAGAAGACAAACAAGGAAGGAAGCCTTAGGTGTTACCAGGCAGGGAGGGAAATTGAATATCTAGGAAGGGAAAAGCAAGAGAAAGAATGAGAGGTGGGGGCTTTCTGGTAACTGATGCTGACGTCAAGTAGGTGAAAGAAGTGAAGGAACAGAAAATAGTGAAGGCACGCATGTGAATTAAAAGCAGGAAAAGAGGTTTCAGAGAGACTGAACTATGGCTGGGAGTCTCTATAACAGATTGTCCCTGGAGGAGATTGGATCAATCAGATCTCTAGAGGGTCCAGGAGGTAAGACACGGAGAGCATAAGATCAGCTCTTTAAAGGCATGCTGTGGTGTCACTGCAGGAATATGTGACTTCAGTTTTTATTGTGGTTTTGCAGTTATACTCTAACTGTATGCAACTATAATAATGGATGAATTGCCTATGAAATGTTGGTATCAAGAGTTGTCATAATCTCATTGTAGTTGATAACATGACCAAGTCATACTACTTCCGGTGTTAAATTAAAAATCTAAGTTAAATGAATGCATTATAATCCTAATAATTAGCCATTATTTGTGCATTATAATCACAATGCGGGATAATAAACATCTGTTCATAATTGCAATGATAGTGATTATATTTTCTTTCATCGAAAATCTCACCAAAATTCATCCCTCTGTAGCACAGAATGTGTGTGTGCATGTGGAGAGGAGAGACAGGGAGGGGTGCTTGAAAGAGAAGTGACAAACCAGTGTCCAATTAGCTTTTTGCATGAGAGCACATCCTGTGTTTGTTACAGCTGCCTGGAGAGAATGAGTCTGAGTCCTTTATTTCCAGATTTCCTCTCTCTCTACTCCCTTTCTCTGAGGTTCTAATACAGTCATTTACAAGTGGAATGCATTCCATTGCATCTTTTCACAAAAAAATGCATGCAGTTTTCTAATACAGTTTCCTTGGATATAAAGCAGTATTATTAGATTGTCAACTTTTTATTCTGAATTAAACCCAACTCCCATGACAATTGAGATGGTTGACAACATATCGACAACGTGTCCTTCCTGAACACAGTAAGAAGCATCAGCCTCATAAATATTCAGTCCGCCTTTTGAATTATGCATGATTACATTCAATCACGTGCTTACGCACCTGTAGGCCAGCTGTGTATATTGCATGCATAGCAGGGCTGACATTTCCTATCAAAAATCATTAAAGACCTACAAGATGAGACTTTTAATATCCTGGTGTGATGTGTCAAACTGTAAAGAAATCAGTAGAGGGAATAATGGAATAATGACAGACTGCGTCTAGGTACCCAAAGATAGTAATTCACTACTAGTGGGAACGTAGATGGAGCGAAGGAGATTTGTTCAGTTTTTCTGGGGGTGATATGTGATTTCACACATGCAGGAATATGAGTTTGATTCATGCAGTGGTCACCTAACCACTGTTAGTGTGAACATATCCTCAGACGTCACACCCATGGACTGTTGGCTGAACTTCTGATGCATAAGGCACACAAAATGGGAAACACTTTAGGAGTTTCAAAGTTGAATTCTACAGGATTTCCGGCAGATGATGTGTTTCGCGTTCTTTAATGGTCTGCCTGGAAACAAAGTTGTTGTGACGCCAAACCCACTCATAGAAAAGAAAGCCTTCGTGTTTACAACCGTGACAATTATACTTATCAGGATTAACTAAACTCTGGATTTTTTTTAAGTATGTGAAGTTTGCACCGCCTTTTAATTGTATGTTTTTTTGTAAAAACATTTTTTTAAGTATAGCCACTGTTATGAATGTGTACAGTACCAAATGCCCCAAAAAACAAAAGATAAGACGAGAACCATTAAAGCTAAGAAATTATCAAGATTAAAGCCCAGAAGATTTGAAGAAGATCCATTAAAACCCATGAGGGGTTTGGAAAAACAGTGTGTAATTAGAAATTAAGTTGAGGCATTTTTATCCAAGTAAATGAGAACAGGAATAAATGTGAATAATAATTTGGGCTCTTGGGAAAGAACAGATTGCATTTAATAGATCACTTGCAGAAATGAGTTGGAGGTTTAAGTGACTTAATTTTTATATACAAACATTTCTCAGTGGATACCATAACAAATATATGTAGATACTGTTTATTACAACTTATATTATAATAAATTATAATTTAGTGAAATTTACTCTTATTAATATACACTATATTGCCAAAAGTATTGGGACACCCCTCCAAATCACTTCCATGGCCACAGGTTTATAAAATCAAGCACCTAGGCATGCAGACTGCTTCTACAAACATTTGTGAAAGAATGGGTCGCTCTCAGGAGCTCAGTGAACTCAAGCGTGGTACTCTGATAGGTTGCCACCTGTGCAATAAGTACATTCGTGAAATTTCCTCACTACTAAATATTCCACGGTCAACCGTTAGTGGTATTATAACAAAGTGGAAGCAATTTGGAACAACAGCAACTCATAAAAGGCCATAGGTGCACAGTATGCAGAAGTTGCCAAACTTTCTGCAGAGTCAATAGCTACAGACCTCCAAACTTCATGCAGGCTTCAGATTAGCTCAACAACAAGTGTGTAGAGAGCTTCATGGAATGGGTTTCCATGGCTGAGTAGCTACATCCAAGCCTTACATCACCAAGTGCAATGCAAATTGTCGGATGCAGTGGTGTAAAGCACGCCACCACTGGACTCTAAAGCAGTGGAGATGTGTTCTCTGTAGTGACAAATCACACATCTCTGTCTGGCAATCTGATGGAAGAGTCTGGGTTTGGCGGTTGCCAGGAGAACGGTTCTTGCCTGACTGCATTGTGCCAAGTGTAAAGTTTGGTGGAGTGGGATTATGGTGTGGGGTTGTTTTTCAAGGCTTGGGCATGGCCACTTAGTTCCAGTGAAAGGAACTCTTAATGCTTCAGCATACCAAGACATTTTAAACAATTTCATGCTCCCAACTTTGTGGGAACAGTTTGGGGATGGCCCCTTCCTGTTCCAACATGACTGCGCCTCAGTGCACAAAGCAAGGTCCATAAAGACAAGGATGAGTGAGTTTGGTGTGAACTTGACTGGCCTGCACAGAGTCCTGACCTTGACCCGAAAGAACACCTTTGGGATGAATTACGTAGAGTGGAGACAGTGAGCCAGGCCTTCTGGTCCAACATCAGTGCCTGACCTCACAAATTCACTTCTAGAAGAATGGTCAAAAATTCCCATAAACACACTCCTAAACCTTGTGGAAAGCCTTCCCAGAAGAGTTGAAACTATTTAGCTATAAAGGGTGGGCCAACTCAAAAAAAGTTAATGTGCATGTTAAGGCAGGCACCCCAAAACTTTTGGCAATATATATTTATTATATATATACAGACTACTATAAAATAGTTTGAATAGCAAGCCATAATTTAAAACGATTTTACTTCTTTCATTAACCAAATCAAATTAGCAACAATGTATTTTGGACTGGAAACCTATACGAGTCTATGAAGGTAAAGAATGGTTGAATTTATTTTAGCTACATAACCATCTCTAATTTGCCATGTGTTTATGCTCGGAAATGAGTTGAGTGTTAGAGTTTGAGCTCCACGTGAGAAAATGAGCATGACAGCAATATGCCTAATTCTAACCTAATTTGTTTTGTCAGTCAGGCTTCAAGCAGTATGAGTGTAAGGGGAGGTTAGAATAGTCCCAGGAAATGACTAAATACTACATGCTTTCTCTGTTTCTAAAGGAGTGGTGGAATGGAAATTAGTCAGAATCCAAACACTCAACGCTACTCCTGAGCTGTGAAAATAAACAACATCTCTTACATATAGATAAGCATTACAGACATCTGTGACCTGAATCTAACCAGTGCTGCGGAGTGAGAAAGACATAGGGCCCTATCTTGCACCCAGCGCAATTGACTTTGTACACCGACGCATGTGTAATTCCTATTTTGCACCCACGCAGCGCTTTTCCCTCCACAGAAGCACGTCGCTAAACTAGTGAATGAATTTGCGCTCCTGGCGATTCAGCGCAAAAAGGAGGCGTGTTCGGCGCAAAAATCCATGGTGCTATTTTGCTGTTCCATTAAACAATTGCGCCTCTGACCAGAAAAACCTAGTCTAAAGTCAGTGGTGCGTTGCGCGTTGTTCATTATGCTATTTTAAGGCGCATGCTTGACCATAATAAGCGTGCATACACTTTGCTCATGTAATCTACACAGATGCAACAGTTATTTTCGCAAATCATAAATTGTTACACTAAATAAATATTAACACATGAGATGACGGAAATCATTGTGGTGTGCCACGAAGATGTGAAAAAATAGGCATAAATCTAGCTTACAAATTATTCAGGCTTACAAGAACATCAGTCTCCTCGGCTGTGAACCGCTCCTGGCGTGCGCCTGGTAAATACGCCATAATAATAGCAATCCATAATGGAACTTGCGCTTTGACACTTGCGTTTCAGATCGTTAAAATAGGGCCCATAATGTGACAGTATACAGTGACAGATTCTTGTTGAACATCAAGGCATATCCTTCAGGTAAATTTGCAAAAGTTCACAGCTCCTCTCCATAAAACATGTGTTGGAATTCTAATCAATCATAGCTTAAAGGTCTCAGGGCGCAGACTCAATAAATGTGTGTATTTCTTTGGTGTGTCCTTTCAGCTTAAAATGTCACTAAGTCTTGGCAGAATGTAGACCCTAAGCTAGTAATGAGCTTGACCCTTCTGTTCAGAGACACACCAGTAGGACGAGTTTCCATAGAGATATACAGGTCCTTCTCAAAAAATTAGCATATTGTGATAAAAGTTCATTATTTTCCATAATGTAATGATCAAATTAAAACGTCATATATTTTAGATTCATTGCACACCAACTGAAATATTTCAGGTCTTTTATTGTTTTAATACTGATGATTTTGGCATACAGCTCATGAAAACCCCAAATTCCTATCTCAAAAAGAGCATATCATGAAAAGGTTCTCTAAACGAGCTATTAACCTAATCATCTGAATAAACTAATTAACTTTAAACACCTGCAAAAGATTCCTGAGGCTTTTAAAAACTCCCAGCCTGGTTCATTACTCAAAACCGCAATCATGGGTAAGACTGCCGACCTGACTGCTGTCCAGAAGGCCATCATTGACACCCTCAAGCGAGAGGGTAAGACACAGAAAGACATTTCTGAACGAATAGGTTGTTCCCAGAGTGCTGTATCAAGGCACCTCAGTGGGAAGTCTGTGGGAAGGAAAAAGTGTGGCAAAAAGCGCTGCTGCGAAAAGGTGACCGGACCCTGAGGAAGATTGTGGAGAAGGACCGATTCCAGACATTGGGGGACCTGCAGAAGCAGTGGACTGAGTCTGGAGTAGAAACATCCAGAGCCACCGTGCACAGGCGTGTGCAGGAAATGGGCTACAGGTGCCGCATTCCCAGGTCAAGCCACTTTTGAACCAGAAACAGCGGCAGAAGCGCCTGACCTGGGCTACAGAGAAGCAGCACTGGACTGTCGCTCAAATTTTGCATGTCATTCGAAATCAAGGTGCCAGAGTCTGGAGGAAGAATGGGAGAAGGAAATGCCAAAATGCCTGAAGTCCAGTGTCAAGTACCCACAGTCAGTGATGGTCTGGGGTGCCAAGTCAGCTGCTGGTGTTGGTCCACTGTGTTTTATCAAGGGCAGGGTCAATGCAGCTAGCTATCAGGAGATTTTGGAGCAGTTTATGCTTCCATCTGCTGAAAAGCTTTATGGAGATGAAGATTTCGTTTTCAGCTATCGAAGCATCCTGGGCCTCCATAACACCTCAGCAGTGCCACAGGCTGATTGCCTCCATGCCACGCCGCATTGAAGCAGTCATTTCTGCAAAAGGATTCCGACCAAGTATTGAGTGCATAACTGAACATAATTATTTGAAGGTTGACTTTTTGTATTAAAAACACTTTTCTTTCATTGGTCGGATGAAATATGCTAATTTTTGATATTTTCATGAGATTTGAGGTTTTCATGAGCTGTATGCCAAAGTCATCAGTATTAAAACAATAAAAGACCTGAAATATTTCAGTTGGTGTGCAATGAATCTAAAATATATGAAATTTAAATTTTATCATTATATTATGGAAAATAATGAACTTTTATCACAATATGCTAATTTTTTGAGAAGGACCTGTACATTACAGAGCTTCTTGTGGTATTAATTATAGCAAAGAGGTCTATAATACCTGGAGTGGGCTATCAGTTAGCATACGCATTATTCTCAAAGGTTGTTGTTTAGCTGGCGCAGGACTCTCTCAGAAGTATGTGACCTCATCATCTTTGCTCACGGACAACATCAACATCAACAAAAGAATCTAAAAGAGAAATGAGTGAAGAGTTTTATAACAAAACTCCTTGCTGATTTGTATTTTTTCTCACACAACTCTCATTAGATCCCAGATCACAAACTCTGTTCCAATAGTCATTTGCTGTGAAAAAGACACTTGAGCATAGAAACATGAAAGTGCACTCTCTTTAATTAAACTTAAGTGGCCCTTTGTTTTATTAGTATTCTAGTATCTACTTGTCCACTTTGCTAATTAAAAAGCAGAATAAAATAATTTAGCTTAAGAAATAGCTAAATATTAGCATTTTTGTTCAGGGGTTTTCAATCTTTTGGATACCAAGGACCCAAATATAATTCCCTTTTGCAAGGAACACTGCCCTAAAATATAAATTGTATAAAGACTAATTTATACTTTGTGAGTAAAGCATGAAATCATAAAGACATTAAATAGTTGGCTTTTATACGACCCTGATTACAGAAAGCTTGGGACATTTTGTAAAATGCAATGGCTCCAAAAAAACAGAGGCTAAATAAAAGTGAAAAGATTATAGAATATCCGAGTTGAACTGTTTTACAACTGTCCTCAATTAGCAGGTGAATTGGTAATAGGTGAGCGTATCGTGATTGGGTATAATAGTAGCATCCACCAAAGGCTCAGTCTTTGCAAGCAAAGATGGGTCATGGCTCACCACTTTGTGCCAAATTTCATTAGAGAGTTGTCAAACAATTAAAACATTTCTCAATACAAGATTCCAAAGTATTGCAGTCTGTGAAACCTCTGTTGAATGTGCATGACCTTCAAACCCTCAGATCAGATGGCATGCTAGTGTGTTAAATACAGCCACATGGGCTCAGGAGTACTTTGGAAAAATGTTGTCACTACAGTCCGCCGCTGCATCAAGTAATGTAATGTTTTTGGGGAAAAACAGACATCGAGTTCCCAGTCCCAAAGACGAAAAGGCACCATCCAGACTTTCATCATTGACAGGTGCAAAAGCAAACATCATGGTATGGGGGTGCATCAGTGCAAACGGCATGCGTGACTTGCATGTGTGTGAAGGTGCCATTGACTTGGAGACATATATTGGGATTTATTGGGACACTTATACTGCCATCAAGATGATATCTTTCCTGGGAAGCTAGACAATGCCAGGCCTCATTCTGCACATACAAAACAAGAGTGGTTTCTAGACACTCTGCACTGTAGAAGAAATGTGCTTGACTGGCTTACTTGCAGTCCAAATCGCAATATAATATAACCAAGCTAAATTTAGTTGATGGCTTTGACATTTTTTAAATAAATTTTTTTTGTCCCAAAATAAATAAATAAAATCAGCATAAATTACATTTTGTCATATTTTGCAAAATTTTATTCGTACTATTAGTTTTATTTTAAAAATCTACTTTACAATTTAAACACACACAGTTTCTGCCAATATCATGTTAATCTTGAGTACCTATAGAGTAGTATTGCATATTTCCTATCTCTGAAGAGTCTTTAGTTTTATAATATTTATAAAAGACAGATACACTGTAACGATTCTTTCCGAAAACAACCGAGTTCGTGCATGCGTGCAGTGGGCGGAGCTAAAGAGTCACAAGCACATACACACAAAATACATCATGGCATTATCCATGGATAACTTTCGATTCACTATACTTTTGTGTTGTTTATATTATATGCATTTACGCAACGATTGCCAACAAAACAGACATTTGATGCAGTTTCACTCATCGCCTGTGGTTTCGACTCTGACAAACTCTGGCAAAACTCGGGAAAAACAAACTGCATCCACTGTTTCCTGGGTTATTTGGGAACCTGATGCTTCCCCTAACAACCAAAAACACACTGCTTTAGTGACATTGTTGATTTTGTGGTCTAAAAACAAAATGACAGCGCTGCCGACGACTTCTGTAACCCAAACGATGTTTAAATGCGCAATAATGTCATGACAGTAATGTCACAATGCAAAATATATTTATGGTGCTAAACTAGACTTCACCTTTTTATCCAAAATCTTACATTCTTTATTTTTCCTTCTTCTTTTTTAATTTCACGAGTTCACACTTGCATATAATTTATATAGAGTAAATTTAAATGTGTATTTGGCGTGCTGGGGAGGGCTTCGAGCTTGGACCTGGCCCGAAACCCAAAGTACCCCCCCATGTATGGAAGTGGTTAGAACTAAAAAGAGCAAAATGTGGAGAAGGGGTGGTTGAGGATGCTGATAAACTGTCAATAAACGGAGGTAAGACTGCTGTGTATATATACAGCTCTTGTTTAATAGCTGAGTGCACTCCACCTGTGTCAATTATCTGAAAGTGATCCTCCCGAACCTCATTTAATAAAAATTTAATTTAGGGTGAAATATGACCTAGTCATTTTTACACCTGTATCTCAATCTCTTTGCTGTTTCCTCCAGCACTGACCAATCTCACAAAACACTGGCTACTCTCACACAGCATTTCATTTTTCACTCTGTTTGGTTTAAAGCAGATTATGTAACATGGCTGAAAAGTGTTGAAAGAGTTGAGAACATGGGGGAAACATGAATGAGTTCTGTGCTGTGCTGATCGACCAATAGGGTCTATTGGATCTCTCTAGAAACTTTTTTTCTAGAGTTTGAGTATGAGGAGATTCACCTTTAATGGTTCTCCACTGTATTGATCTTCTCTCATGGTTATTCCAGTGCTCCTCAAGTATGAAAATAAACGTCTTTTTTTAGCATCTTAAGTATGTACAAAGGCCTTTGATGGATAAATAATTATTACTTTTCAAGAAATCTCTAAACATTATTTTAGCAAAATGACTCATAGAAGACTATAAATCATCTGCTGTCTCTATAAATGATCTGCCCGGGAACATGATGTTAGACGCTTTTAATGAGGCTTCTTTAAACAATGAGTTGCTTGTTTCACACTGAAGAGAAAAAACTTTGATCAGTGGGAAATACATCTATTTGTCTTCTTGTCCTCAGCAATGCAGAGTCTCCTGGACACCTTGAGTGACAGCACCAGTTCCACCACAGCCAATGACCTGGACCTCATCTTCCTGAAAGGAATAATGGAGAGTCCAGTGGTGAGCCACCCACTTTCTTAACCTGATGTCCATGTGTCCACGTGAGGCTGCTTTAATTAAGAGCCGGGTCTCTGTCAGTAGATAGTTATCATATTTGATCCATTTATCAAAACTGAAACCTATACAACAGTTTAGTTAATGATGAATGAAATACTGATGTGTACTGCCTAAAATGCCCATACTTTTTAACTGTGCTGTTTGACCACAAATTGAAATGTAGCGTGCTGATTTTATTTTCACATTTGCACAATTTCCAATGTTTTTGTGGACAGATAATTACAGCGTATCATGCTTTCACATAGATTTATGATAAGTAGCATTTATAAACCTGTTGTCACAAGAACTTAAAAGGCTTATCTGCAGTTTCCCATCAAAATTAAAGCTTGAGGGTTTCATTCTTGCAAGTGAAGAAGTCTAAAGTCTACTGTCCCCTAAAATAATGAATATACTTCATATGAAATGTTGTATTACATTAGTAAAATATGTATTTCTGTCTTAGAAGTAATAGTCAAGTGAAGTCACCTTTATTTAGATAGCGCTTTATACAATACAGATTATTTTAAAGCAGCTTTACAGAAATAACAATTATTCAATGATGCAACCAGAGTTTAGTTCTGATATAAAGTAGTGTCATTGCAGGTGAGGTCAGTTTAGCGTTCTGCTCAATAGCTGTTATAGTTGTTTAGCTATAAAGCAGCTCTGTAGAAAATGATGATATCATCGTCCAGCAGAGTTCTCATCTAATAGCATCAGTACAGATCAACAAATCAACAATATTGCTGAATGTGTCCACAACTAAGCAAGCCAGATGCGATATTGGCAAGGAACCACTGTCAAAAAAGCATCCATTCATGTCTAAATTTGGTCAGTCCAATCATATCACACCTTCACAGGTCGTTTGATAAATATTCCACCATCATCTACCCGACCCTGTTTGAAACTCACTTTTTCTTCATATTTAAGAAATTTTAATGTTGTGTGTGTGCAGTCTCGAGAGCACTATGAAGAGCCCAAGCTGGAGGCGGTGAGGGACAATAATTTGGAGTTAGTGCAGGACATCCTGAGAGACCTCACCACCCTCACACCTCACTGTCAGGCGGCACACGAGCTCGTCTGCATCCTCAAAGAGCCTCACTTTCAGGTACACACACAAATGCTGGAGAGTCAGTCTAGAGCAATAACTTGAAATGTGTTTCATTTAGATTTTTAAAGTGGTTTCCCTCAATACCTGTTTTTTTGTCTACAGTCTTTACTTGAAACACATGACTCTGTAGCTTCCAAAACCTACGAGACTCCGCCTCCCAGCCCCTGTGCGTTTATGGACCCTGCGTTCAACAACCAGCCTGTGCCCCCTGATGCTGTCAGAATGGTGGGCATCCGCAAAGTGTCTGGAGAGCACCTGGTAAGACCTCACAATCTGCAGTAACTTGACAAACTGTTTGCTGTTTTCTTTTGGAGCTGTAGATAATGTGAGCGCTATGCAAATAAATTGAACTCTGAATATTCAAATAAGTGAGATAAAACTGAAATGTAGCATTGTAATGAGAGCTGCTCATTAAAGAGGAAGTGTGCCATTTCTTTGCCACTTACAGAACAAAAACAAATATCAAAAACAACAACTATTTCTAAATAGAGCCCTTTATCATTTCCAGATCTGGAACGTGGACTGTAGCACTTTTAGACTTCTGTACCAGGGTTATTATTGTTAAAGTAAAACTAAAACTAATAAGAAAAAAGTGTTAACTGAAATAATAATTTTAAAAAATTAAAATTAAAGATAAATAGTAATATTTTAAATGAATAAAAACTAATAACAAATTTAAAAATAAATAAATATACAAATAAAAGCAACATATTAATAAAAACTATATTACAACTCCAAATCAGAAAAAGTTGGGACAGTATGAAAAACGCACAAAAAAAAGAAAAAAAAGAAGTGATTTCTAAATTTACTTTGACTTGTATTTCATTGCAGACAATATGAACACAAAATATTTCATGTTTTGTCTGGTCAACTTCATGTCATTTGTAAATATGCATCCTTTCCTGACATTCAGACCTGCAACACATTTAAAAAAAGTTAAGGACAGTAAAGCATTTACCACTTTGTAATGTTGCCATTCCTTTTCACAACACTTAAAAGACATTTAGGGACTGAAGACACCAAGTGATGAAGTGTTTCAGGTGTAATTTTGTCCCATTCTTCCTGCAAACAAGTCTTAAGGTGGGCAACAGTACAGGGTCTTTGTTGTCGCATTTTGTGCTTCAAAATGTGCCACACATTCTCTATTGGAGACAGGTCGGGACTGCAGGCAGGCCAGTCAAGTACCCATACCCTCTTCCTCCGCAGCCAGGACTTTGTAATGTGTGCAGAATGTGGTTTTGCATTGTCTTGTTGAAATATGCATGGACGTCCCTGGGAAAGATGTCTTCTTGAAGGCAGCATATTATGCTCCAAAATCTCTATGTACTTTTCAGCATTAATGGTGCCTTCAAAGAAGTGCAAGTTACCTTTGCCAAGGGCACTGACACAACCCCATACCATGACAGACCCTGACTTTTGGACTTGTTGCTGGTAACAGTCTGGATGATCCTTTTCTTCTTTGGTCCGGAGCACACGGCGTCCATTCCTCCCAAAAAATACCTGAAATACTGATTCATCTGACCACAGTACACGTTTCCACTGTGTGATGGTCCTTCCCAGATGCCTCCGAGCCCAGAGAAGTCGACGGCGCTTCTGGACACTGTTAACATAGGGCTTCCTTTTGGCACAGTACAGTTTTAACTGGCATTTGTGGATGTAACTACGAATTGTGGTACTTGACAAAGGTTTGCCAAAGTAGTCCTGAGCCCATGTGGTGATATCGCTTATAGATGAATGACGATTCTTGATGCAGTGCCGCCTGAGGGATCGGAGATCACGGTTGTTCAGCTTAGGCTTGCGCCCTTGTCCTTTACGCACTGAAATTCCTCCAGATTCCTTGAATCTTTTAATTATGTTATACACTGTTGAATGTGAAATATCCAAATCTCTTCCTATCTTTCTTTGAGGAACATTGTTTTTAAACATTTCAATAATTTTCTCATGTATTTGTTGGCAAACTGGCGATCCTTGGCCCATCTTTACTCTTAAAGGATTAGACCTTTCTTGGATGCTGCTTTTTTACCAAATCATAATTACAATCACCTGTTGACATCACGTGTTTCAAATCACATCATTATTTAACCATTTTACCTAATTACTAGCCCTAAATTTCTCCTGTCCCAAACTTTTTTTAAATGTGTTGCAGGTCTGAATGACAGGAAAGGATGCATATTTACAAATGACATGAAGTTGACCAGACAAAACATGAAATATTTTGTGTTCATATTGTCTGCAATGAAATACAAGTCAAAGTAAATTTAGAAATCACTTCTTTTTTTTTTGTTGCGTTTTTCATACTGTCCCATCTTTTTCTGATTTGGGGTTGTATATTGTTATATTATAGTGTTTGTTATAGGCAGTAATTTAAATATAATTGTTATATAAGTTATTTTGGATTTCTATTTATAATTTATTATTATAATTTATCTAATTTTAAAAGAAAAGAGAAAGATGTCAAATGTATCATCACTCCCTCCCTCAAATTATTACAAGTTAGCCACAATTTTTTGGGGTGAATTATGTTTATATAGCTTTATTTTTCACTTTAACTTCCACCCAAGTGATTGATAAATGTAAATTAGTCTAATAAAGTTGATATTTTTATTTAAGAAGCTCTCAACAGAAAATTCATTGGGTTTTTTTATTTAAGAAAATATGCTGCGTTCCAGGCAGGTTTTTGAGCCGGTAAGCTACGACTTTAAAACACGACTCACGACTTCGTAGCGTTCCAGGCAAAGTTACGCCAAACTGCCTGAGCTCAAGGAATTGCGGTAGCTAGATGTAAACAAAGCATGGCAGACCGGACGGAGCTTATGCTCAATTACAATAATTTCTATCGCCAAAGGTGCTCACTCCTTGCTTATTTGAGGGAAACGGAGGAGAAAAAATTGTGCTTAAGGCAAGAGAAGCTGTTATACCTTTTATTTTACGTTATTTTGTATATGACTTCCATAAACACCGCATCTGTAGGGGCTGCCGTTGTTGTTTCGTGGGCTATGTGACGTCAGTACATCGAGTACTGGGAGTACATCGATCTAGTACGAGTTCACGGGTTTGACTGCCGTTCCAGTGCACTTTCACGGGTAGAAGGTTGGAAAAACACGGGTTACGGGATGCCTGGAACAAAAGTGTCACTTTTGTTTTAATCACATCCTGTTTACTCCATCAGGGTGTGACGTTTCGGGTGGAGGGCGGAGAGCTGGTGATTGCTCGGATCCTGCACGGGGGCATGATTGATCAGCAGGGCCTGCTGCATGTGGGTGACATCATCAAAGAGGTGAACGGAAAAGAGGTCGGGAGCGACCCGAAGGTTCTTCAGAACATGCTAAAGGAATCCAACGGAAGCGTGGTCCTCAAAATCCTCCCCAGTTACCAAGAACCACACACACCTCGACAGGTGAGCAACATACAGATGTATATTAAGCAGAATTGTTGTCCTTCCCCTCAGTGAAATCACATTGAAAGCGGTCACAGTGAACATTTGATGCTAATGTACTACCAGGTGTAAATGATGTGTTTTGCCTGTCTGCTAGTCATTTATTTAACCACACCCACCGCTTTTCAAGGGCAGGTATTCTATCTATGTCCGTCAAACAAATGATGATGCTTCCTCAATGATGTACCTAATGTACTTCTTAAAATGCACAGTTTATCAAGCTTTATTAAGCAAAAATCTGCTTTCATCAGTTTGTTTTAAATCAATATAATGGAATCCTCCCAAATCTACTCAAGTTTCAAGATGTTGTAGATACAAACAGGGAAAATAATGTGTTTTTATGTGTTTTTCTTAATATAAAGTACATTTCTGGCTGTTTGTTACATTAATTATGAGAGCACATAGATGACACCAGAGTCCATTCAGCATGCTTCTGTTTGGTGAAACAGAAATGAAACCAAATAATCCACACAAGTTAATAGCTGCACAAGTATCTTGGATAAAGCTCATTTGCATTTAGTATAGACTGTAGATTTACGGAGGAATTAAACCAAATATTCTCGATGCCATTCAAAATTCCATGTAATTGCAAACAGAAGATTTATTTTTATATGTCTTTTTATGTAATGGATAAAACATCACAGAATCACAGAAGTATAAAATTAAAAGTCTGAGTCAATGCTTGCTATCTTCGAGTTTACTGGCTGATTTTGGGAATGTTACGAATGAGACTCCATCAACTAGCCACTCTGAATCCCTAGGGCCAGATTTACTGAAGGGCAAATTAGTGTGAGATAACAATCAATTAAAAGTGCCGATGGGAGTGGAAAGTTCTGCGGCTGCAGTTCTTCTACAGACAAAGCACAAATTAAAGAACACAAATGCAGGCAGCTCTTTTCCAAATTGACTTACGCAGTCTACCAAGTGCAGTGCAAATGCGGTCCCAAACAAGCAGAGCCGATAATGATAACACTTTAAAATAATGGTCATTAGTTAACATTAGTTAATGTATTAACTAACATAAACTAACCATGATCAGTACATGTGTTTCTGTATTTGTTAATCTTTGTTAACGTTAGTTAATAAAAATACAGCTGTTTATGGTTTGTTCATGTTAGTTCACAGTGCATTAACTAATGTTAAATGTTGAAATTAATATTAACAAAGATAAATAAATGCTTTATAAGTGTAGTTTATTATTAGTTCATGTTAACTAATGTAGTTAACCAAGTGTCACCCCGATAATAATCAAATACAGGTAAACTAACAACAACTCAGATGAACAAATTCAAAATAACGTGTCTTTGCAGAAAGATGTTCGGATAACATCTTTCTTAACATCAAGATTTTACCTGGTGCCTTTTGCATCGCAGCCAAATCCACCACTGATAATTGTGTTGTTAATTTACACAATTATTTTGTTCAATAATGTTGATAAAGAAACTGCATAGCTTTATGTCTTGATTTTATTTATTTTAGAAATATACATATATTACAGATCTGTATTACAGATTCTAACTCTGTTGCATCTGAAGAGAGATGAGTGTATATGTGACCATTGGGGGTTACATTATATTATTAAAAAGAAAAAAGCTGATGATGGTGAAACTATACAAAAATAGCACCTAAGCCATATTATAGCCCAAACACAAAAAGCTAGCGTAATTACATCTAGCATTCATGCACAAAACTGTATTCTTTGAGCACTTCTATATCATGGTGTTCACCATGAATGAAACTGAGAAATGTAGATCTTCTTTAAAGTGAATTTTACATAAAATCTTGCCATTTTAAATATACCCATATATAAAAATAATTTAACTAGTAATTTTAAATTTTTAAATATACCCCGCCCCCCAAATCTGCAAGATTTTAGAGTAAAACATTAATACAAAATCATATTACATGGTTTTTAAATAATGACATGATCATGTCACAAAATTTTATTCAACCCCAAACATCCTGAGTGTACACCTTACGTGAACAGCGTATAAGGTTTAAGGTGAAAATAACTGGTGTTAACTCTAGCTAGCTATTTCAAATGAGTGAATGTTATTAGTATCATCTAAATACTATGCAATTTGATAAATGATGCGACAAAAGCACATAGAACCCATTAAATTCAGTGATACTGTCTACAGTAGATGTGGCGCAGTGCAACACAACGAATTCCTGATGGTAAACTATTGGCCTGTTTTATTTCTGAATTACTCCAAACACTTGCTGGGGCAGGGGAAGATTAATATGCCAGACCGCAATGTAGTCATGATTTTGTTAAATATGATGGTTTTATTACAAATATGATGATCATCTCTAAGGTGAACACCCAATTTGATACATGATATTTACCATCTGAATCTAAAAATCATATGTCAACAAATGGAAAAGTCAGCCAGCTGTTTATTATCATATTAATAATTGTGCCTTTAGCCCAAACAGCAGGGGTGCCTTTTACCCCAAATAACATACTTTTACATATTCTTCTATTATTGAAAAACTGTTGCTTTATTTAACTTGAACAACTAAGAACTTTGTCTCAAAATACATACATTTTATCAATTCTCATTTGCTACTTAAATCTACAAAAAAACAGTAAATATTAGATCAAATATGCATAGAATCAACTTTGCTTTGCTTACCGCGATTGCATCAAGTATCAGTCAAATTTCCACGTGCATCATCAAAAAGGGTTGTTAAAGTCACCCTGTAGTCAATAATTGTATCCCTTAAAACTCACCAAAATAACATATTTTAAGTTTTTTCCTGTTAAAAAAAAATTCTTTATGCCTTAAAATAGCTTGATGTTACTCTACACCCTTGCTTCATCTGGTATACCCGGAGCCATGAATATGCAAATTAGCCCCATCTCCACTCACTCACATGAGCTCAGAGATCCACTCTGTCAACTTTAAACGCTGCACAAAGGTATCGCTTTTTACGTCAGATACATAACGGTAATACATAAGATTAGCCTTTGGCTTGACTACATTATCAAACAGCTAATAATGTGTTGCTAATGTTACACAAACCATGTTACCGTTCGCCATCTCAATATCAGTCGGTATCCTTAGAAACGCTTTGAACAACTTAGAACGTCAGTGGAAATAGGCATGACATCATCATAACATCGTAATATACATCATATACATAATTTACCCGCTATATTGCTAAATGTGCATGATGTGTCATATCAACAGAAAAATAAACTGGTATGGCTTCTCTTGAGACATGTTGACATGATTGGTTACAAGGTAGTTTTCAGCGATTTCAAACTGCGTTTTTGAGACTTTTTTACTGCAGTTTTAAGAAGGAAATATTCAGTTAATGGTGTTGACTTGTGAATTAGCACACGGTTTGTCTGAAAGCATATTAAAAACACCACATAGACATACAAACTTGATTTTCTTTAAGTAAAGTGCTGAGCTGAATTTTTGTGCCATCTAATGGTTTGAAAAGAGAATGAAGCCAAATCCGCCTTTTACCCCAGTGTGCCTTTAGCCATGTTGTACACTCTTAGTAAAAAAAACTTCACTCATTTGGGCGCCCCTATGGATGAGCAGCGCCCCTAGCATTTGCCTACTCCGCATATGCCGCAGGCCGGCCCTGGGCATCCCAAATAAATTAACATGAGTGGAGAAAATTCTCTCTCTTCTATAGTGTGCTCTCTCTCTAGGTGCCTCCTCCTAGCAGCAACTAACGCAGGCATGTCAAGTGTAAAATGGGTAAATGCTGTTAAATAATGGCACAAATTCTAGTAAAGCGTTTGTAAACATTTATCTTTAGTAAATCCAGACCAAAGCTGTTCATAACTCTAGTCCCTTGTGTCCAAATTACATGTGACATAACCACACCCTTTTACCATAGTCAAATGAATTTGCCAAAAAAGGAGGTTTGAATGTGTCTGACAGTTCAGTAAGCTTTAAAGCTCGACAGACAATTGGCTATTCGGGCAGTCAGTCATTTATAAGGTCAACTGGATCACCCGGGTGGCTGTTAATACCAGATGTAACGGGACCAAAATGCTCAGGTACTCGCATGCTGACACAAACATGCAAACACACATGTAACTAACATCTACTGTAATAACCTTGGTTCAACATGCCTCTAAATTTACATCTTTGAGTTCAAACTTTGGTTAGCCTTGCCAGGTTTGGGCACCTGTCTCCACTCCAGAGCATGCTGGGAGATTAGTGAACTATGCCAAAGCCCTCCCTGTTTTTGACACTGTGCCACCACAGCAATTTGAGATGAGACACAAACAGCCTTCATGTCTGCCCTTATTCACTTTCAGCGGTTCTTACCCACTTTCTGCATGTCAGAGATCTTCATCTTTGCTGCTTATTAAATGAGAATTAAATGAGTAAAGTTCTGTTTGTCTGCCCATATGGTGCAATGTTCACAGTGTCCCATCTGTGCCTGTCTTAATTTGATCCCAAAATAAACGAACAGCTTCCTGTGCCTGCTGCTAATATGGGACTGGACTTCACAGTGTTATGATACTAATGTGATTCACGCTTACATGGTGGGAATATTCATGTATTTGCTGCTGTAGGTGTTTGTGATGGCAGATGGTATTGTTGGCATGTGTTATGCGTGGAGTATGCTTGTTGTTGACTGTTTGAATGATGTAATCCAGGCATATTTTCTTTGACATTGACGTACCAGCACCTAATAGCAACATTCCACTGGACTGCAGGTGACTACAGTTGCCATGACAACAGGGTTTTGGCTCTTATGCTAACATTCGTCTTAAAGGGATAGTTTAACCAAAATTTAAATAATGTCGTCATATACATGTGAGTGCTTTAAAATGCATCATGTGAATATAAAGGTGTTAACTTTTAATGTGTTCTTGCTAGTTTTATTAAGTATGTGCAGTGTGTAGTATTTATGAGGATCTATTGACAGAAATGCAATATAATATACATAACTTTGTTTTCAGTGGTGTATAAAGACATTACATAATAAACCGTTATGTTTTTGTTACCTTAGAATGAACCATTTCTATCTACATTCACCACGGGTTTCCTTACAGTGAAGTCGCCTTTTTGCGCCGTCATGTTTCTAAAGTAGCCCTAATTGGACAAACTTCTCTACAGAGTGCTAGCTACTCTCTGCTGTCTCAGACGACATCTTTGATTTGTGTCGGCCACCGTAGCATCTCTATGTGCTTCGAAAGGGAGGGGTGAGCGGTAGGTGGTTGCAATTCGCAACCTCACCAGTAGATGACGCTAAAATGTACACAGTGCACCTTTAAGTGTGCTTCATTGAATTGAATGTGCACTTAAACTGTGCTTTAAATCTTAAAGTATGTTTAAGAAACTTTTTTACAAGGGTTAGCATTTAATTTACCGGTAAACACAAATAATGTTTCACACTTAATTTTACATATTATAGCTTGATTGCAAATGATGCGCAGTAAAAATGTCTGGAATATTGAACTTTTTCCCCTTACATTTCATATTTCATCTAAGAAAGAAAAAAAACACCCTAACTTCTGGAGAAAAAAAACTTCATTTTTGCTTGTGATGATGGCACAGCTGAGGGAGAGGTGTAATTTGTGTAAAACATTTTATTCTGACCTTCATGTGACAAAAACCAGTCGAACCTAAAATCAGCATAAAAATGAAATGACCATAAAAGTACCCAAAGTTGATTATTTGTGAGTGTATGTTTATGTTAGAGATACAAATATGCCCACCTCCATTCATTCTACACATACACACAGAACTCTGCAGTCAGCCGGTGATGACAGTAAAGAATAGCTAACGGTGGAAGTGCCACTAAAGTTTTCAGCAGGCTGACAATATGACACTGATGGATGGACATATTCAGTAATAAGAACAATGTGTTTCTGTGTTTTACTGTATGTCTATCTTTCTCCCTCTCTCTCTGTCTGCAGGCCTTTGTAAAGTGTCACTTTGACTATGACCCCACACATGACAACCTGATCCCCTGTAAAGAAGCTGGACTCAAATTCAGCAGTGGAGACATCCTTCAGATCTTTAACCAGGAGGACCCCAACTGGTGGCAGGTGTGTGTGTGCTCTGGTAATCTCTATATTATGGGGACCAAATGTCCCCACAAAGATGGCAATACCAGTCATTTTTAAACTTCTGGTGAATTTTGTTGGTCTCCATGAGGAAACAATCTTATAAATCATACAGAATGATCTTTTTTGAAAATGTGTGTGTGTGAATATATAGCCATGACCCTAAAGCTCTGTATGGTAGTCTATACCTTGACTCTGGTCTCACCTGTAGGCATGTCATCTGGAAGGGGGCAGTGCAGGCCTGATCCCCAGTCAGCTGCTAGAGGAGAAGAGAAAAGCATTTGTCAAGAGAGACCTGGAGCTGACTAGCACAGGTAGGACACAGGGCACTACAGAATATATATGTACTGGAATAGTTATTATGTTTTTTTTTTTTTTTGGTTTTAATATCAGTGATGAGCAGTGACTTTTTTAACCGGGTATGCTGGGTGGTGTGTTATGGCAAAAATGTGGTGTTTGGATGGGTTTTTAAAAAGCGAGATGCTCGCGGTTGCTAGACAGTGTCACACACGGCTCATCTGTAAGGGCAAATATAGACCTCTATACACTGATTTAATAATAAGTTGTAAATGTGTTAAGTATTCTGCAAATTATATTTTTTTCGGATTTTCTAGACCATTTTAAGTCGTAAAATGAGCAGGATATATTAAAATTTAGCACATGAATTCAGCAGGCATGTATCATGATACCAAGCAGGGCAGCCAGTCTTGGAGCCCTCCCAAGCTCTACAGCGCCCCACAAATTTACAATGTAAATCTGTGGTAAAAATGGAACTGCAGCGTGCTCTAATTGAAAGCCATTGGGGCAGATTTCAGGCTGCCCTGCTTATGATATCATTTACAATATCAGTTTAAAATAACTCCTCTGTTTAAATTTATTAAAAAATTTAATTTATTCCTGCGATGGCAAAACTGAAAAAAAAAAAAATATTAAAGGGTACATAACATACACACAGTTTCTGCTCATGTTAGTCTCATGTTAATCTTGAGTACCTATAGAGTAGTATTGCATATTTTAACATTTTTTTATCATATTTAAAAAAGACAGATACGCTGTACTGATACTTTTCAAAACAACCAAACGGAGATTTTCCAAATGGAGGCGTGCCATGGGCGGAGCTAAAGAGTCACGAGCACACACACACACAAACACTATGACACACACACACACACACACACACACACACACTATGACACACACACACACACACACACACACACACACACACACACACACACACACACACACACACACACACACTATGACACACACACACACACACTATGACACACAGACACACAGACACACACACTAAATCATGGCATTATCACTGGATAACTTTCAATTCACTATACGTTCCTGTTGTTGACATTTATATGCACTTACGCGACGATTGCCAACAAAACAGACATTCGATGCAGTTTTACTCAACGCAAACACACTTGCAGAACTCCGTTGCTGCTCCGGGAAAGCAAACTGCATCCACTGTTTTCCTAAAAAAAAACATTCCAAAACTTGTTCGCATCCTGAAGGAGTTTATTTGGCACAGAAATACTCCGTCATACATCTATCTAATTTTTTCTTTTATTGTGTTCATGTTCAGCATGAGAATCCAACTCTTTAACAGTATAAATAAGTCAGAATGCATGAAATAGCATTAGAGCCCATAAGCCCCCCTACCACCTCCCACCCCCTTCCTTAAGCAGCACAGCTGTTTTTTGACATTAATAAGAATAAGAAATCAGCATAATAAAAGGATTTCTGAAGGATCATGTGACACTTAAGACTAAAGTAATGATGCTGAAAATTCAGCTTTGATCACAGGAATAAATTACATTTGAAAATATATTCAAATAGAAAACAGTTATTTTAATTTGTAATAATATTTCACAATATTACTCTTTTTACTGTATTTCTGATGTAATAAATGCAGCCATGGTAAGCACAAGATGCTTCTTTCAAAAACATGAAAAGATCTTATCGAACCCAAACATTTGAATGCTAGTTTATTGTATATTATCAAATAATATAATACATGCATTTAACATGTACTTTGTACATAAATGTAGCCAAAATGTAAAAAAAAAGTCCAACGACTGAGTTGTGGTTTGTTAACCCTATAAAATATTTTATTTGATACATGAATTTCTAAAACCTGTTGTACACAATCTTCTGCATGCCTTCTGTCATCTGACTGATGATAGTTGATACTTTTTTAGCAAGTAAAAGACCTTTTATTATAATTATAAAAATGCCCACCTTCAGGAAATCTTTTAAATTTTTATAAAGTAAATGCAAGATTAACTTTTATATTATTATTATATTCTTCAAGATGAACATTTACTGGACTGAAGCAACTTAGGTTTACTTGATTATCCATGCATCATTTTTTAGAAAATAGTGTAAAAATATAATCATCATTGTTTTGCATTGCATTATACTGTATGTTTTGTCCCCCCACAAATAAAACTACAGAGCTATGATCATAAAAGCATTTAAATATAATCTTGGTAAGACATTTTTGCACGATATAGAGTGCCTGATATGTGTATGCATTTTATGCACAGTCTGTAATACTGTTATAAAGATCTCATTAATACATGCTAAAGCTATCAGAATTTTATCTTACATTATATCTCCATATAGATAACAATATATGCATCAAATTGGTTATCCGTCCTTCGGATGAGACGTTAAACCGAGGTCCTGGCTCTCTGTGGTCAAAAAATCCCATAAAAACATTTGCCCATTGGCTTCTGTCCATCATGGTCTCCTAATCATCCCCATATATATATATATATATATATATATATATATATATATATATATATATATATATATATATATATATATATATATACGATTGGTTTCATCACTGTGTGGTGGGCGTTCTGGAGCAATATGGCTGCCGTCACATTATCCAGGTGGATGCTGCACATTGGTGGTGGTTGAGGAGATTCTCCCCTTCTATATGTACAGCGCTTTGAGTGCCTTGAAAAGCGCTATATAAATGTAACAAATTATTATTTTTACTCCTCGAGCATGAGCTCATTCTCATGATGTCATAAATTATGAGAAAATAAGACATTAATATCTTTCCCTTGACTGTCTCTAACATTACTTCAATAGTCAAGATTTTAAATCATCTGCTAACAGCCTGAGGCGACGCTGAACTGAAAGTAGCGCCTCCTGGGGGAAGATCCGTGTGGTAAAGCAGAATGCACTGGTGTTGATGATAGGAATGATAGGAATAGACAATAATTTATGCATCCTCGTGTCATTCCAAACCTGTATGCTGTTATTTTTCTGTGTGCACTGGACAATTAGACCGAACTGAAGGTTTAAGTGTGGCCTGAGGTTAAATGTGTTTGACTCTTGCAGTAGACAGGAGTCATGCTGTGTGTGTCTATACTACCAGGATGTGTGCTGATGTCCGCAGGGGCTCTGTGTGCAGGGATGGGGGGTAAGAAGAAGAAGAAGATGATGTACTTGACCACCAAGAACGCTGGTAAAGATGACTGCTCCATCTGTCCAGTGCAACGGATGCGCATGTGTCATACTCTTGATCTCTGTTGTGATTGTTGTTGTTGTTGAAGTCAGTTCTATGAGTTTGTTTCATGTTAAAATCATTTGTGATGAGTTTGCAGTCAGTTCCATTTCAGGAAAGAAGTTAATAAATGGAAATGCATTTGTTTACTCAAAGAAAATGAGAACTACAGTACATGGAACCTTCATAAAACTGAACTGGAACTGACAAATAATAAATATGGTGATGGCGACTAAATCAGACTAACAAAAGATGAGATGTTTTCACTTTACCAGAGTTTGACCGACATGAGTTGAGGATCTACGAGGAAGTGGCCAAGGTGCCTCCGTTCCGCAGGAAGACGCTGGTTCTGATTGGAGCTCAGGGTGTGGGCCGCCGCAGCTTGAAAAATAAGCTTTTGGTGTCTGACCCGCATCGCTATGGAACCACAACACCCTGTCAGTACATATTTATAATTCTGATTCAGTATTTATATTTCTGTCATCATTTACTTACCCTCATGTCATTCCAAACACATAAGACTTTCGTTCATCTTCTGATCACAAATTATGATATTTTAATGAAATCTGAGAGATTTCTGTCCCTCCATTGAAAGACTATGCAACCAAAACTGACCTAAAATTAAATCTGTTCATCATATAAAGCAATCATGTCTCTTCAGAAGACTGCTTGATTATTTTACGATCTCTTTATCAATGTTTTGAAGCTTAAGAGTTTCGGGTGAATAGACTTGAATATCTCTCAGATTTCATTAAAAAATATCTCCATTTGTGTTCTGAAGATGAAAGAAAGTCTTATGGATCTGGAACAACTTGAGAGTGATTGATGACAGGATTTTCATTTTTCCGTAAACTCTCCTTTTAAGTTGGCTTCATGTTGCACACAGTTAAGGTTTAGTCACATGTCCCGTTGTTCTGACATTTTTGCGTGCGACATCAGGAAATTTGTGCGAGTGGGACATTTTTCCTCATGCAGATTTCACATTGGGTTCGCTAGGCTACTTGGTTTGAAAATGAATTCTGTGTGAGCTGTGCTTCATACAGTGCTATATACTTGACAACAGATAATAGACCTTTTATGCTCATGAAATTTGTTGAAATTTTGCTTATTTGACCGCACATTTTTTATTATTTTTATTATTATTAAACCAATAATTTACCAGTAACATGATCAGGGCTTGACTAACTTTTTTGCACACCAGCCACTGTGGCTAGTGATTTTCCAAAGCAACTAGCCACTCAGCATTTTCACTGGCCACAATTTTGACATTGATACCATGAGGGAAAACTACCTTACATATATTTTTTATATTATCTCATAATTTAGCAGCAGGTATATTAGGCTACTGTCACTTTAAGACCTGACGCACGGATCCATTATACTGTTACACATGCATTTTCTTTCTCAACTTTTTTTATTCACTTAAAACATTTTGACATTATTTTATGTGTATTTGACTGTTTAAGCGCAATAAGCAGCAAAAAATAACTAAAATTAGTACTGAGAGGCAGCTTAATGTATGCACACTTTGGGTGTGAGCACAAAATCTGCGGGAATGAGTAAAATTGTGTGCACGCGCAATTCCACTCCAAAATTCAAGCCCTGTAACACCAACAATATTCATTTGGGTTAAACGAGTGAGGGGAAGCTGGTTCGTGTGTCAACTCGCTGTCGGTGAGGTATCGTGTACTATTCTGCGGAAAATGAGTATTGGAAGTTTTTCAGATATTTCAGTATCATTATGTATCGAAAAATATATATTTTTGACATCACTACATTAATCTAAGTTTCAGAAGCCTTTTTAAATTACTACATTTGAAAAATGTATATGTATATTATATAAAAAATTTAATATATTAATTAAATACATCTGCATTTGGTCTGTGTTAATGTCAAGCCCTGAACACGACCCTATCAGAAACAACCAACCAGCTCAGAACCTTCCAAAAATTACACTAAAATATTAAAACTAACTTATTAGGAAATAGAATATACTGGTTAGCATAAATCGTATTTGCACGGCTAATGTTAACCTGGCACTTTTTGTCCCTGTGGACAGACACATCTCGTAAGCCCAAGGTGGATGAGAAGGAGGGGCAGATGTACCTGTTTATGTCTCGCAGCGAGATGGAAGCTGACATTAAATGCGGCCGTTTTCTGGAACACGGGGAATATGATGGAAACCTGTACGGAACCAAGATCGACTCCATCCATGAGGTCGTGGACTCCGGCAAGATTTGCATTCTGGATGTCAATCCGCAGGTGCCCTTTGAAACACTCTATATCCTATTTACAATGACTGATCACAGAAATATTCTAGGCTGAATACAACTAATGCATTATGCTTCAATGGAAGTCTATGGGGAAATTTTCCAGCAATGCAAATAAATATTACATTTATAGTTATCACGCCATTTAATATACTTTTTATTTCATACATTATTCTTCTACAGGCGCTCAAAGTTCTCAGAACAGCCGAGTTTCTTCCCTATGTGGTGTTCATCGAAGCCCCAAACTTTGAGGTTCTGAAAGACATGAACAGATCTGCCATTGAGGCTGGTGTTGTGACTAAACAGATGACGGTAATTTCTTTCTTTACAGTTTTTTGCATAACAGCAGTCTGTGTCGGCTAAACTGTGGATTATTTATCATTGCTTTGGCACAAAATGCATGCAATGACTAATACGTCTTTCAAATTACATGAATTCTTTTCTCACTTAAACACAACTCTGCCAAAACTATATACAATTTGCATGTTTACATACTCTTTCAAAATGGTTAAACTTAAGTTAAAAGACAAGCACTTGCTACATTTCTACAATAATACCATGTAGAAATATATTCCAAATCTAAAAAATCAAATGCAATCAAAGCAATTAGATGTAGCTAAACACCTACACAGATGTTAGTACTTCAATTTCATTACCATCTATTCTAGACAAAAAGGGGAAAACTTTGAATCCTGAGAATTCTTGGTGAACCCTGGATCAACATTCCAAACAACCAATCAGATTTGATGAACAAGTTTACAGTTTATGTCAAGTTTAGGCTTACCAGGGTTAGGTGCTTCTACATCAGTGTTATTCACCTATCATTTTCCTCTGATTTTTTAGGGATAAGTTATGGGTAGGATTCAGTTTAGGGGTAGGGATATGGTTAGCCTGCATATTCAGACAGGAATGTTGCTCCAGGATCAACAAAATATGTTGACCCAGGACCATGTCTTACTTGGCAAAATCATGACGACCAGAATTCTTAGTTCCCTCAATGCTTACTATATTGGTCTCTCTCTAGGACTCAGAACTCAAACGGACGGTGGACGAGAGCGAAAGAATCCAGAGGGCGTACAGTCACTATTTTGACTTGAGCATTGTGAACGATAACCTAGACGGAGCGTACCGCAACCTCAAGAGGGCACTAGACAGACTCAACACAGAACACCAGTGGGTTCCTGTCAGCTGGGTCTTCTGAGAGCAATTCGCAAGTTAAGTTCTTCGGTCTGCGTTTCTCACAGCGGCTAGGAGTCTAGTTAACTGCTGTAATCTATGTGAACTTGCCTGTTCTTTAGATTTTTGCACAAAAAATCATGACAATACAAAGCTAGTTTATTATTTTGTAAAGAAACTAAACTGATCTGTATATCTGTATTTGTTTTAAAGGAGTTCTGTACAGTGCTGTATGTTTGTTATTCCTGTGAGAGTAGGGCTGTATATTTGTATAGAAACTGTAGAATATGTTTAAGCACCCTACAATGAAGATATTCAGAATCACGTTGGATGTATCAATGCTAAATGATTACGTAGTGTTTTGCAGGGATTGTTTAGTTTTGATGTATTAAAAGCAGAATTGAAGAGTGTTTTGGTGTGTTTACGGTTGTGTCATATTCTCCTGCATGTTCTGATTTGTTAGTCTTTTCTTGTAACATTTGTTAGTATAAAATCCATTTCAGTTTAGAAAACAAAAGCCAAATAGTTCACAAAAGATATGGTTTGAAATGGATTAGACTGTATGCATTATAAAAGGTTCAAAGATTCAAATTTTATTCCATCCCAAGAATTCTCGGATACTTCAGTGTGACCGATCAATCGCAGTGTTCTGCTGTCTTATATTTTTCTATAATGACTCAAAACTATATAATTGACAGTTGCCCCAAGAAAAGTGATTTCCTACAGATGTACTAGTTTCACTGTCTCTCGTATCACTCCACACCCTTTCTTCTCACATAATAAAATAATATCAACTCAAATCAATAGTTCATGTCCATTTATTTATTTGGCGAGCCGCCATGTAATATGCTTATATTTAGAGTTTGCGAAAATGCAGCGCATATGTAACACAATGAAGAAATTAAATACAATTGCTATTACTATTCATTGAATTCAAATTGATTATTTTAAATAATCACATATTTAAGTGACTTAAAAGCTAAATTTAGTTATTAAAATGTTTAACCAGGTTCAGCAAGTTTGGCAAACAAAACAGTGTAATTGCGTGCATGTATGATTGTACAGGTTTGACTTTGCACATTAACTTTAATGACATCCCACTCTTAATCTTTAGGGTTTAATATGGAGTTGGCCCACCCTTTGCAGCTATAACAGCTTCAACTCTTCTGGGAAGGCTTTCCACAAGGTTTAGGAGTGTGTTTATAGGATTTTTTGACCATTCTTTTTGAAGCGCATTTGTGAGGTCAGGCACTGATGTTGGATGAGTAGGCCTGGCTCACAGTCTTTAATTCATCCCAAAGGTGTTCTATCATTTTGAAGTTCCTCCAGACCCAACTCACTCATCCATGTCTTTATGGAGCTTGCTTTGTGCACTGAGGCGCAGTCATGTTGGAACAGGAAGAGCCCATCCCCAAAATGTTCCTACAAAGTTGGGAGCAAGAAATTGTCCAAAATGTCTTGGTATGCTGAAGCATTAAGAGTTCCTTTGACTGGAACTAAGGGGCCAAGACCAACCCTTGAAAAACAACCCCACACCATAATCCCCTTCCACCAAACTTTACACTTGGCACAATGCAGTCAGGCAAGTACCGTTCTCATGGCAACCGCCAAACCCAGACTCGTCCATCGGATTGCCAGACAGAGAAGTTTGAGTCGTCACTCTAGAGAACACTTTACACCACTGCATTCGAAGCTTGGCATTGCACTTGGTGATGTAAGGCTTGGATGCAGCTGTTTGTTCATGGAAACCCATTCCATGAAGCTCTCTACGCACTGGTTTGGAGGTCTGTAACTATTGACTCTGCAGAAAGTTGGTGACTACCACTGTTGTTAGGCTGAGTTGCTGTTGTTCCCAATTGCTTCCACTTTGTTATAATACCACTAACAGTTGACCATGGAATATTTAGTAGTGAGGAAATAGCATAAATAGCCGCTGCCATAAACAATATCTTCTGTGAAAGTCTCAGGTCGTTCGAATGCGATGATGTCCTTCCTGCCTGTGAACGTGTATTTACATACCTCCGTGCTCACGCAGTAATATTTACCCCATTAGTGCCACCAGCTGCAATACACAAACAGCAGCTGCCTTTTACACTTCCTCCTGAACCAAAACAACAAGCTTATGTTGTGTTCACACCATGTCATAACCGTGATTAGAAGATGGCAACCCATGACGTTCTACCCAGAGCTGTTCACATGCTCACACTCAGATTTTTGCGTTTCAACCATAGACTGTATAAAAATATGTAGTATACGTAATACGTAGTTTCCCTGACGTAACCCATAGGATTCTGCAAAGCAGTTTTGAAGCGTAAAGTAGGGACGAGCTGGCCGTTGCCATCTTAGCAGCACGTCACTGCGCGTCACTCCCGGATAACAGAAAATGGGCAAAGAGGCGGGACGCGGGCGGAGCTGAGATGACGCGATGACTAACAGACAGCAGATAACTGGCAACCCACCTGCCACTCAAAGTGGACACTCCCTTAATTATGCAGAACTTTAAGGCTTTATATAATGTAAACGAATGAGTTATAAAAAAATTCACCCCCCTCACAGTTGTCATGAAGGGCGAAATTAGCCGTTTAGACCAAAACTAGAATTTGTACCAGGCTGTAAACATGTTTTTTTTCTCCTGTAATGTTGGAAATTTTAACATGGGACTCAATGAGATTCTGCTCCCTTCTGGAGCCTGTCCCTAGCGGCCACTCAATGAACTGCAGTTTAAGTCACTTCCGTGTCGGCTTCAAGAGAGATCACCGGAGGTTGCCGCTTGGTTTCAACACTATCAATGCTGAAATGAATCTGCAGCAGCCAGGTGGTACAAGTAATGATAGCTGTGTTTGACATCGGCTGCGGCTGAATGTAACCGATCGGCGAGAGTTGCTGCGTGCAGGCGTGGGGGAGCTACAAACAGAGATGTGAAGTCGGACACTTTCTACTTCCCGTAGTGATGCTTGCGCTGCCTGTTTGCATACTTTATCACAGATGACGTCAAATAAATGCAATTTAATGCACATATTTCAGAGACATTGTCATGTAATACTTTATGTAGCCTACGGCTTTACTGCATGTTTACTGTTATAAAAACATGTGTGAGCACTAGCTAAAAGTTTTAGAATAAGATATAACCACGATACGCAAGTGATCGCTGTCATGCGGTTAATCCGGCCAATCGTGGAACAGCTTTGTCATCAAAGCTCTGCTGCTCTGGAGAAGCTGAGCAGAATGCACAAGCGGCTGCTCTCGAATCGCTCTCGCGGCACTTGGATTGCATACGTCACGTGTCGATCGACATCATATGATGTCAATGGTCGGCGCTGCCTCAAGTCGGACTAGTCGGCATGCACAGCTTTAAGTCACCCGCCGATCGGTCTGTGCGGCGCTGTATGAAGTCGAACGAGCTTGTTGTGTTCCAGCCAGATAGGAATTTGGATTATTCCCACATCCTTCTAGTAAATAACGTCTGTAACGCCACTCAAAGTCGGGCTTTAGGCCTGTGAACTCGGGGTACATCGAGCAACCCCGAGTCGCGTCATTTGACGTCACTTTCCAATGAACATAAACGTAAAACAACCTTTAACATTAGACATTAAGTTGATGTAACATGCCTTATTTTTTGCTTTTTGTCTGCTGTTTTCGAATCGATGTTGTCTTGTTTTTGCCATAGTTGACACAAAAAAACGATATGCTCTATTGTGTGGTGGCGACATCATGTGGTCAACGTGAACGTGACCTTTGATTGCCTGGAACTCACAGGTCTGAAGTGGGACATTTATTTTGGGACATTCCCGCGTCCAAACTCCTCTGGAACCCAGCATAAGAGCTCTGTAAGTTGTTTACTTTAATTATTATAGTAATGTGTGTGCTGTTAGATAATTTAACGCCAGACTGCTGTGCACTTTCATGTGTTTTGGAGGCGGAGACGCTCCTCTCTGTATGAACACAAACTGAACAGTTCTGGGGCACCATTGACTTAGTATTTTTTTTCCACCTATATGGAAGTTAATGGTGCCCCAAAGAGCCCTGGTTACAAACTTTATAACAAAATATGTTCTTTTGTGTTCAGCAGAAGAAATAACTTTTTTGGAACAACTTGAGGGTGAGTAAACGATGACTTTCATTTTTGGATGACCTATTCCTTTAAGCTTTTTACAACAGACAACAATTTCCACGAACTCTGGTCTTTACTTACTGGTGTATCACATGATTATAGAAATCATTTGTAGATGCTCAAAATACACTGTGTACTGAGTTTTTCCCCTAGTTTTTATTTTATTTTGATTTTATGAGTGGGGGATGTACAGGAGGTTTGGTATACCAGTTAGAAAGGCATGGAACACCCTGGACAGGTGGCCAGTCCATCACAGGCTGATGCTGTCACAAATCAAGCATCAATGAGAGTACTAGAAAATTAATGTTTTTTTCACAGAAACTTCAATGTTTTATTGAAAAGCAGCTGTACATTCAAATTGGAAAGCAGGGAGCATTGAGCTGACCCCGTGTTACCGATGATACTTAAAAACACATCTCAAAATATTCAGTGGAGCTAATGTGCAGCATCATTACCCACAATACATCTATTCTCATCTTATCTCACTTCATGAGGTAGTATTTTTTATATATAGCAGTTTAACACAAGCTCAGCTACAGAAGTCCAACATCATTTGTGTGCGTGTCAAAAATAAGTTGAAATATGCTACAGTATGGGTATTTTATGCAGTCAGACATTCAAGATAAAGAATAAAACAACCTAAAACATAACAATCATTAATAAGGAGAAAGCACAGCATGTGTAGTCCTGGAATAAATCACAAGGACCGTTTCTCAATACTTCTTCAAAACTCTTCACACAGGGAGCACAACATCAGTCCATGTCAGCTAAACTGTGGATCATTTATCATTGCTTTGGCACAACATCCATTCAATGACTACTTTCAAATTACAATTATTGTTTTATCACTAAGACACCACCACCATCTAAACTCTGTAAACCTACAGGCCAATTTGCATGTTTGTACTCTTTTCAAAACTGTTATACTTAATTCAAAACTAAATAAGACAGCAATTTGCTACATTTCTACATACTGAAATATATTCAATTTCTAAAAAATGAAATACTATCAAAACTATTAGATGTAGCTGAACTCTTACTCAAATGTTAGTATTTCAATTTCATCGCCATCTATACAAAAGGGGGATTTAGGAATTATTTTGTACTGTAATGTAAACGTGGACCATGTAACATATTGCAGTGAATTAGAAACATAATAGAGTCAATTTTTTTTTTTTTACAAAAGAAAGCATTAAATGCTGCCTTGTCGTTAGTGTTTTTAGGTCATTGTTGCAGTGTGCTTGTTGGTTGAAAACCTTTGCTAGAGTTATGAAAGAACGAGTTGATTTGAGACGTATGAAGTGTTTTGGAAGTTTTACTGAATTTTGAATGTGAAATTAGGTGCTGTGTCAAGCTTAAAGTTGGTTAGAAGAACTGTGTAAAGAGTTTTGAAAAAGTTACCTAAGTATTGAGAAATTGGTCCTAGCGATTGTCTAAATATTATATATATATATTAAAAATGGTATATACATTTCTAATGTGAATTTCTATTTTAAATTTATCCCAGTTATTCAGGATTTACATAATTAGATCAGCATATGGTTAAACTTCAGCCATGCCTAATGGTTCACAAAAGCATTAAACTTTCTTTCTTAAGATAAGAATTATCTCTGACGTAAAACTGTTAAGCTCCTCCTGTGGGATTGTTGAGTAATCATGTCAGACTTTGTCTTCTTGGTATGAACTTTCTCAAACTCATTTACAGATATGTAAAGATAAAATGTAATAGTTCTATTAGTTATTAAGTTATTCTAACACACACATCTAAGCTATTGTTGATGGCTGGATGACAGTGATGGTAAAGGTGGGCTGTATGGTGGAGGAGGCACCTCCCTCTCTGAGTCTGGAATCACTCGAACATCAGAAATATCTAATTTGAAGCTGGCCTGTAAAACAAAACATAATTAAAAGCTAAAAACAGCATTTCAACATAGAGATTTACATTCTGTAGATAAAACCAGCCAAAGCTGTCCTAAGCTGGTTCAAGCTAGTTTCAACATCTAACCAGCTGAACAGTGCTAAAACCAGCCAACAGACTGGGAGACCACCTAAGACCAGCCCAGCTGTTTTCTTTTCTGACAGGCAGATGGAGGGATGGATAGATAGATGACAGACAGATAGATGATGGACGGACATACAGATAAGTAGATGATAGATAGATAGATAGATAGATAGATAGATAGATAGATAGATAGATGACAGATAGATGATGGACGGACATACAGATAAGTAGATGACAGACCACCAGATAGATAGATAGATAATGATGGACGAATATTAGGTGAAATGGACGGACGGATATTAGATGACGGATGGATGGACTGACATACAAACAGACAGATAGATTATGGACGGATAGACAGATAGATTACGGACAGACAGACAGATAGATGACGGGCAGACAGACAGATAGATGACGGACAGACAGACAGACAGACAGATAGATGATGGTGAGACAGATGGATGATGGATGGAGGGACAGATACACAGAACAAAATTATAAACAACACTTTTGATCAACTCTACGCACATCTACTTCGCATAGAGTTGATCAGGTTGTTGATTGTGGCCTGTGGAATGTTGGTCCACTTCTCTTCAATGGCTGTGTGAAGTTGCTGGATATTGGCATAAAATGGAACACGTTCCAGAGCATCCCGAACATGCTCAATGGGTGACATGTCCGGTGAGTATGCTGGCCATGCAAGCACTGGGATGTTTCCAGCTTCCCGGAATTGTGTACAGATCCTTGCAAAATGGGACTGTGCGTTACTATGCTGCAACATGAGGTGATGGTCATGGATGAATGGCACAACAATGGCCTCAGCATCTCGTCAAGGTATCTCTGTGGATTCAAAATGCCATCAATTAAATTCGTTGTCCATAACATACGCCTGCCCATTCCATAACCCCACCACCACCATGACAGATACAGATGATGACAGACAGAAACAGACCGATAGATGGTGGACAGAAAGACAGATAGTTGATAGATAGTTGATGGGCCACTCGATCCACAATGTTGACGTCAGCAAACCGCTAACCCACATGAGGCCATACACGCTGTCTGCCATCTGCCCTGTACACTGAAAACCGGGATTCATCCATGAAGAGAACACCTCTCCAAAGTGTCAGACGCCATCGAATGTGAGCATTTGCCCACTCAGGTCGGTTACGATGAGGAACTGCAGTCAGGTCGAGACCCCGATGAGGACGATGAGCATGCATATCTGCTTCCCTGAGACGGCTTCTGACAGTTTGTGCTGAAATTCTTTGGTTATGCAAACCGATTGTTGCAGCATGATAATGCACGGCCCATGTTGGAAGGATCTGTACACAATTCCTGGAAGCTGAAAACATCCCAGTTCCTGCATAGCCAGCATACTCACCGGGCATGTCACCCATTGAGCATGTTTGGGATGCTCTGGATCTGCATATAGTGTTTAATTCATAAGATTGTAATGAATTAATTAATAAGAAGAAATACGGATGGACACACAGACAGATGTTTGATGGCGGACAGACAGACAGATTTTGATGGACGGACAGACAGACAGACAGATAGATAGATGATGGACAGACAGACAGACAGATAGATAGATAGATAGATAGATAGATGATGGATTGGCGGACAGACAGACAGATGATGGACAGAAAGATGGTGGACGGATGGATGGACAGACATATAGATGATGGACCGAAAGACAGACATACAGATGACGGATGGACGGACTGATGGACAGACAGACAGATAGATGACGGACAGACAGACAGAGATACAGATGACGGACGGACGGACCGATAGATGACGGACGGACAGAGAGAGATACAGATGAAGGACAGAGAGAGAGAGATACAGATGACGGACGGACAGAGAGAGATACAGATGATGACAGACAGAAACAGACCGATAGATGGTGGACAGAAAGACAGATAGTTGATAGATAGTTGATGGGCCACTCGATCCACAATGTTGACGTCAGCAAACCGCTAACCCACATGAGGCCATACACGCTGTCTGCCATCTGCCCTGTACACTGAAAACCGGGATTCATCCATGAAGAGAACACCTCTCCAAAGTGTCAGACGCCATCGAATGTGAGCATTTGCCCACTCAGGTCGGTTACGATGAGGAACTGCAGTCAGGTCGAGACCCCGATGAGGACGATGAGCATGCATATCTGCTTCCCTGAGACGGCTTCTGACAGTTTGTGCTGAAATTCTTTGGTTATGCAAACCGATTGTTGCAGCATGATAATGCACGGCCCCATGTTGGAAGGATCTGTACACAATTCCTGGAAGCTGAAAACATCCCAGTTCCTGCATAGCCAGCATACTCACCGGGCATGTCACCCATTGAGCATGTTTGGGATGCTCTGGATCTGCGTATATTGTTTAATTCATAAGATTGTAATGAATTAATTAATAAGATGGTTTAGCTCCTCCTCCTCTGGCTGATTTTATTAATTTTAAATCTATTGAAAACTAGGTGCAACTAGAGCGGATTGCATAATTCCACACAGGAAAACTTCCTTTGGTCAAGCTGTTTTTTCATTCAGAGCATCACATCAGACAGACAGATAGATGATGGATGGACGGACGGACAGATAGATGACGGACGGATGGACGGAAAAACAGACAGATAGATGACGGACAGACGGACAGACAGACAGATAGATGATGGACGGACAGAAAGATGACGGACAGACAGACAGACAGATAGATGACGGACGGACGGAAAAACAGACAGATAGAGGATGGACGGACGGACAGACAGACAGATAGATGATGGATGGACGGACAGATAGATGACGGACGGACGGAGAGACAGACAGATAGATGATGGACGGACGGACAGACAGACAGATAGATGACGGACAGACAGACATACAGATAGATGACGGACGGACGGACAGACAGTTGACAGGCGGACGGACAGACAGAGATACAGTTGACGGGCGGACAGACAGAGATACAGATGATGGACGGACAGACAGAAATGCGGATGGACAGACAGATGTTTGATGGACGGACAGACAGACAGATAGATAGATGACGGATGGACAGACAGACAGACAGATAGATCGATGATGGATTGGCGGACAGACAGACAGATGATGGACAGAAAGATGGTGGACGGATGGATGGACAGACATATAGATGATGGACTGAAAGACAGACATACAGATGACGGACGGACAGACAGAGATACGGATGATGGACGGACAGACAGAAATACGGATGGACAGACAGACAGATGTTTGATGGACAGACAGATGACGGACGGACAGACAGATAGATGGCAGACAGAAAGACAGATAGTTGACAGGTGGACAGACAGATAGAGATACAGATGATGGACGGACAGACAGAAATACGGATGGACACACAGACAGATGTTTGATGGACGGACAGACAGACAGATATTTGATGGACGGACAGACAGACAGACAGATAGATAGATGACGGATGGACAGACAGACAGACAGACAGATAGATAGATAGATATATAGATGATGGATTGGCGGACAGACAGACAGATGATGGACAGAAAGATGGTGGACGGATGGATGGACAGACATATAGATGATGGACCGAAAGACAGACATACAGATGACGGATGGACGGACTGATGGACAGACAGACAGATAGATGACGGACAGACAGACAGAGATACAGATGACGGACGGACGGACCGATAGATGACGGACGGACAGAGAGAGATACAGATGAAGGACAGAGAGAGAGATACAGATGACGGACGGACAGAGAGAGATACAGATGATGACAGACAGAAACAGACCGATAGATGGTGGACAGAAAGACAGATAGTTGATAGACAGATAGATAGATAGATGACAGACAGACAGAGATACAGATAACAGATGGACAGACAGATAGATAGACAGACAGATGTTGGATGGATGGACAGACAGACTGATAGATGACGGATGGACAGACAGACAGATAGATAGATGACGGATGGACAGACAGACAGATAGATAGATGACGGATGGACAGACAGATAGATAGATGATGGATCGACAGACAGACAAATGATGGACAGAAAGACAGATGGCGGACAGATGGGTGGACGGACAGACAGGCAGAGATACAGATGACAGATGGACTGACAGACAGACATACGGATGAAGGATGGATGGACAGACAGCTAGATAGATGATGGTTCGACAGACAGACGTACGGATGAAGGATGGAGAGACAGATCAAATGTACCTCTGCATATGATGGTGGTGGACACACTAGATCATATGGGGGTGGTGTGTACTCAGAATCTCCATGGGAGGCTGTCTCATCTCGTTGGTCTCTCTCTTCTCTCACATGAATGGGATTTGGAATCACATAGACATGGTCGCTGTTTGACAGGTCGAGATCTGAGTCAGTGACTGAGACTTTGCTGCAGAATTTGCAGCAGTACCTCAGTATACACAGACCCACAGTCAGCCCCAGCAGTGGTGTCAGCAACGTCCTGCACATGAGACAAACATCTTTTAGTTTGATGCATTGTCTACATTCAGAATGATTTTATGAAGTGTGTGGTGTTTTGCTGTGAAGAGTGTTGTACGTACTGGAGATAGTAGTATATATAATCAGCCATTGAATCGGCCTGGAATGTCTGCAGAGCAAAATTTATGTTACAATATTAAATTATTTCTTACTAACTATATTACTGTACTGTTAGGTGTACTATTTATTTAATTACTTAAATCATTTAAATTTAATTTGATTAATAATTCCTTTATTTATTTAATACCATAAACACACAAATAAACAAAACTTTTTTGTAGTTTTCATCCCTGTGGTGTTCAGGTTGTCAAAAATGTTTCATTTTGTCTTAACAGGGGATGTGATTGATAACTGGAATCATCATTAGGGGTTGGTTGTAAAAATTTTAATCAACTTTTACAACTATCCCCACCCAAAACAGCCATAACATAGCTAACTGTGGGTTTGAAGTTAGCATGAATACAAAACATCAAATTAAACTAAGGTTATGTAAGTCGAATAACTGTATCTGCAATACACTGATTGTTGAGGAAAAAATAATCTTCTAAACCTCACGTCTCCCATGACATCACCATAGCTCTTTTATGACTTGTCAAATTGACAGTGTTACAACTGACCCCGTGTTACAACAATCGCTGGTCTCGCCCTATATATATATATATATATATATATATATATATATATATATATATATATATATAATAGGGCTAGACCAGCGATTGTAAATATAAAATAGTAAATATGTTACTTAACCGATTACTTAGTTGATATGACAGCACTACTAATAAAACATTTGAATTTAAATAAAAAATTAATTTAAAAAAGCCTAAATACCTCAAACTTTCTTTTAAATTACAGAACTGAATTGATGTCTTTCATGATCTTAAAAACCTTTTGATCTAAAGGCTTATCTTAAATGGTCGACATTACTTTTGTATTGAAATATAAATTATACCTACGTACAAACTGCTACACAAAACCATTTTTTATATAAAAATGAAATGGACGAGGTGGAGTGGATTGTGAAGGAAAAGCAGCCATCAAGTATTCTATGTGAACTTCATCAATTAGTTTAAAATGCATCCCAACTCTACACAACAACATGCTTTACATAACCTTAAGCAAGTTTCATAACCACCACTGAAGATATAGTTTATCTACATTCTTTTCCAGGAACTTCAAAAATGTTCACATTATAGTATTTTGTAGAAATGTCATACTCACAATTGTATGTCATCAGACCCAAACCTGAAGAAAGTGGAACTTAAAGTCAGTCAGGCTGTACGTGTGTTCTAACAGTGATTATAACCCCTGCCTGACGTCCCATAGAGGACTTTGAGCTGGACACTTACTGGAAGTAGTCATCCGGGGTTGGGTTTGTAAACACCAGGATTTGCGGCATTCAGAACTGAAAATGACTTTTCAATTCCAGGTCATTTCCTTAATTTGAATTAAGACCTCACAGAATAGAGATTTTTCATTCCAATTTTAATCAACAGAACTAGAATCAAAATGGAAAGCTATTGTTTTAAATAATACATTTAATTTTTGATTATACTAATAATTGGTTTAACTATATACACTATACTGCCAGAAGTATTGGGACACCCCTCCAAATCATTCCATGGCCACAGGTTTATAAAATCAAGCACCTAGGCATGCAGACGCTTCTACAAACATTTGTGAAAGAATGGGTCGCTCTCAGGAGCTCAGTGAATTCAAGCGTGGTACTCTGATAGGTTGCCACCTGTGCAATAAGTACATTCGTGAAATTTCCTCACTACTAAATATTCCACGGTCAACTGTTAGTGGTATTATAACAAAGTGGAAGCAATTGGGAACAACAGCAACTCAGCCACAAAGTGGTAGGCCATGTAAAATCACAGAGCGGGGTCAGCACATGCTGAGGCACGCAGTGCACAGAAGTCACCAACTTTCTGCAGAGTCAAAAGCTACAGACCTCCAAACTTCATGCGGGCTTCAGATTAGCTCAAGAATAGTGTGTAGAGAGCTTCATGGAATGGGTTTCCATGGCTGAGCAGCTGCATCCAAGCCTTATATCAAATGCAATGCAAAGCGTCGGATGCAGTGGTGTAAAGCACGCCGCCACTGGACTCTAAAGCAGAGACGTGTTCTCTGGAGTGATGAATCACGTCTCTGTCTGGAAATACGATGAATGAGTCTGGGTTTAGCAGTTACCAGGAGAACGGTATTTGCCTGACTGCATTTTGCCAAGTGTAAAATTTGGTGGAGTGGGATTATGGTGTGGGGTTGTTTTTTTGAGAGTTGGTCTTAGCCCCTTAGTTCCAGTGAAAGAACTCTTAATGCATACAAGATATTTTGGGCAATTTCATGCTCCCAACTTTGTGGGAACAAAGCAAGGTCCATAAAGACATGGATGCGTGAGTTTTGTGTGGAGAAACTTGACTGGCCTGTCCTCGACCTGACAGAACAACTTAAGCGGAGACTGTGAGCCAGGCCTTCTCGTCCAACATCAGTGCCTGACCTAACAAATGCACTTCTAGAAGAATGGTCAAGAATTCCAATAAACACACTCCTAAACCTTGTGGAAAGTTAGAGCTGTTATAGCTGCAAAGGGTGGGCCAACTCAATATTAAACCCTATGGATTAAGAATTAAGAATGGGATGTCAGTAAAGGTCATGTGCCATATTCAGGCGTCCCAAAACTTGGCAATATAGTGTGTCAGTTTATGGTGGAGACTTCATTTCCCATAATGCTCCAGTTTAGTCTACATATATTATGCAATCAATATTGCCTATTTATTTTGCTATATGAAAACAAAGTGGTGGACATTGTTGGTGCTCCATGTAAAAATTAAAGTGTTTTTATTTCTTTGATAATGGTTTTGACAGTATTGAGCTTATTTGATTGCAGTGACAGTTGAGGAAAAATATTCTACGTACCAGGGAACAAACAGTCAACGCTTTACCACAAAACTAACAGTGAGTCCCAGTCAGCGTGTGGTGTATTTCATTCAAATGTACATGCATTGTCTTGTAAATTTAAAGTCTCCTCTCCTTTGATAAAACATTTGATGCTTTCATTTGAAAGCCAGCAAATGCATCGCTCCAAAAACAATGTCGCAGACAGGGCAGACTGAACCAAAACTTGAAATAAATTGACAAAATCATACTCTGCATCCTATGCATAATTATGAAACAGTTTCACAGCTTCTGTGCTCAAAAGAAGCTCTAAATTAGGTCAAGGTTATGTTCAGTTCAAAGATTCTGTGCTTTTCTTATCATTGCCCTTTATCTTTGTCTTAAATGCACAGTTCTGCACTTACACTGGAGGTCAATGGCAACTTGTTTCCGCCACTAAATAAAAAAGGTAATCTCTCATGGCTTGTGCTATTTCTTACAATTGCTAGTTTATATCTCACAATTTGGACTTTTACAAATACAAGTTTGTATCTCACGATGCTGAGAGAAGTAGTCAGAATTGTTAGTTACAAACTCCCAATTGCAAGAAATAAAATCAGAATAGCAACTGTGAGTTATAAAGTCCAAATAGTGAGGTATAAATTGTGTGAAAAAGTCAGAATTGTATGCTGTGGCAGAAACAAGCTGCCATAGAGGTTTATGGGACAATCAACTTATGGAATTGTAAGTGCATTTCAATCAACTATTTTCTACAAATTGAAAAGTAAAAACGCCCGTGCTAAGTGAGAAACAATTTATTTTTGAATACATTTGGGTGATGACAATAAAGCAACTTAAAGACAAAAAAACCTGCAGATTACAGATTGTAATGTTTACTTCCAGAGTTTCTTGATGGACATGTTTTTCTCACTGTCTTTCTGCATCACCTGTGAAAATAGTCAATTATAAATTAGAGATATCCATGAAAACAAATGGCTCTAAAATTAGGATTGGTAGGTTCAAATATTATTTGTACTAAAAGCATGAATAGTAAAAAGAACATGTTTTTTTTAGTACCTTTGCCACTGCCATTTCAAAATCCTCCTGGGTAACGTGGACTCTCCTCTCTCTCAGGGCGTACATCCCTGCCTCTGTGCAGACACCCTGTCAGACAAGCAAAGATAAAAACAGCTCACATTGATGCTGATTTCAGCACTGCTGCTCCTGAAGAAGTGCCGCATAGACACCCATAAATGACTGCAAATGATCGCACAGGTTGAGCCCGTGATCTCACCTTGACCTCAGCGCCAGACGCTCCTGGCATCAGCTCTGCTATCTTGCGCAGGTTAATACCACGCGTCAGGTTCATTTTACGGGAGTGGATCTTCAAAATGTCCAAACGGGCCTGCAGAGAACAAAACACTATGAGGCTACTGCTAGTATTTATGCCTTCAATATTAGAGAGTCATACAAATACAAGGATGCATTTCAGTATCAAGATGATATAGCTCATTGAAACATGTAACAATCCCAGTTTACCGCTTCATTGGGAGGGGGAAATTCAATCTTCCTGTCAATGCGGCCTGGTCGAAGAAGTGCAGAGTCTAGAATGTCAATACGGTTTGTTGCCATAATAACCTGAAAGAAACGAGAAAATATTCATTAAATTCAGACATTTCTTATAGAAATACTATAAAAACATAGCAAAGCATAGCAATGGCATAAATGTATGTTCGAGTAGTTTTGTTTAGTCACAGCACCCCTGGTGGTAATGACTGGAAAGGCAAATACTATATTATAATCACTATAAATGTATTTGATTAAACTATAAATATAGAAATACAGTATTTTACTATTACAAAAATTGTGACAATTTTACAGAACAGTAAGATTACAACACTAATAACTTTCTTTAAACCACAGAGCTTTATTTTACAAAGGGAGCCCTGGAAGCTTTTCTTCTGTTGCTAGATTTATGAATCATTGATATTACAAACATGGGAAGATGGTTGGCACATGTTCCAATTTCAAATGCACGTTATAAGTGAGCCAAACTCAAAGCGCTTGCTGAAATGGGGTTTGTGTGAAGCAGTTGAACCTAGCTCATGATCTGCTGGGGTGTAAACGAACACAGGGCCGTCCTTCTTGTGCAGAACACCAGAATAGTTTTTTAATTAAATCGCAATATTTGCAATTTGATAATCACACTAAGCCACATCACATTTTGACAACCATGCATTAAGAATGTTACTCGATAGTTGGCTGACAGCTTTTAAATGAATGCTTTTTTATGAATTCTATGTTGTCTTTAATTTGTCTGGATTTATGATTTAATACAAACTTATCATCAAAAATGGTGGTAATCAAAAAAAGGCACTTTAACAATTTAATTAATCTTTTAAAAATGTAAAGATTTTTTTGGCAAACACAAGTTTACTGGTAAAATTGTGATATTCCTTAAAATAAAGTTCTCATTTTATTGTCATTATTACTTTGATATTTATTGTCATTACTGTACATTCTAATCACAATTTCTTCAGGTTAACCAAACTTATTTTGATGGGTTGTCATGAAGATCTTTGAATTAATGGGTGTATGATATGTTGATCGTCGTATCAAATGAAATGGTGAAGTGACTCTCAGGGCAGCTCTGGAGTTCATATAGCTAAACGGCAGGCGAGTGTGTCGCGTGTGCTTGATTAAGTGTAGTGGATGAAACCGCACCACTCATTCACACAGACACACGCTGACTTTTTTGCACTTAAATATTCAGACACTACAGCTCTATTTTTGATTTAATAATCTAAAATGTGAAATTCTGTGGCATTCCACATTTTACAGTAAATTCCATTTTTTATGACTGGATTCTTCCATTCTGCCTGCATTTTTAACATCGTGGAAATCAAAGATCCCTATACAAGATGTATGGTAAACCTTGGAAAATGAATAATATTCAAAATGGTTGCTGTCACACAGAAAATGTTTGCTATATCAGAAAGCTTTTAAAAACCAAAACCAATTAAAACCACTGGGTGCACATTTCAGTGTTTAAAATTAGCAACTGACAGTTTGCAGTCTTAACCTTTTCTCTCTGCAGATGTTTGCTTCTCACCTTGATGTTCTTGGTGGCCTCGAATCCGTCCAGCTGGTTGAGGAGCTCCAGCATAGTTCTCTGCACCTCACTGTCTCCTCCTGATCCGCCCTCCAGCCGAGAAGAGCCGATGGAGTCGATCTCATCCATGAAGATGATGGAGGGCGCATGCTCCCTGGCCATGACGAACAGCTCACGCACCATACGAGCTCCTGGAATCAACACAGAGAGAATGTTGAGTCAAATTAGGACAAAGAATCCAGCTTGAGAAATTGACTGATTTTTTTTCTGTTTAATTTTCCAATTTCAGAGCCATCAGATGGCTTCAGAAAACTTGGAATACAGGAGATTTGTCATTTAAACTGTTTAGATAATAGCTTAATGGTGTGTTAGTCCTTTCTGGAGCTTGACAGCCCCATGTCAATATATACTTTCATTATAAGGAAAATAGCAGTGAGAAAATTCTCCTAAATTTTAGGTCAAAAAGTATTAAATCTCTTCAATGGTCTGTAATGTGACTATTAAACTTCAAAAAGCTATGATTTAATTTAACGAGTGTAAGCGCTGCTGCACGTTCAAAGTAAAAACATGAAGCTTTTGCAAGTTCTACAGGCTCACCGTTTCACAGCAGTTCACAATTAATGAATCCTGAGCATTTATGCCAAACAATTCATTTACTGTTTATGAATTATGAAAATGTTTACTTTATGGCACTAATAATGTAATTTGATATAGATGGTTGTACAAGTGTGTATTTTGAATAAGAAGCTAGCATTAATGAAATCAAAAGAGAGTTAAGAGTTTTCCCCCAAAATAAGCTTGTTTAAAATTGAAAGTCCTTTATTATGAAGTTACTTTTGTAACTAATAAGGATCCATATTTAATTTATACAATGAAGACTATGCAGTGTTATTTTACATTTGATTATTCAATTTGCATCTTTGTTCTGTTTGTGCAATTGCTTATAGTTTTGATTATTTGTTCTTATTTTATTACAGACTGTTGACTTGACTTTAATGGTGTTCGATTTTGTTAGATTGATATATTATATTTATGCAGAATTTCTCATTTGTTATTGCATTCCATGTAAAACATCTTGCGAGTAAAATTTGATTTGTCTGGAAGCCCACCAACCTTCTCCTATGAATTTCTGCACCAGCTCTGATCCGGACACCCTGATGAAGGTGCAGTCGGTGTGGTGGGCCACGGCTCTGGCTAACAGGGTCTTTCCTGTGCCAGGAGGTCCATACAGCAGCACACCCTGCAGACCAACACACACATTACAAAATATCAAGGACTGCCCAACAGACCTACTATTGAGAAGGTAGACATAAGAATGTGCAAAGCTATCACTTGCCTTAGGTTGTGCAATTCCTAGAGCCTCAAACAATTCTGGGTGCTTAACTGGAAGCTCAATCACTTCCTTGATCTCTTTAATTTGTTTGTCCAGCCCTCCAATCATCTCGTACGTCGAATCTGGCACTTTTTCCACCATCATCAGCGAGACGAGCGGGTCCACTTTGTTTGGCAGGATTTTGTGAAGCGTGTAACTGTCATTACGAAGTGCTACACGGCAATTTGGAGTTACCTAGTGGAAATGAGAATTTAGTTATTTTTATACATTTATTGAACCGAAGGCTGTATGATTAAGCGATTAATTTAATCGTTCTTAACAGCCCTTGGTTTTAGTCATGAATGATACCTCAGGTTGAGGTGTACTTCTACACTACTATCACAATTTCTGCTTCTTACAATTAAGCAAGCACAACCGTCCGGTGTTTAGTTCCCCCGAAAACATTTCCCCCCGCCATTTGACATTTCCATGACCTTACATCGGTCACAAGCTTTCTTGCTTGGGGTTGCCAGATGTCAACAGTTAAAATCCCCCAACCTGACCTGGTCTCTTAAAGGGATATATTTTCAGCCTAGTGTTTTACTTAAAATATCTGCACAGCTGATTATCCGAAAATATGACATATGTACGAAACCGGTCAAAAGTTTGGAATGATTAAACTTTTTTAAATAATGATGCAGGAAATTCAGCTTTGCCACAGAAATAAATTACATTTTAAAATATATTCATGTTGAAAACGGTCCTTTTAAATTTTCACAAATTACTTATTGATCAAATAAATTAGACTTTATTCTTAATTATTCTAGCCTAAATTAGGCCTGTCGCAATAATCAATATCCCCATTATGTTTATCCATGATAATGAATGTCACCAACATTTTACTCGATTGTGCTTTGATCTCGTGTGTTTTCCGTGACGGAGGCAAAAGTGGTTCTCGGGCAGTTCCTTCATACACAGAGCGGTTATCGACAGGTGAAAAAAAGGTGCCATTTGAGGCGTTACAGTGTTTTCCTGACAACTACTGACAGTTTGGAAGAATAAGACCAAATTAACTCGATTTCAAAGCCGCAATCCCCTGTTCCGGTGCACATATAAATGTCAAAGCAGAATGACGAGTGTTAAAGCCGTTTCACAAGGGAAAATGTTTATTTACTATTTATTAAATTTTTTATTTAGGATAATTTAGTTTTTACCCTTAATTTCCATGATCTAAAGAATTAAAAGGCTGTCATTTGAAAGTGTGTAGGTCTACTTGCATTATTATGCTGTTATATTAAGATTATATATTCAGTGGCATATAGTCTTAAACTGACAATAATATCGTTTATTGCAATTATTTCTGGGAAGATATATCAGGAAACAAAAAGTAGTTATCATGACAGGCCTAATCTAAATCCATTGCAACAGAACGGCTGAGTTACATTTTATTAGAGCAGAATGTTCCTTCCCAAAGCAGATTGTGCTATTTGTTGTGACTAAATCTGCCAGCAAACCTTCTCAGTGACGAACTTTAATACATCCAAACATGAATCTTGACTGTACTGTTTAATTGTGGTTGCTAAACAAATGCACTTAAGCCAAAAGTATACTTGTTTTTTATGTGTACGCTAGCATACACATAGAGTGGGACGTAGCCTTAAAAGTATACTCCACGATAGTGTGCGAACACAGGTGGGCGACACATGCAGTCTAGAAAGTTTCATCTTTATCTATTGTATGCGCTATTTCTCTCCAAAAGTTATGACAGATAAAAACGTTTTTGTATTCTTTTAAACTATCGCAGAACGCCCTCAAACACTCTTACTGCAAAAGAGTATTTCAGATTAAATTTTTCAATTGAGAAAAATCGATTATCATTTGAGCAAAATAACCGTGATTAACAGCTTAACCATTACCATGCAGCCTTGGTTAAACCCAAAACACTTACATCATTTATATCAATGTTCTTATCCACATCCACCACAAACTTTCCTTCAGGATGCACCTAAAAACAAAGCATAAATATACAAATGAATAAACAATCTCAACACTGATCATACTCATGAGAAAAGCAGGAAACAATGGCTGTCAGACCTTGACCAGCACTTTCTTCTTGTCCATGGCTCTCACCACCTCTCCTACATAAGACCCCTGCTCCTGCAGTAGCTGAAGCTCCTCACGCAGGAGGCGCACTAAAGGAAAAAACATATTTTTAGCATAAGATATTTGGCATTTGCATCTGATCTCCATTCATACAAAAGTTGGTTGAAAGAGCTTTACCCTTGGCATTTAACTCGTTCCTTTGAGCCTGCAGACGTCTGAGATTTTGGCTTTTATCATTCACTGTCAACTGAGTAAAGAGACAAGCACATTTAGACACAACTTACCTTTGTGAAAAAGTAATCAATTAAATTGTAAATAACGATTTTTTTTATTATTTTTTTCTTCACAAGAGGTTCTTAATATCTACAGATTAAATTGAGTGTCAGCCAAACTACAATTCATGGCAATTCTCACCTGAAGCTCCTCGATTTTAGACAGGTAATACTGCCGGAGACCAGAGCCTCCTTTACTCTCCTCAATATCCATCTGCAAAAATTAATAACAATAATATCAATACCACATACAGTCGGGTTATTAATGGTCGGGTAGTGTAACAGTGATAGGTGGAGAAAAGTGATGATTCATGAGGTTTTCTTAAATTATACATTTACCATGTTATGAAGCATAATGAGAAATTTCTCACGTTATGATTCGATAGTAGATTTCTGTGAAGTCATGATCAGAGATGTGATATTTCTTAAGTATAACCAGATATATATTTTTTATTATTAGACATTAAAGATTCCTGTTGTTATAATCAGCGATTTAGCATGTAATAGCGGAATATTAATAATTTGCCATGTAATATATCCAGCTTTCCCATGTTATGATCAGTCTTAGTGACACAATGAGACAGCAAACTCTGCTTCATTCGGAGCAGGCGCGTTAAATCCAGCCATTTTATCTTATAATTCTAGACATTACAATTACAGCCGATTCCATATATGAAATATGTGATGCTAGAGAACAGCTTAACTATATCGTTCATATTAGAAGATTTAACACATAAATAACACTTACTTGATCAACCCCGTCCAACGCCATCTTGAACATACAAACTTCCGTCCGTCAGCGGCGTTTTTTCCGCTTTGTTTTCCTCGGGCATGATGCAGACTGGAGAGGATGTGTTCTCTAGCGCCACCGACAGGCTGGAGAGACACACATTACATTAAACCGCGATGAGTAATGTGGAATTGGTAACGATATAGAGAGAGGAAACATGTAAATGTTGAGGCTGGGCTCTTTTGACTCGGCCTATCAAGCAGCCAGTAAGTAGTGTCATAACATAAGAGTAAGTAGTGTCATAACATAAGAGTAAGTAGTGTCATAACTGAGTTGTCACGCCCTAGCAACTTTTTAGAGCACCATAGCAACAGTAAAACAACATTCACAAGTCACATCTCAGATTTAATGTAGTTTAAAGCCAGTTAAAACATCACTAACATGCAAATCAGGAGAAACACTGAGCCACAACAATCCAGTTATAATACTTTTCAACCAACAATTCACCAACATTTAGCATAGATTTACTGTGTTCACAAACTGTAACTATGGTATTTTTTATGTAGGTTAATATCCAATTTTATTTTTATGAATCTAGACATGTATTAAATGAGTAATAGAGGACAAATTACAGAACTTTTTAGTCATAAGCTCACAGTTTTGTGCTTTTAAATGTGTTTATATACTAAATACCAAGCCATTCTAAATATAGAAACAATTATTATATATGTGTGATCTAAATGACTACTCTATTTAATTATTCTTAATTTAAATAAGAGTTCTAATGAGAGTAAAATGTCACCCTTTAAAAATTTTCTTTTTTTTAACTGATAGGCTACTGTTTGTCTGTACAATTTGCATCTGTGTCCTATCTCAAGCTACTCTACTGTCAGCTTAAGCTTTTGTCAAATCATGTTTCCAAAACAAAACATGCAATATATATATATATATATATATATATATATATATATAAATAAATAAATAAAATGATATAAAAGGAACCGGCCCCCAAGTGTGTCCACAACATCGAATCTGCAACAAATGAAACGTATAATCTGGTTGCTGTTGCTATTGTACAATATGTCTGCTGAAGCCCTCCCACAACATTTGCTATTGTTATGGAAGAGTTGATTTGAGACATGTATGAAGTGTTTTGGTAGATTTAGTGCATTTTGAATGTGAAATAAACTGCTGTGCCAAGATGAAAGTTGGTTAGGAGAACTGTGTGAAAAAAAAGTTTTCAAAAAAGCGACCCACATATTGAGACATATAGGTAGCGTATCCAAAAAACTGTAATGGAGACCAGTATTACCAGACTATCCAGGACTACAGAAACGACATGCATCAACATGACTGGTGTTTGGCTTTGTCAAACAATCTACCCTCTAGTAGACAGACATACCAGATTCTTACTTCTGCATAAATATTCAATCTAATGATAACATTTAATAATTCATCATTCATATTACTAGTAAGTTTTTTTTTCCCCAGACATTGCATTTTTGATCATAACTTACTTTTTATGTTCAGTCACATGTAAATTCCCTTTTATGGAAACAACTTTATTGTTTAAAATATTCCAATTTCCCAGTAAAAAAAGTACAAAAGGTAAGCATTTGATTGATACAAAAATATAACACAGAACTTAAGTTGTAAGAACTTAATTGGCACTTACACAAAAAGGGCTTAATCCACTCATAAGTAAATCAAAAGTACAAGAGCTTGTTGCATTTCAGATCAGCACTAATACTGTCTGAATAATTCAGATATAAACAAAATGAAACCATTGAAAGGAACATTCAGAGTTCAGCTGTATCGACAACTTCTGTCATGCAGTCAATTAACAAAATCCAAAGTCAGAATCTCCTTTTAAGCACACAACTGGCAACACATTTAGTTTTTGACCACTTTATAAACTGGAAAGTCAAAAGTAAATTTATGTGGTGATCAGCAGCAAGTCACAGATGTTTAACCTGTTATATTCCTTATTTGAAAATCAAACTGCTGTCATCAATACTTACCACAAATGACAACACCAATATGAATGACCACATATTAAAACCCACCTAAACAGAAACCTTCCATCAGCTGTTGGGAATGTAGAAGTACACACTGAACTAAACTACTTATTAAAAAGAAAAAAATATGGCTTTGAATACCTGAAAATAAAGAATATGCTGATGGTTGGCACACCATCTTTCACAAATTCAGTCACTGCTGTACGGTCTGTACCACTTCAGCAGACTTGTTTTGAACACTAAATAAGAACACGAACAGCAAAAGAACATTTTTGTAAACGCACTATCAAGATGAAGACAGAAAGTCTGGTATAATGAACTAAACCAGCTGGACAACCAAATGTGCTGGAGTTCTTGTTGGGGTGGAAACACAAAAAGATGGCTCTTGAACGCAGCGCATATTTTCCTGAGAGTCCAAATGGAAAAATCCACAATATTGAAAGAAGAAAAACATAGCATTTTCATTACTAGTCAACCTAATTATAAGTTACTACATCCTGACTCAAAAATTGTGCAATTAAGTTGTGAAAATAGCCTTTGCGGAAAGAAATAAAACCTTTCAGAAACAAAATCTTGAATGTAGAAAGAGTTTGGCAAATCCTAATTAATTACAGTTAACTATATTATTCATTAATTAACTATTAAACTATAAACAAAAATTAAACGGACAACAAGAAGCTGTGTTGCATCTGTTACCTATAGGGGTTTTAGCCAATTAGCTAAAGTACAGTATTTCTTACTGTAAAATATGCAAAAAATGTACAAGATATAAAAAAAAGTAAAGATGTGTGTCAAAAACTGAATCATGAAGAAAATGAACAGGATGGCTTATTTTCATATTACATTTTCAGAATATATAAGAGAAAATTAGAGATTGAATTCAAAGAGGAAGATATCTACAGAAGTGTTCCAGTTAACGTAACAGCATTTGAAATTTGATGTGACCAGGTGTGCGTTATGGTACAGTCTGCAAATGCTGCAGCTGAGAAGACGTTTATGATGTGCAATATACCAGACAATACCAGCACCCAAAACTTCTATATGAAGTGCCTCTAATGGCTTTATTTTTATTATTATACTACTTTATTATTAGGGCTCGAGCACCGATGGTGTGAGGACTCTATTGGAATTGCTCCGTTTATTCTCATCTTTATTTGAGCTTATTCCTTGGATGACTGGATCTGGAGTCTGTATCTTCTTAAGTGAGTCGGATTCCCAGTACCTGTTCCAATTCTTGTCTCCTCTGCTGGACCTGAAAAAAAATAAATAAATAAAATAATAATAACAACAACAACAACAAATATATATATATATATATATATATATATATATATATATATATATATATATATATATATATATATATATATATATATATATATATATATATATATATATATATATATATATATATATATATATATTTAAATAGTATTATAGATGCTATAGCATCTGATGTGTTTTGTAATGGAAAGAAATACCAAGCACTCACCTTTGAAAATATATAGCGTCCAACAGCTTCTGTGACCCAGGGTGAGTGATAAAACTCAGTTCTCCTTTCCTCTTCTGGATTTCCCACAGTGTCCGTCATCAACTGCATAAACCAAAGCAAAACATCCATAAATGACAGATGAAAAAAAAAAAAAAGTCAGACCGATCAAGTTCAATGAGGGAAATCCAAGTCATGTTTCAAGCTCTCAGCGTACCTTGAGGTCTCGGCTCTGAGACTTGAGCCAATCCTGGATGAAATCCTGCGGGTTGTTACTGAAGCTGAGCATGAAGTCTCTCTGGGTCTTCAACTGGTTGATGGATTCAATAGTCTCATGGATCTTATGGAGAATGTAAATATTTGGTTAAAAATTGGCCCATTTATTTTATATATATATATATATATATATATATATATATATATATATATATATATATATATAGTGGGTACGGAAAGTATTCAGACACCCATACATTTTTCTCTCTTTGTTATATTGCAGCCATTTGCTAAAATCATTTAAGGTCTTTTTTTCCCCTCATTAATATACACACAGCACCATATATTGACAGAAAAACACAGAATTGTTGACATTTTTGAAGATTTATAAAAAATTAAAATAAAACTCGAAATATCACATGGTCCTAAGTATTCAGACCCTTACTGTGACACATATATATTTAACTCAGGTGCTGTCCATTTCTTCTGATCATCCTTGAGATGGTTCTACACCTTCATTAGAGTCCAGCTGTGTTTGATTATACTGATTGGACTTGATTAGGAAAGCTACACACATGTCTATATAAGACCTTACAGCTCACAGTGCATGTCAGAGCAAATGAGAATCATGAGGTCAAAGGAACTGCCTGAAGAGCTCAGAGACAGAATTGTGGCAAGGCACACAGATCTGGCCAAGGTTACAAAAAAACGTATGCTGCACTTAAGGTTCCTGAGAGCACAGTGGCCTCCATAATCCTTAAATATAAGACGTTTGGGACGACCAGAACCCTCCTAGAGCTGGCCGTCCGGCCAAACTGAGCTATCGGGGGAGCAGAGCCTTGGTGATAGAGGTAAAGAAGAACCTAAAGATCACTGTGGCTGAGCTCCAGAGAGGCAGTCGGGAAATGGGAGTAAGTTGTAGAAAGTCAACCATAACTACAGCCCTCCACCAGTCTGGGCTTTATGGCAGAATGGCCCGACGGAAGCCTCTCCCGCATGAAAGCCTGCATGGAGTTTGCTAAAAAACACTTGAAGGACTCCAAGATGGTGAGAAATAAGATTCTCTAATCTGATGAGACCAAGATAGAACTTTTTGACCTTAATTCTAAGCGATATGTGTGGAGAAAACCAGGCACTGCTCATCACCTGTCCAATTCAGTCCCAACAGTGAAACATGGGGGTGGCAGCATCATGCTGTGTTTTTTTTTTTTTCAGCTGCAGGGACAGGACGACTGGTTGCAATCGAGGAAAGAGGAATGCGGCCAAGTACAGGGACAATGACCTTAAGCACACAGCTAAAATAATGAAGGAGTGGCTCCACAACAACTCCGTGACTGTTCTGGAATGGTCCAGCCAGAGCCCTGACTTAAACCAAATTGAGCATCTCTGGAGAGACCTGAAAATGGCTGTCCACCAACTTTTTTCATCCAACCTGACAGAACGGGAGAGGATTTGCAAGGAGGAATGGCAGAGGATCCCAAATCCAGGTGTGAAAAACTTGCATCTGCATCTTTCCCAAAAAAGCAAATTAGCAAATGGCTTCAATATAACAAAGAGTAAAAGATTTAGTAAAACTTTCACCCACTGTATATATATTTATATATATATATATATATATATATATATATATATATATATATATATATATATATATATATATATATATATATATATATATATATGGATGTGAATCCATATATATAGAAAAAAATTAATTAGTTTATATACAGGTCCTTCTAAAAAATTTGCATATTGTTATAAAAGTTCATTATTTTCCATAATGTAATGATAAAAATTAAACTTTAATATATTTTAGATTCATTGCACACCAACTGAAATATTTCAGGTCTTTTATTGGTTCAATACTGATGATTTTGGCATACAGCTCATGAAAACTCAAAAAATTAGCATATCATGAAAAGGTTCTCTAAACGAGCTATTAACTTAATCATCTGAATCAACTAATTAACTCTAAACACCTGCAAAAGATTCCTGAGTCTTTTAAAAACTCCCAGCCTGGTTCATTACTCAAAACCGCAATCATGGGTAAGACTGCCGACCTGACTGCTGTCCAGAAGGCCATCAATGACACCCTCAAGCGAGAGGGTAAGACACAGAAAGAAATTTCTGAACGAATAGGCTGTTCCCAGAGTGCTGTATCAAGGCACCTCAGTGGGAAGTCTGTGGGAAGGAAAAAGTGTGGCAAAAAACGCTGCACAACGAGAAGAGGTGACCGGACCCTGAGGAATATTGTGGAGAAGGACCGATTCCAGACCTTGGGGGACCTGCGGAAGCAGTGGACTGAGTCTGGAGTAGAAACATCCAGAGCGACCGTGCACAGGCGTGTGCAGGAAATGGGCTACAGGTGCCGCATTCCCCAGGTCAACCAAGATGTAGAAACTTAAAGACAGTATATTTTAACTATTTTTGTCATCTTTTATGAATGAAGGCCAGTATCACTGATACTAATACTGATACTGATGTCTCTATGAAATAGATTTTTTTAAACACTAATGATAGACATTCAACATTACAGCACAAATTGAAAAGCTATCACTTTCAACATTTATTAGGCATTACAAAAATAACTTTTAATTTAAGTGAACTTAAAACAATCTGCACATAAACCCATTATAATAAATGTCATATTTACCTGTGGCCTTCCTACCTGTTAGACATGTATGTAGACAGAAATTGAATAGTTATCAAAATGAAAAGTTATCAAACACCTTTCTTAACTGCATGATTTATAAATTAAATATAGATGAATCCTTATTAAAGCCACTTTAAATTTTCTCTGTTACCTCTGTTCTTTAACATTAACAGTAATTACATCACAGCAGCAGGTTTATTAGGCTGCTGTCACTTTAAGATCTGCCACTGCCGAACATGACACGGATCTGACGCGCTGTCATGCGCATCTCATTTTCTCACAACTCTTTAATTAAGACATTATTTAACCCATTTAAGATTGCTCTTAAGAGGATATTCGACAAAATTTTGACATAAATCTGTGTGTCATTGTTTGTTCAAGCACGAAAGAGAACTCGATTATGGTGCGCTGTCTGCGCGCACGATACTGGAGCGAGTCGTTCTGTGCGTTGTGTGTGTCAGGACATTCACAGACAGTCACGTTCTCTTTGTCTTGTCACGCTTAAATGGTTTAAAAGCATTTGCATAAATAAGAACGTGATCATATGTGACCCGTGCTGGCAAAATGAGTCGCAATGAGAAAATTGTCAAAAATGAGTTATTGTTATTTTTACATTCTCTATTAAAAAAACCTTCAAAATTATGTATGATTTGTTGGAATCAGAAAAATCACCTAGCAACCATACCTTAAAATCCCTGGTAATAACACCAAATTTGGCCACACCAAGTTAAACCCATATATCTAGAGAAAAAATATTTATTCAACTTCCTTTTTCCATGACACCACAATTATTTGATTAAAAGTAATGAAACAGACAGCCTATATATAGACCTGCTGTACCGTACGAATATAATGTTACACATCAGATGTTTTTCCCCAATGGTTAACCAAACATTCACAGATAATGTTTACATGATTACTAAAGACAGGTACTTTAAAGTACTGTAATTCTGTGTATATCTGGATCACTGGTTCAGACTCATGCCATTGAGAATTTGCTATGAATTTTCACAAAGTTGGAATGCTGCTCTTTAAAACAACACCAAACTCGTGCTGAGGGGAAGCACAGTCGCTGTGTAGCGAGCAGAGAAAACGGCAATTTCAATCGACTCTCAGAAAACATACAAATAAAGATACTTTTAAATGTATAATTGCTATTTGGAACATTGGGATCGCTAGACAAGGGCTTAATAAACACATTTTTGTGAAAAGCTCAAATTCAATCTTTTTTCCGTAGCTCGTAATTAGCCTGTGCACATTCCGACTCATTCTGCCAGCACGGGTCACATGTAACGTAATGCTATCCAGAGTATAATAAAAAAACAGATGCGTTAATTGCGTATTTTTAACGCATTAAACTTAAAATATATAACTCATAATAAATGGAGAATAATTTACACTAGGTCAGTTACATCCTTGCACACACACCTTCATCTCCAGGGCAGCAATCTCCTGCTGATTGGTTGTGGATGACAGGAAGCTGGTCATCTGAGCCTTCAGAGGGTCGTCCACCTCAACATCGATATCGAAGCATGCAGTCTTTTTCTGATCATTGGGATCCACACTGACAAAATGATACAGCAATAAAGCAGCATTTGGTCAAAATCAAATACTTTTTTGTACTACTATTAATATAATTTTACATATTTAAGATGTGGAAACGAAGATATATAGAATAGTCATTAAATGTATTCAACAGTTTTTCCCTAAAAATATATATATATATCATCAATGCTGGACACGAGTTGGCTGTTTTTCTTTCCCTCAAACTCACTCATTTAAAATAAATACAATTTTAGTTTTGCTGAGAAATCCATTTGTAGTTTAAGTTACTAGTTTGAAACATTAGTGTGATCAAACATGGTTTGGTAGGTTAAATATTTATAAGTCATATACATTTTTTATTAAAAACCATGAGAAAAGAGAAATTATTCAGAAAACATTCAGAACAGAAACCATAAGCACACACCTGATGATATGATTGATGACGATGGGGTCAGGGTGCTGAAGGAGGCTGGCGAGCTTCATGGGAATATCTGAAAATCTCATCCTGGGGCATCCAAAAATCTGCAAGATTACAGCAGTTCTGTGACACATGGCTCAGTCTGTAACCAATGATTTCTTGGTCAAGCACCTATCCCTGGGTTGTCTCTGCACAAAGCATGCTATAAACATCGCAGAACAAGCACTAAACTAAATTCTGAAGACAAAGAGAGTGTGGCACTTCTCTGTGCAAAGCTCCATGACACTATGCAGGGTGTTTCTGTATGCTTGCTAAGGTTTTCTGAATGGTTGACAAGGGCATTGCAAGGTAAGCCCAAACAAGTCTTTCGGATCGGTAGTTCTAGGATCTAGGGGTGGTTCCCCAAGAACTAAAGGAACCTCTAGGGCCATTTTCCTGGTCGAATTGTGTGGTTGATGCCCAATGTCGCTAGCTGAGCATAAATACATAATCAGGTTTCGCTTGGTCCCCTCAAAGTTGTGTTGGATTTTCTCTTTAGTGTAAAGGTTGAGAGGTCCATCTATCACTGTTTTCCATGTTCGTAGAGTTAGTTTCTGGTGTAAATATATAGGCTATAATCTGTGTGTACACAGCTTTTTTTTTAAATGGCGGTTGCTGGTTTTTCGCATGCGTTCGGCCAATCAGCATACACTGGTGGTTCCAATTGTGCTGGGTTAGACCCTACTCTGAAGTAGAGGCTACTTTAGTTCCTCCAAAAGGAGTTCCTACAACTAAAATCGTTCCTAGTTCCTGCACAACAAAATCGGGGTACTGCTGCCAATAGTAATAGGAACTATGAAAAGGTTCCTCCGGTGCGAAAGTCCCTCATGATCAAATCTTTACATTTGTATTGGGTCTCTCCTTCTTTGTATACATGGGCAGTTTGAAGAGAGATCTGACATTGACAGGAAGGACGGAAGTAACACAGGAGCTAATGCAGTTTTGAGTGTCATCAGCATAACGGGAAAATTAAACCAAGTAATATAATTCATTGGTTTCAAGAAATTTCGATTTAGTGCATACAGACTACAAAGTGAATTGGGCTAAGAACCGAGCGCTGAGGGACACCTCTGTTGACAAGTCAGGGGCAGTGGAAAATTACTATTTCTGGAAAAAGAAAAAAATTCTATCTATCTCTTAGGTAAGATGTGCACAGCTGTGCCAGTAATACCAATGGCTTAGAGGCAAGTGAAAGCATGTTGTGGCAGACAGTGTCAAATACAAAGCTTAGATACCAGGGTTTCTGCAGTGTTTCTATTCTAATGTGTTTTAGATTGAGCTTCTATAGGCTGTCACAGAAAACCTATTAAGTTAAGAAAAAAACCTTAATGATAGTTAATTTATAATTAAAAAGGGTAAAAACTGAAAATAGTTTTCTTAAGTGGTTTGTTGCAACCAGGCACTGAAATTTAAAGATTTGTGAGATCAGAAATGTCCTTCTAGGAGTGCAAAACATTTTGCGTACCTGTCTGAAGTATCGGTTGCAGTTAATGTACTCTTTCTCGTGGCAGTCTTGCAGCTTGTTGTTTTTGATGTAGAGCCACAGGGCCTGCATGATACTGGCTCTGGTCTGAGTGTGGACTCCCAACAGTCGAGCCAGACGTGGATCCAGCTTATATTGCGGAGGCTAAGTCAAGTAGAAGGAGCAGAAAGATGATAGATCATCATATCATTAAAGACAACTATATACTCTGTAACAAACAAACTTATGAAATGAATAGACTGAAATTGTATTTTCATTTGTTTACTTTAGTTTTTTGGCTTTTAGTCTATGTCTGTTAGCGTTGAGGCTATATACTGGTGTTCTCCTAAAAGTAGACATAACATTGGAGTTAACATTTTAAAAATTAAGCTAAAGGGAAAATGTACCAATAAAATAACGATTGTGCATCTTGGATTCATGGGTGCATCTAACCATGTCACCTGCTTCTGACTATCAAGTGGTAGTAGCATGATTCACAGCCTTAAAAGTCTGTTAAATGATTCTGACAATGTCAATGAAAAATACACACTGCCAGTCAAAAGTTTGGGATAATTACTATTTTTTTAATGCTTTTAAAAGAAGTGCCTTATGTTATGTCATGCAATTATTTGATAAAAATACAGTGAACAGTAACTATATTTCTATTCTATTTCTATCCACTCTTCAGTGTCACATGATCCTTCAGAAATCATTCTAATATGCTGATTTGCTGCTTTAGAACCTTTTCTTATTATTATCAATGTTGAACACAGTTTTCTGCTGTTTAACTCAAAAGTTAAGTACAAAAAACTTCAGCAAGAATGCATAAAATTAATCAAAGGCAAGACTTAGATTTTAGACTTAGACTTAAAAGGCTTAGATTAAACCAGGATTAGCTCAATTAGGACATTTAAGTAGCTTTTATAAATGTGCCTTAGTAATAAAAAATAAAAAAGCATTACTGGTGTCCATCTTGAGACAAAACAATGGCACTGACATATTTCAAGATATGTCTGTGCAAGTTGCTTTCAGTTCAGACAGCTCAAATATGCATTTTAGTCTGGGATTAGTCTTAAACCTGGTCTGTGAAACCATCTGATAATGTTCCAAAAGAATTATATTTCAAAATTAGAAAATCCACAAAATGGTTGCCATAAAAATTTAAGCAGCGAAAACTGTTTTCAATACTGTTTTGATAATAAGAGCCATTATTAATAATTGAGCACCAATAATAACTGATTGAGCACAAAATCAAGCATATTAGAATGATTTCTGAAGGATCATGTGATACTACAGACTAAAATAATGGCTGCTGAAAACTCAGCTTTTCCGCTACAGAATTCAATTACATTTTAAAATGTATTATAATAGAAAACAGTTCCTTTAAATTGTAATAATATTTCACAATTTTATGTTTTACTGTATTTTTCATCAAATAAATGCAGCCTTGGTGAGCGTAAGAGACTTAATTATCTTAGACTCTTAAAGGGATAGAAGAAAAGAAAAAAAGGCAGATCTCGGCAGCCATTGACTACCATAGTGGGGGAAAAAAATACTATTCAGTGGCTGCCAAGATCGGCTTGGTTACAAAAATTTTTTCCAAATATCTTCTTTGTGTTCATGAGATTAAAAAAATATCATACAGGTTTGAAACAACTTTTTCAAAGAATTTTCATTTTTGGGTGAACTATCCCTTTAATTATTCAGAACTTTTGAGTATGTGTTCGTGAGATGTGTATGTAATACCTGATGGTCTAGCATGAGAAGAAGAGTACATTTCACATTCACATCTCCTGGTCTCTTCACCTGAAATCCATCTGTCTCCTGAGTTGTGGGCAGTCTGTGCCACTAAGACACACAGAAAAATATATGACTACAGATGTAATGACTGGATTTACTGCAAGATCTTTTGGTTGCACTATATATTACAGTATCTGTACTTAAGTGTTCTTCTCTAAGAAAGTACTGGTTATATGAGGTAACTACATGGGTTAAGGTTAGGTTGAGGGGTCGGTTCAGGTTTAGTAATATTATGATAACAACACTATAATGTCATACCTCCACCAAGTGGTTGTCTGGGCCATAAAGCTCTTTGTCCAGTTCAATGACCAGGCTTTTAAAGAAGGATGAAAACTTTCGTTTCAGTTTCCCAGGCTAAGGACAGTTAGAAAGATAGAGAGAAAAAGTAGGGAAAGGGGAGAGAGAACATGAGATCTTTTTCAATGTGTTCATGCAGTTGATTGATACTGCATTGTTTGGAGCTGACCGCACTGGAGGGATTTTTTTTTTTAGAAGCAGCTATTGCGCCAGTATGTGTTTGCGCAATGCCTTGCCTGTTCCTCCCTTGCAGCACCACACAACTTATAACAACTCAGGCAGAAAAAACTGAAGAAAAGAATCATTTCTTCTTTTCATGTGGCAGCAGCACAGCCAGAGGTCTTCAGCTGGTAAATTTATGCTTAGATGTTTAATGACTAATTTCACAAAATAGGCTAAAGTTTCAATTCCCATTCCTTAAAAAGTCTGGGAACATGGAACAGCTTAGAGCACATCTGGTTTGGAGGAGTGAGCTGAGGACATGAGCCAGTGCAGTTAAGCTGGCCAACAGACCAAGAGACTCAAGACTGCCAAATAAAAAGCATTAAGTATATGGCGACACATTCAGATTTATCTAGAGCTGTTACTTGTCATGAAACACTGGAAATGGAGTGATCGCCCAACCTTGCCTAGAGTTCACATACATGCCAACAAGTAAACCCATAGTGAAATAAATAACATACATCCTCCAGGAGTTTGCCTTCCACTCGAAGTTCCCAGGATGCCACCTTTTCAGCCTCTTCTCCCTCTGGCTTGGCAGGTGTGTAGGTGTTGGAAATGTAGATCCTCAGTTTGCGTTTTTGCTGGATGAGTCGAAAAGCACATTGGGATAATAAACAATTTGGTTAATTTCTTCATGTTGGCGTAGAGAAAAAAAAGAATACTGAAAAAAATCCTGAAGCTAAAGCAAAAAGGGTTAGTTCACCCCCAAAAAATGAAAATCCTGTCATCGTTTACTCGCCCTGATGTCATTCCAAAGCTATTTAACCATTGTATTTTGTGAAGCACAAAAGAAATGGAAGTCAAAGGTCACCAAAACAGTTTAGTTACCAACATTCCTTAAAACAGAATGTTGTGTTTCAGTGTTTCTCAACTGATGGGTCGCGGACTGTGCAGTCAAAGAAACAACAACAAACGTAATTCTATGTATTTCTAATGCAAGACTTTTATTTTGAAAGATATGCATGATTGAAAGCTGTTGACCTTTTTGTCAGACGCAGTTTAAGCAAAGAGTGCCAAAGAAAAACGTATTGTCCCGATTTAGTATCTGCAGTCAGGCTATTATTCTAACATTATTTTCGTAATTTGTTACAAAACAAAAAGTCTCACCTCAGAAAAGCGAACTTTCCTGGCCTGTCAGACTTTATACTGAGCTCATAGCACACTCTTCAATTGCATGCGCAAATGCGCTGGTGCACGCTGTATATCACTTCATTATAAATAAAGCGCAAAAGAAACTAATAGCATGTAATATTATGTTGTCAATTAGCAAATCAAGAAATTACCAAAAACTACCAATAAATTACGTAACTTGTACTCAGGCCAAACTCCTAAAAAATAGTGTCATGACCATGGGAAAAAGTGTCAGTTGAGAACCACTTCTTTAAAATGTCTTCTTTTGTGTCTCACAGAAGAAAGTTATATGACATGAGGGTGAGTAAATGTGTGAACTTCCCTTAAACTAAACTAAACTATGAATTCATCTCTGAATTCCTAGTCCAGTCTATTACATCTACCGTGATCGGCTTTTTAATGGCCTCCTGTATCTCCATGCGTTTGCGAGCAATGGTCTGGTCCAGCTTTCTCTCAAAGGCCAAAAGGTCCATGTAAGCCTGAGACTCTGGGACCAGATCCCTGATCTGAGGAAAACCAAAATCATGAGAAACTATGTACTTCAGCATCACACAAACACACACACACACACAAAAAAACAATTTATAATATTCTGGTTAAACTCACCCTCTGTGGGAGCACTTTGTCAGCCATCTTACGCCTCTTCACCCTGAAAATGTAGAGCAGATGTGTAAGAAATATGACTCAACACAAACATATGTTAAAATATTATTTCAATTACAGAGTGCAAAGTTTAGAGTACTGGAGATCTAAAGTGTAAGCGACATAATTATCCTCAAACAAACTACTTTTTACTTATTGAGCTCAAATGCTGCATTACTTAAACTAAGCAGACATACATATACATATACATATAAACATGTACATATATATATAAAATTATTCCAACAATTCCATTTGAGACCGCTTAAACACAATAAACTAGATAAAAGAGGAATGTGATTCATAAGGAGTCTCTGTTACTAATTGTGTTCAAATAAATGTGCAGCAATGCATGAAGCACCACTCACACAGAAGTTATTTTTAAACCAAGCATTTTTCCGTTGGTCAATGTGGCTAATTCGCCAGACCAACTTGAGCATGAGTGAAATCTGCATGGGGAACTCTTTCGCCCTTCTGCAAAACTTCATATTATCATTAAAAACCAAAAAGAAAAAAAACTTCTGATTGCTTGCATCAGTAATAGGATACCTCTACTCAACTAGTAACTACATGCATCATTTAAGGTATTAAGGCCTGTTCACACCAAGAACGTTAACTATAAAAATAAACTACAATTATAACTAGATTAGCATCTACAACAGCGGACAATACCATTCTGTTTAAGCACGTGCTGCAGTTTTGTCATCAACCAATTTAAATGCTCAAGCTCAAAGCAGAATGGATTCTGAATGGTAGTCAATCTTATTATTCATTAGCTAAAACATTTTTTTTTTTTATTCCAATGATTTCGTTTCTCTGTGCCATTATCATTTTTGTTGCAGTGTGGATTTTGCTATTCTTTTAATTTCTTTTAATTGATTTTTAGAACTATATTTTTACCGTTATTGTCCATGGTGTCATCCACGCTCGTATCACAAGAACCAAAGTTTAAAGGCACAGTATGTAAGTTTCACCGCTAGAGGTGGCTTATTCAAAAAAAAAAAAGAGAAGCTTGATGACGCCATGAATGAGCGTGAAATCATGGGAGTTGTAGTCTTGACTCTTAACCTCCAAAGCCGTCGGAAAGGAATCCGACGGACTCGGGCAGAAATCATGTTCATGAATGAGCGAATTAATTAAAAGTTTTATTAACATTACGGTGGTATGAAGCAGGACATGCAGAGAGCCCATAGAAAGCGAATACTGAGAGAGACCTGCGCATAACACCAGACTCTGAGCTTTTATTATGCTTATGCTGCAGTCGGCTGCTTCCGCTCTTTCCGTTGCGTATGTGTGGTAACACAGTGCTGTTTTACATGGTTAAAACAATCATACTAAAATACATTTGAGTGTGAGGAAAGTTACGTTATAACTAGTGCTGTCAAAATTAGCCCGTTAATGCAGGCCATTCTTTTTTCAGTTTAACGCATAAAAAATATTTAATGCATCCCTTTTTAAATTTCCATTTTTGGGTAAACTATCCCTTTACGGTTTTGTTCAAAAAGGCTTAAGCAAACATCAGTAATAACAAATACATCTGCCCCATGGTTGAGACTTTATAATGTTTTAAATGTTGTAAATTTACAGCTATGCTACTTTGGCAAAGTAAAACAAATGAGTCTCTGAGTTAGAAGGACAAAGAAGCCTTTGGTTTCTAGAGACTATCTTGTTGCAAATGACACTTTGGGTTCAGTACTGGGTTCAGTACCACCTTTTTAAAGTGAGCATGAAACAAAATTTAAAGTGAAATGAAATATGTCATGTATATCTGAGTGAAAATGTTCTCCGAACAAGAAAACATGTAGCACACTCTATATTTACTGAACATGATTTCGTCCATCGGGAACTGATTGGATCATTGTGGTTTGCTATTGTCCCTTCCTCATGCCAGTAAACACTTCATATGTAAGATCAATAAGATTGTAAGTAGGCCTGTTGCAAAAATCGTATTGACTTATCGCACAATATTATAGACATGGCTGCGATCATTTTTGGTGATAGGATATATTGGCCATTGTGTTTATGTGCATGTTTAATTGTTTATTTGTCAAAAGTATCCTTTTAACATTTAAAGGTGCACTGTGTAAATTTTAGAGGCATCTAGCAGTGAGGTTGCGAACTGCAACCGCCCACCACTCACCCCTCCTTTCGAAGCACATAGAGATGCTACGGTGGCCGACACAGGACAAAGATGTCGTCTGAGACAGCAGAGAGTAGCTAGCGCTCTGTAGAGCAGTTTTTCTGTTTAGGGCTACTGTAGAAACATGACGGCGCAAAATGGCGACTTCACTGTAAGGGGACCCGCGGTGTATGTAGATAGAAATGATTCAGGTAATAAAAACAATGGTTCATTGTGTAAGGTCTTTATACACCACTGAAAACATAGTTGTGTATATTATATTGCATTTCTGTCAGTGGATCCTCATAAATACTACACACTGAAACTTTAAGGTGATTTCCCATGATTGGATTCAGTGCTGTTCAACGCATTAAATCAATGCCACTGATCTCTATAAAGTGAAAGATCAGTTTCAACTTTACACAGGTGATGCGTTGATCGTCACTTGAGCCTTGTGAAGTGGGAAGTGGCACTCAAAGTTAAAGTCATTAAAGGGTTAGTTCACCCAAAAATGAAAATTCTTTCATTAATGACTCACCCTAATGTCGTCCCAAACCCGTAAGACCTCCGGAACACAGTTTAAGATATTTTAGATTTAGTCCGAGAGCTTTCTGTCCCTCCATTGAAAGTGTATGCACAGTATACAGTCCGTGTCCGGAAAGGTAATAAGAAAGGTATGAAAAACATCATCTAAGTAGTCCATGTGACATCAGTGGATTATTTAGACTCTTTTGAAGCATCGACAATACATTTTGGTCCAAAAGTGTTTGTTTGAATCCCGCTGCTGACGTAAGAAGCTGCTGATGTGTTATCTGGTGTGCCAGAGTGTCCATGTAGTCTCGTGAACGTGGATTGAAACAAACACGGAAGAGAAGACAATGCTGAATAAAGTCGTAGTTTTTGTTATTTTTGGACCAAAATGTATTGTCGATGCTTCATAAGAGTCTAACTAACCCACTGACGTCACATGGACTACTTTGATGATGTTTTTCATACCTTACTTCCTACCTTTCTGGACACGGACTGTATACTGTGCATACACTTTCAATGGAGGGACAGAAAGCTCTCGGACTAAATCTAAAATATCTTAAACTGTGTTCTGGAGATGAACGGAGGTCTTACGGGTTTGGAACGACATTAGGGTGAGTCATTAATGAAAAAATTTTCATTTTTGGGTGAACTAACGCTTTAAGACATCCCTAGCCGCCACCTACTGGCGTAACAATGTAACTGCTAGAGGTCGACGATTTATCGGTTTTGCATTAACCAGTACGATGACCGATTGCCGGAATTGTTTGTTATCGGCAAAAATCCTTATCCAAATCCATTTTCGCATCTACCACTGGATCGGCTGAGAAGGGTCCGCTGTAATATATAGTACGAGAGCAGCCTCTAGACACAAAATAAAAACATCACTGATGCCTCGTGGAGATTTAAAACAGACAATGAACACAGTACACTACTGTACATGTTTTCATACAATTATAAAGAAATGTATTTGTTGACTAGATGCTGCATTAGTGGAGAACAGCAGTATGTTTGCCATTGAGCCGTAGCTCAAGTGGTTAAAACTGTGACAAAAACCCACGCAAGGCCAACCCAAATGTCTAATGTCACAACTGTTACCATATATTTGCATTAGTTTATATCCAGCTGGTCGCTTTTATGCATTCGTTATGCAGCGAAGTGGCTAATTAAAAGCTAGTGTCATTAGAAAGCCAACTGTATTGTCATACAGCCAACAGAAACATATAAACAAATCAGAATCAGCATTTGATTTCAGTTCTTGTTATTGTCACTGTAATACATATTTTGTTATTTTGATTAGATAATCATCAAGTGTTCTAAAATAATATACATGTGTCTAATTTCAATGCTAGTGCTTTTGTTAAAGCCGATAAATAATGTATTATTTCCTTCAGCTGAGTCACTTCAAATGCACACTGTCTAGCATGATGGTTTTTTAATAGCTTGAAATATGATTGGAATCACTTCAAAAAGGAAAATACAGTAAAGTGCAACATATTCAGGGCAAGTCTATCACATAGGCTACATAAAATTATAATGAGAAGATTATAATGGTGTGCTTGGGACATGACTTTTAATGGTAAGATTTTTGTTTTCAGGCACTCAAAAATTCTATAAAAATTTGGATTCAGAATTATCTGTCAATATATTCAGGTTATATCGGCTTTCAAATATAAAGAGCTGTTGGTATCGAAAATGTTCATCCCTAATCTCTTAACTAATGCATTATGAACATACATGAAAGATCAATGTATAATTAATATATTAATATTTTTTTATATTTAAAAAGTACAGTTAATTTTCATGGTTCAGTACAGGTTTTACATTTTTGAAATAAATTTCAGCACTATTTTATGCATTATGTTTGTTTTCATTCAGTGTCCGTTTAAAAAAATATAAATTGATTAACTGGTTAACGGCCAGTGCGGTCCAACCTAGTTGTCATTATTGTAAAATCCACTATCAGTCAACCTCTAGAGTAACAGAGACATGGCAGTGCGGATACTTCTGAAATATCAGAACCTTTTGAAAGCCTCTTGTTCAGCCAGATTTGAGAATCAAAACTAACTTTTATAAATATAATAGCCTAACCAGCGTATTTATATAGCAAAATAATAAAAATACTTATAATATGGTAATAATATCACATATTGCAATATTGAAGTTCCTTTACTGCGACAGCCCTAATTACATACACACAAAAAGAGGAAAAGAATGATGGGCATAAATAAATATTTTATAATAAATACTGCAATATTCCATTAAAATAAAATAAAAAAATAACTTAAAAATCATCTAACATCTAAAATAAACCATAAAACCCTCCTTTGTTCATAAGGCCCATAACCCAGACACAGAATTGTAAAGTGAAATGAATGCTTCTCTAACAACAAATATTTTGACCATACATGCACAAACAATGATACTAAATGAACTAACCCCCTTCTCGGACCCATAAGACCCCCGGACTGCTGCTGTTGCTGCTGAAGAAGTCTCTTCCGGGTGGGGTCCATCGCGGCTTGAGGCATCCCAGGTCGCATGGGTATGGCTCCACTATAAGACGGACCAGGTAGAGGGGAGCCCATAGACCCCATGCCCCCCATTGGCATTCCTCGGCTGGGTGGCATACTTGGGCGCTGTGGGTACAATTGCCAGTATTACTACTTTTAACTCTCACAAATAGCTGACTGTTATTATAGGTAAAGTTTGTCCAACGTAAAACTTCATGTAGGACTCTGTGACTAAAATAGCCTATAAAAGCAGCATACAAAATACGGTCATATTTCACAATAAGGTTCCATTTGTTAAAAGTAGTACATTAGTTACCATGAATTAACAATAAAACTAGTTCTAAAATATTTTTAAAATTAAGTTATTGACATGCAATAATTGAATTAATTGACGTATTTAATTAATTTTGACATGTAATAATTAATTATTAAATAAAGTTACATATATTAATATTACTTAATGGACCTGAGCAAACATGAACTAACAATGAACAGTAGTATTTTTTTTTTTAAACTAATGTTAAATAAGATTAATACTTTAAAACATCTGTTACTGATTTTAGTTAATTCGTTAAATAACTAATGGGAATTTATTGCAAAGTGTTACCAAAAAATACTGTGGCAGTACCATGATGATACAGTGATATCAAATAGCTTTTAACTTGGATAAATATCATGAGATAATGAATAAATAAATAAATACCATATTCATATAACTTACACGGCATTTGTGGCACTCAACAGCCCAGTAAATATTATAATATTACTATAGTAGCCACATGTTCAAACATTTTGGTATTAACATGTTATATGTCGAAACAAAATAGTATCACCATGGTTTATAACAAATTGGAATAGTATTAACGTTACCTCAGAACTTTTTGTTAGTTTCTGAGCCGATAGTTTGCAGGTAAGTTAACTAGTTATTCAAAGTAAAGCACGCGCGTTTTCTTCATGGTGAGACCCAAATGCGGAAGTAGATATGCTTATTCTTCGTGGGCCTCAGCGCCCTTTAAGTGTTTTTAAAACATTTTTATTTGTAGTTTTGTAAAGAAGCATCCTTGTAGATTATTTTCTGATCATTTTAATGTCATAAATCTGCTAATAAATCGTCAAAGTTGCTAATGAAATGACAGAAGACTGAAGCTATGGCGTGAAGCTAAACAATTCAGATAACAAATAAAGAGTATTTTATTCACTTACTTGGTGATACTGGTTGGGGGTATTGCCCATCCCTCTGTAGGGTGAATTCTGTGGCATTGCTGACATTCTCATTGCGCTGCTGTGAACCGGGTTCATGGGGTTCATGCTGGGGTTTATTGGGGTAACGTTACTGGGGTTGACGGGGAAACCCGATCTATTAGCCATGTTCGATTATTTTCCCCGCTAATAACTGTTAAGAAACAAAATCAAAACCATTACGGAGTCACGCGATAAAGGTGCGTAACAATTTCTCGTTCAAATATCGATTTATTCTTCCGTCTCCAATTGTCGATCGATGTCCGCTGAATGTGTCATTTCTTCCTCTAAAGCTTGTCAAATCCCCATTTATTTTAATGGTTTCCTCTCAACAACATTTTAAGAGCCTGACCAATGTCTACAGTTATCAGTGTGTGTGGCTTCTCAGATCTCCTCCCCCTGGGTTGCCAAATAACTTTGCCTCGTAATATGAAAATAATCTACCTTGGTTTTAAAAAACAAAACAAAACAAAACAAAAACTTTCAGATGCCTTGGACCCCCCCAAATACGCTCATCTCGCGACAGACAGACCCTTTCTGAATATAAAGACAAACATTTAAATGTATATATATAAAAAAACATTTATACTTTAAAACAAAAAAAACTAAATTACCTTTTATATTTAATTAAAAAAAATGACAGCATATCTGAAATTAACACAAACTTTATAGGCCTATGCATATTTGTTTTCTCTCATGATTTCTGAATATTGTTGGGGTTATTAGAAGATGATCCACTGTCAAATTTGATAAATATATAAAAAAATATTAAAATGCCAAAGTGGTTAAATAAACATAAATGTTCTAATATAAGGTCAGTGTGTTCTTAAAATGTTACCATTATTATTACTATTATTATTTATCTCTTAAATACACTGATCAAAATTATAAACGCAACACTTTTGTTTTTGCCCCCATTTTTCATGAGCTGAACTCAAAGATCTAAGACTTTTTCTATGTACACAAAAGGCATATTTCTCTCAAATATTGGTCACAAATCTGTGTTAGTGAGCACTTCTCCTTTGCTGAGATAATCCATCCACCTCACAGCATGATTATTGCACAGGTGTGCCTTAGGCTGGCCACAGTAAAAGGCCACTCTAAAATGTGCAGTTTTACTGTATCTGTCTATACAAAAACTTGCCAGTTAATATGTGTACTTCTTATGCGCCAATGAAAATAGTTCCAAAATAAGCCAAAGCCTCAAAACATTGCATTTTACACAAATTGGACCAATGTACGTGAGTGGATCCATTCTGTAATCACCCAGCTCCAGCTTCACTCTGAGTTTTGAAAAATGTTTTTACATTTTGAATCCAATTTCACGTAAAAATCTCTCTCGTGGTCCGAAATGGGTGCCTTAACAACAACCACATTCCTGAAATAAATGTGTAGCACAGACATGAAGCATGTTCAGAGTTCTGATTTTTTTTTATTACATGGATGACATGCCCATAAGCATATGGCTCACGGTCAGGATAGCAGCATCTTTCACCTAGTCAAATATATATACACAGTTACAAACAAAGTGAGACCGCACAGGACACTTTACACTGTAAACATCTAATACATGAAAAAAAGAAAGAAAAAAAAATTACAATGATAAAGATATTCTCAAGCCTTAATTCTTTTTGGAGGTCTATGCCAAACTCTCGTTGTAACCAATAACTTACTATTGAGAAAACAAAAAATGTAGTATGATAATATGCTATAGAACTAGTGACATAACAGTACAACTGTACCACATTTTGGCTATTGAACTACAGAGAGAAGAAACAACTATCATGATCATGATTCTCAATTTTTTTTTATATTAAAACATTGTGTAGTAATAACCTGATGGGGAATAGTTCACACGGATTTATGATCTTGATTTGCTATTAATCTTTAACAGTTTCATTATTAACGGATGCAAAATCCTCCCAGAATGAGAAATTACATATGAGAATGATTTAGAGAGAATCCTGCACCTTAAGTTATGGGAGAGCTCAACTGGCCCAACGTCTATGACTCGGCTGTTTCTGGCTGCCGATATGATGATCTGAATTCTAACTTCCTCCCTGAGAGCATCGTGCAAGTTGAAGTTCCTCTATCCTAAATGTGCCATTTTTGAGAGACCAGCCATCAAAGCTGCATGAACAGGATATGAGAGATTGTGCAAAAAATTCTGAAGACGTAAAAAGAACAACTATTGTAAACTGAATGACAGAAAAATTAGTTCACATCTCCACTGATCAGCATAATTCAGCTCACACAATCCTGTGATAAGGTAAACCGTGTGGCACTGTGGGTAGTGACTAGTGAGTGACTTCTGCTTCCCACTGCGTTATTGAGAGAATGTCGTCTCTTAGCAAAACACACAAACTGTCCTGAATCTCCACAAGCCGTTTAGGACCCAGCAAAGCTTTAAGAAAATTATTCACCAGTCAGTTAATTATAAGGTCTTGTCTTTTTGCCAATAACTTTCAATGACTTAAATAAAGACTGTTAGCATACGATAATCACTTACAATTTTTTTTTCAACTAGCATATAAAGTTTCGAAATTGGACCTTGAACATGCTAAATGCACCTTAAGGGGCCGTTATCACAGAATCTGTTTTTGCATTTCACTGCGCTGCATCTCCATTGGTTTCAATGTAAACGTGCTAGACGGATGTGTTGATTGTTGCGCTTGTGTCTTATGCAGTGTCACATGCTTGACACGACATCCAAAAAATGCGTTGCTAACGTTAAAAGTAGTTCAACTTTATATAAAAAAACAACAACGTATACTTGTGTGTTTCCGTTTTTCAACGCAAAAATGAATTCTGTGTGAATGGCCCCTAAAGGCCCCGATATACTTCAAGCAAAATTGAAGAAAGTTGAACGTGTGCGTGTTATACATTTTTGAGAAAAATCAGGTCAAAACAAAGTTTGTGTTGGAAGTCGAAACAGCTTGGCAAAGCGAACTTTCCAGAAAAGTTTGCTCCAGCTAGTAAACCCCTTCGAACTACCATTGGTCCGTGGTGATTACGTAATGGTAGGTGTGGCTCCGAGGCTCCGCCCTCTTTGACATGGAAATCTTCTCCAGTTCATTTCTTCTGTTCAGTCTGTCGAAACACACTGAAAAGTTGTAATTCTAATAGACACTTTATGTTGTTTAATACTGTAAAGCATAGACTATGTGCTCGACTATGGTAAAAATCATAATCACGATTATTTTGCTCAATATTGAAATTATATTGAAACAATATAAAAAAAACTTTGCCGTGAGTATATCGGGGCCTTAACACTTGATATAATGTTAATATACCATTGTCGTTGTGAATGGAAGGGCACATACTTACCATTTTTATGTTTCATGGATTTGGATCTCCTTGGTGAATTTGGATTCTGTACAGAAAGAAACAGAGACATCAACCAGAAGCCTGCAGCCAGGATATGCAAAGAAAGCAATGAAAAGACATATAAAATTTTAAAAAAAATTCAGGCACAATACGCTATAGTCCAGCACTGATTAGAGAGCTAATTTCTGTATGAACAGCTTATGGCCAAAACATTATTGTTGACGGGAATTGTGGATAACAGTTCTACACCTTTTAATAAACTAATGCTACAGCTAGGTCTATAGCACCAGATTATGTGGCTACAAATACTAAGAGCAGAAAAAAAACATCTGTAACAGTAAAACAAACTTACCAAGAGTACATGTTGTTTCAAAGAATGTAAAAATACCTTATCTGACTTTCTCTTCTTGGCTGAAAAGCAAAATATTGTAAAAAAAGTTAAAGTGCAAAAACACACAGAGGCATTCATAATGAGTTGCAGTCACTATTTATGTAATGAAGTCCAGAGTGGTTTAGTAAGAAACTAGAATATTCAGGAGAAAAGTGATGTATAGAGTCTCACCTTTCTTTTCTGCCCCATAAGACCAGTCATTGTCGTTGACATCATCATTGTCTTCTTGATCGCTCTCTGATTTGTTCGTATTGTTGCCGCTTGCAATTCTAAAACCACACACATTACCATCACGTTCCAAAAGTGCAGTCACATGAACAACATTATCAATAATGAACTCCAGACATTCAGACAAGCACAACCTTTTAAGAATATTTGCCTGGAGTTTAGGTGGCATCTATATTTTTCTTCTGGGCGGTGATGGTAACGTTTAGTCATAATACCTGCGGTTGGCAATGCGACTGCTGTTGCGGCCCATGCCGAGGCATTTCTCCAGGTGAGGAGCAAAGCGCGAGGCGGCGATGCTCCGGCTGCAGTTGGGACACACACACTCTTTGTTTTTCCACTGGTTGTACACTTGCCCGAAAATGTCTACTCCAGGCTGGTCCACAATTTCTACAAGAGACACAGTGAAAAATGATTGGATTTGAATTTATAGATGGCTTAAATCTGGGTCTTTTCCTCCAAATACCGCATAAATCAAGACGGTTTTCACATTTCAATGAATGAGAGAAAAGCTGTGTTATTTACCATAAGGATTCTGAACTGTAAAAAGTCTTCACATGCTTGTAAACTTGTAATTACAAAGTGTAAACTCGTAATTTTCTGAGATCTACGAACTGTACCACATGACCACTGCCGAGCTAAGGTGTGTTCGTGAAGTGGTGCTGTGCAGACTGATCAGTGTGTGACATCTAAGTACAAAGAGTGATTTGAAAGCATAGAGCTTTATTTATGGTAATTAAGACAAGGCGTGAACACAATAAAAGTGCAACACGCAATACGGCAGAACATGTCCCGCCTGAAATACAAGTTGGTATTTACAAATTAGTAAAGTAATCACATCACTGCAGCTGCCGTTAGAAGGCTGCCATATTTATGTGTTACATCAGCATTTAATTGTAGCGATAGTCTTCCCCATTGTGAGATATTGATGTGAAATGACTTCTCGAACAAGTCAAAAATGAAGGATGGGATTTAATTTTGTCTATCTGGAATTGATTGGATCGTTGGATATTTGTGGTTTGCAATTGGTTGATCTCATGTGATTGACAAGTTGTCCCTTCCTCACGTCAGTAAACACATCATCAGAAAAGAGGCGTTGCTGCAAGGGGAGGGAAAGTTCTTTTGATTAAATGTTTTATTTGTGCACATAATTTTTTTAACAATCCAAAGTAAATACTGCAATATTTCATTAAATAAGTATAGCGCTTTAAAATGTTTATGGTTCATATCAAATGTTGTTTTTTACATTTGCGTTGAACAAGCAGTTTGAGCTTTTGGTATTTCCCCATTTAAAAAAATAGAATTTAGTCTTGCATGCCAGAAATAGCATCCTGGAGACACTGCAAATGGTCACTGAGTGAGCTGATTTTTCTCAAAGTACTCCTATTATACATTTTCGAATACTCCCTTTTATGCAGTGCGTAATATAGCTGTTTGTGAATGTAAAAATTATGCAAATTTGTTAAATTGAAATTATATGATAAATAAATTTATTGTCTCCCAAAAGAAAGAATTGACTCCGAATCCCAATCAGTTATGGCTACACGTCATCGTGTAACACATATGCATAATGCCCCCTCAAACACGTCATTTTACTAACCACTGCTTCTCAAATATCGGAGTTCAACGTGGGATTCAAAAAACACTTGCTCTTGAAAGATGGATCAGTACCCAATTTATTTGGACCAGCTTGCTCCTCAGAATCACAACCTGTAAGTATGATTATAACAAGACGTTCGTTCATCTTTGGACCACAACAAGTGACAATATTTTTGATGAAGAGACTCGATTGTGTTATACGATGAACAGATTTAATTTAGGCTTTTATTCACATATAAACATTCATCAACACACACAAGTATGTTCGCTTGACGTGCGAGAACCAATGAGGTTCATTCTCGTGTGTTCCGAAGCACGTTTGCATCTCATGCATCAAGCAGGTTAAGTTAAGCTTCCGTTTATGTTCGCTGAAATTAAATTTTATATGTAAAAGCCTAAATTCAATCTGTTCATCATATAAAGCAATCGACTAAACCGTTCAATTCATTTGGATTCGTTTTGCGATTTCTTTATTAACTTTTTGAGGCGTCAATGTGGTAGTTGCGTAGCTGTCAGTGGAGAGACAGAGAGCTCTCAGATTTCATGAAAAATATCTTTGTGTTCCGAAGATAAACAAAAGACAAAAGGGTTTGGAACCACACAAGGGTGAGTAAATGCCAATTTTAATTTTGGGGTGAACTATCCCTTTAACACAAGTGCTAAATTTGTGAAATAATACGCCATTTCCATCCATGTGTTCAACAGACCAAACAGTTGATTGCCATAATTAAGAAATATGTCAAAGTCTCACCAAAGTCTTTCATACTCTCCTGGTCTGTATCATCCAGGAAAAAGTATCCCTGTTTGACAGCCCTGTGAACTTCAAAACAGAGACCCAAACAGGCATCTTCCACCAGGTCAGACAGGATTTCTTGAGCAAAGCCCTGTGGGTGAAGACACAACACATGCAAGCGTTAAAGCGCTCAAATCACATTGTCCCCTTCAGAAGAGTGAACATCATATTCACATCTCACTCACTGGACACAGCAGGGAAAAATAATAAAATTAGTGTAAAATGTATATCATGAGAGACAATGAGAGACAGAGAGGCGAAACACCCGCATAAGTGTATGTATATTAAACACTGATCCAATTATGCAGAATATATAACACATGAAAAACAAAGGCTCACCTCCATCTTACTGTTGTCCATACTGGACAGAGACACGTCCTCCATTTTCATTTGCAAAAGCTCCAGGAGAAAGCACTGCTGTCTACATGCTGTAGTGCAGCAGTCATGGGCTGAGGAGAGGCTGAAACAACAACAACCCAAACAAAGGAAGACAAACAGAAACACAGGTAGAGAATGAGACGGCTAAATATGATCTCTGCTGCATTTAAAAAGGCATACAAAACAAAAGTCCTCACCGTGTATTTCTGGTTGAGTTATACTATTATGAACAATCGAATATATAAATAAACACCGCTGTACAAAAACAGCTAGAAGAATGAGTGATACTCCATGCATTTCCTTGAAAAAAAGCCGTTTATACTCCAGACTGTAAACAGTCGCCTGTCATATCGCAAT
>CM040920.1:8260000-8425000 GCA_023029165.1 Gobiocypris rarus
AGTGCAATGTTATTCATATTTGTAATTTTGAACATTTAAATAACTGTAAACCCCTACAGAAACAGAAGGGACGTTCATGTACAATTAACCAGAACATTAGAAAATAGAGCTAAAGTCAATTGACAATGCTTAATTGGCTGTTAGGTACAGAAAACTAGTAAAGACTCTTTAACCAATAGGCTAATTATAAATAAAATATTTAGAAATCCTATATTAAACTTTTGCCTTTTGTGATCTTAATGATCAAAATGCTAAATCAGGCAGTTTTTTAAAAGGGTTATTCATTTACCCCAAAATGAATTTTCTATCATCATTTACTTACCCTCATGTCATTCTAAACTAATGAGACTTTTGTTAATCTTTAAAATCTTGGAAAGATGAAGATATTTAAAGGACTAGTTCACCGAAAATGACAATGTTCTAATCATTTACTCACCCTAATGCCATCCAAACTCATGCCAACTCAATTGGTTGTTCGGAAAAAAACAATTTCACTGAAGAAAGTAAGGCATGGATATCTTGGATGGCATTGAGGTGAGTAAATGATTAGGACATTTTCATTTTGGGGTGAATAAAGGATCTGAAATCTCTCAGATTAAAAAAAATATATATTAATTTGTGTTATTATAATAAAGTCTGGTTTTGAAAGACATGGTGGTTTTTAGTCAAGCAGTTTGAGGTAGGGGCGCTGAGATGGCAACTGCTGCCTAACAACATAACCAATCACTGCAGACCTAAACTCCAGCAGATCAGGTGTAAAAACGATCAACAGCGCTGGCAGACTGATCCAAACGCCATGAAAAAAAACCCTGATTGTATACATTATATATTTATTATATACATTTAGAAATTGTTAATTTTATATTTAGAAAACGAAATAGGGACAATAGTCTGGAAACATAAATATTTTTCCATACTCTGATTTATTTTTCCATACTTTTCCAGACCTGGAAATTACTCAAATCAAATTCCATACTTTTCCAAACCCGTAGGAACCCTGATGATTTCTCACTTAAAAAAATAAAAAAAATATTACTTTGTGATTCAATAATTCATGCATGTCCAATTGGCCAATGTCCTTTTACCTGTTTGAATCCATTTAATTGGGCTAAAACGGAATCAGAAATTTGTGAGCCAGCAGAAGTACATATTTTAATATTAGCTGTTATATTATTTGAGTGGACTATAAGTGAGGACTTGGACTATAGCATGTAAGTCAAAAGGACTACTGGCAGGGTGCTTTGTAGGTGATCGTTTTTTCTTTTTGTGGATCCGAAGAAGAGTTGTTGTATGAGCTAGCCTATATGAAAATCCTTGCAGGAAAATATTCCACAGAGATCGAATTTTGCTTTTAGGGAGAACTATTCTTTTAAGATGTACTGTTACTGTTATTTAACAATTAAGATTGAGAAAACCTGAATATCATGAAAATGTAAAGGTAAGTTCAATGCACTTTATGTTTCAAACTGGCAATAAACACTTTTTTGTTGCCTCTGTCTGGCAGTGCGCCACTTACACATTTCATCTCTTGCTCAGTGAAAAGTCGTCCAGTCATGAACATGCGCAGAGGGATGGTGAGTATCAGGATGAATGGTAGAGCCAGTGACACAGGGCTCGATTTCACCATCCACAGGATTGCCAGACACACGATCTGGATCGCAGTGAACACATGCATCCTACTGGTGCTGACCTGCAGAGGGAGACAGAGACCACATGCAAAGGGCAACCAACCTTGAGAATTTAACATTTACAAGGAGAAATCATAATGCAAAGTATTCCAATAGAGTAATGGCAGCACATACTCTTGTAGCATAGGGTTCATTTGGGTGATACTTTTTGGGAATAAGGAGGAGCAGCATTCGATCCCAAAGCTGAATCCCACTGAGGGATGTGATTCCCATATAGAGGAAGATTCCGAACAGAGCCGTTATAGGAATCATTTTTAGAATGGGCTCCATGAGGATTGAAAGACCTGCAAACAGACAGACAGAGAAGATGTTAATATACCAGGAAGTATACTGTAAGAACCAGGTTTAGAAGAACGTTAGACATAGGTCAACATACCGACAAGCAAAGCGACTATTACTCCACTGACTCTCTGTTCCAGAACCTTCTCAATCTCAGGTTTTGGGCCCTTGCTCATGACAGTCAGGGCATTGGCATGAGATACGGATCGTACAGTTGCGGCACTCAACCAAGGAACGCCAAATATGGCAGCCAGACCTCCCATGCTCACCAGGATGAGAAGATCCATGTGGAAGCCAGAACCCTTAACCATTTTTCTCTCTGGTTTACTCACAATTAGTCTTGAAAAATTAGAGACAAAAGAAAAGATCAGTTTATAAATAAAATAGCATAGCAAATATTTTTTGTTCTATTTGTATGTTCTTTTGAAAGCGTTGGTAAAATCTTTCATCTCCAACTAACTTCAACATCGTCACACTAACGCAACCAGTCACTTTCGATTTCTGCCGCACTGTGTAATACTGCTCCATATAACTATAATGAAGGTTCCAAAGGTGTTTTTGTTTTTTGTTTTTTTACAGTGATGCCATAGAAGAACCATTTTGGGTTCCCCAAAGAACCTTGAAAATCAAGTTTTTAATGTTGTTAATATGTCTATGTGGTGTTTTTTATATGCTTTAAGACAAACCATGTGCAAATTCATGTCAACACCATTGCTGAGAATTTCATCCTTAAAACTGCAGTGAACCAAATACAGTCTCAAAAACACGGTTTGAAATCGGTGTTGTTATATATCAACGTGCAGACGGGCTTTAGCATATCATTAACTGTGCTGTGAAGCATGGGGTCCGGTATATTTTTCTGTTAATAAGAAAAACATTTAGCAATATAGCGGGTGAATATGTATATGATGTATATTAAGATGTTATGATACCTTTGATGATTGATGTTCTTTCTAAGAATGTTGATTTTTTAGAAGGCAGCTCTCTGACTCTGAGTTTTAACATGGTTTGTGTAACATTAGCAACACATTATTAGCTATTTAACAACTTAGTAAAAAAAAAGGCAAGCCATATTAATTATCATTATGTGTCCGACGTTGTAGAGAGCGATACATTAAATGAGTAACTAATATAACGGCTTGTAGATGACCCTATAATTTGCTCTTCCACTTCTTCTGAATCAGTTTCTGGTTCAAACATATATGGCTGAATAAAACAAGTATTTCCACTTGCCATTGTTCAGCGTTTACAACAGTAAAGTTGACCGAGTGTATCTGGTATTCTGAGCTTGTGAGATTGAGTGGAGGCGGGGCTAATTTGCATATTCATTATATCCACGTATACGAAATTAAGAAAGAAAATTGGGGGAAATCACAGGCAGAAATCATGTTCATGGGTGAGATTAATGTTACTGTAGTATAAAACAGAGCAGAACGAGGTCGCTGAAGCGATTGCTAATGTGAGATGCCTCTTTTGCCTTTAGCTTGCTTAGTTGGGGACACTAAATATTGAACTATATTACTGACCTGCCCGCATTGACACTATATGATCATTGAACTGAGCAGGATGACATCACTGTTTTCTCAAGAGCGGCTGTGCAGCCAAATCAAATTCTGTTGCATTAGCCTACTTTCCTAGCCTGGATGCCAGCTGAATATAGCCCCGCCCAAAACATTTTTTGCTCGGGCAATTCGGTTTGTACTAGCTCCATAGAGGAGTTATTATGCCCGAACAGAAACTGTTCGGACCAATGAAATTGTCAGGGCGGGCTTTAGACGATGATGGACAGATGATCAACAGGAAATCATCCACGTCATCAAAGGCGCTTTGGGTTGAATTTGCTCTTATCCTAAACGGAGAACTTGTTCGTATATGCATTCACCTTCACTATTTCTCTCAGAAACAATGATCGTGTTGGTAAGTACTCTGTGTGTCCTTAAATTATTTTATTACAATACTGGCAAAGATCGTTTACACTCATCTTTTTCTTGTAACGTTACTTAATCCAGCGTGCGTGCAGACAGGGATGCCACGTTTTTTTGCAAAGTCGCGCACAATTGCTACTTAAAACTATAGCCCAAAACAATAACTTTCCGGGGGGTTCTCCGGAAAAAAATGGCATTTGGTTGGCAAAATATGTTATTTTGGCAAGGTTGCCTGCTAAAATTCGCATTCCTGGGTTTATATAATCACATAATTGGGGTTGCTTCAACCCGCGGACATGGAGAAAAACACGGACTTGGCAACACAGTGCAGTTGAGTTCTGTTGACATTTGACAACTAACGTTAAGCGTCGCTCCGTTGCTCTGATTGGTTGTGGGTCTATCCTGGCTCGGTTAAAACACGCCCCATAATCAAAGCTCAATGGAGCGGTACCAGACTCATTTTCTGACTAGAATTGAGTATGGCCACGCCAGGCTATTACTTTCCTGTTAACACTGTGAAGCTGCTTTGAAACAATCGCATTGTAAAATGCGCTATATAAATAAAGGTGACTAGACAAGCGTGACACAGCAGAACTTTTATTATGCCACAGTCGCTGCTGCCACTTCCGCTTCTTTCGATCAAGTGTATGTGGAGTAATGCAGCGCTGTTATATCATATTAGAGTGTGTTGAAAATTATGCTATAACGTTACTCTGTGTTCGCTCGGCGGCTGCTATGAGATGCTTATTGCACACTTCAGTAAGCTACATTGATATTAGAATATCATATTAATAAATGCTGGATAATCAATTATTGACTACAGGGGGACTTTAAGTTATGTCGCAAATGGCGCACTCTGCACGTACACTATGAACTATGTACTCAGCTGTTTAGTGTATACATTTTATACAGTTATTTTGCCTTTCAACATTGAATTCTGATAGGCCTTACCCTCGGCTAGATGATTAAAGCTGCAACAGTTGAGTGCACTAAATGTCCAGCATTCCACACATTGTTTTTTTCTGGTTAATTAAGTGCATCATTCGGGTATTTAAAGTGCACTTTGTCTTCGTGGAATTTTACTCACTACTCACACTGTTTAACTTACAAAATTGCATAGAATAGTGCATAGGTACGCAAATGCACCTTTGGTGAATAATAGTTGAACACTTTTTTTCCACTATAAAAAACCTTTTGTGCCTTGGGAAGATTCCATGGATCTTAATTATTCTCAATCGAACCATCAAGGCGATAAAGAACCTTTATTTTTAGTATGTGCAGCATTTTCATTTCAATGAGGACAGGAAAATTTGTTGGAGCCTGATCCTGTCAGTTAATGGGGAAATTGATTGTACCAAATCATATTTCCCAGAAAATATCACTCACGTGGTGATCTGAGACTCAAGGAAGATGAGGATAAAGACCAACACAGCTGGAACAACAGAGGCGAAGATCATCCACACAGGGAAGGGCTTGTGTTCACCCATAGGGTTGATTAACCAGCCCCGCATCTTAGGGTTGGACACCTGAAGACCCTTAGGCACCACCAGTTTCTGTGACACAAGTCAAAGATCAGAGAGGTCAAGACAGTAACTTTATTGGATTGGATCTGAATTGGTGCCCTAAAAGTGTTATCTGTCTATAAAGGCAGTCATTACCCATCAGATTTTAATGGAATTAAATAATATTCACAAATAGTAAATAACAAACATACCTGAGTGTATGTATCCTCAATATTGATATCGATAGCAACCATGAGGAAAATTGCAATGGGAACTCCAAAGTCACCGAGCAAACGTCGAATCTATGCATCAAACAGATCTTTATATTAATGGAACCTACTCAATAGAAAACCAGAGGTAGGTTGCACTAGCTGTGCATATTTTACAACTTAGCCTAGTTGCGATGTAAATGGCCAGTGAGTTACAACTTAACACGCTACTAAATATTTTTGCATTGCGCCATTAAACCATTAAAGTTGAAATGTAACTACAAATAAACTAAATATTTACACAAGTCTCCAACCAGGAGTAATGGCCCGTTCACACTAAGCACGATAACTATAATGATAATGGTAAAGATACCGTTTTAAAAACCATTCTAATTTTAAAAGAATAATAAGAATTGGAATCACTTTCAAAAAAATGTTTCTTTCCTGAGCTGATGAACGATAAAAATATTGACAGCCAATCAGAATTCAACCTGCTTTAAAGACCTCGAGCAGACATTAGAACTGCAGCACATGCTTATAAAATACAGAACATTATCATGCGTTGGTGTGGATGCTAATATTACATTATATAATATTATATGCTAATATAGTTATCATTATAGTTATTGTTCTTGGTGTGAACGAGTCTTAATGGTTGGAATAAAACAGTAGATTGATTGCATTCCATCAATAAACTCATATTTTATATTTTATTTCAGTCCTATAGACATATACACTCACCTAAAGGCTTATTAGGATCACCAAACTAATATTGTGTTTGACCCCCTTTCGCCTCCAGAACTGCCTTAATTCTACGTGGCATTGATTCAACAAGGTGCTGAAAGCATTCTTTAGAAATGTTGGCCCATATTGATAGGATAGCATCTTGCAGTTGATGGAGATTTGTGGGATGCACATCCAGGGCACGAAGCTCCCGTTCCACCACATCCCAAAGATGCTCTATTGGGTTGAGATCTTGTGACTGTGGGGGCCATTTTAGTACAGTGAACTCATTATCATGTTCAAGAAACCAGTTTGAAATGATTCGAGCTTTGTGACATGGTGCATTTTCCTGCTGGAAGTAGCCATCAGAGGATGGGTACATGGTGGTCATAAAGGGATGGACATGGTTAGAAACAATGCTCAGGTAGGCCGTGGCATTTAAATGATGCCCAATTGGCACTAAGAGGCCTAAAGTGTGCCAAGAAAACTTCCCCCACACCATTACACCACCACCACCAGCCTGCACAGTGGTAACAAGGCATGATGGATCCATGTCCTCATTCTGTTTACGCCAAATTCTGACTCTACCATCTGAATGTCTCAACAGAAATCGAGACTCATCAGACCAGGCAACATTTTTCCAGTCTTCAACTGTCCAATTTTGGTGAGCTCGTGCAAATTGTAGCCTCATTTTCTTATTTGTAGTGGAGATGAGTGGTACCCGGTGGGGTCTTATGCTGTTGTAGCCCATCCGCCTCAAGTTTGTGCGTGTTGTGGCTTCACAACTGCTTTGCTGCATACCTCGGTTGTAACGAGTGGTTATTTCAGTCAAAGTTGCTCTTCTTTCAGCTTGAATCAGTCTCATTCTCTTGAATCGGCCCATTCTCCTAAGACCTTTAGCATCAACAAGGGGTTTTCGCCCACAGGACTGCCGCATACTGGATGTTTTTCCCTTTTCACACCATTCTTTGTAAACCCTAGAAATGGTTGTGCATGAAAATCCCAGCAACTGGGCTTTCTTTCCCATTCTGACATTCAGTTTGGAGTTCAGGAGATTGTCTTGACCAGGACCACACCCCTAAATCCATTGAAGCAACTGCCATGTGACTGGTTGATTAGATAATTGCATTAATGAAAGATTTAACAGGTGTTCCTAATGATCCTTTAGGTAAGTGTATAATAATGTTGACATTTACACACATATTGTATTTCAATGGTAACATATTTTTGCCATTAGTTAAGTGAGGTAAAATAAGTTAGAATTAAGCATAACAGGATAAACTGAAATTCACAGCGTTTCAACACAACTTTTGCTTGTGAATTTCAAGGTTGCTGTTCATGTTCCAATTTAAAGTAAGAACTAACAAATAGCTGGTGCAATCTGAAGACTTGTCATGTTGTCATATTTTCATCACAATATTCAAGAATCTATTTACCTTGCCTGGAAGGAATTTGCCATTCTTGAATATGCGCAGGTAGTATGCAATGGAGAAACAGCCAAACATGAGACACATGGACAGAAGAGCGGTGTTGGGATACGGCTGGTGTTGAACACTTCTCACGACAGATACATTTCCTGTAGCATTATCCTGGAGTCTCTGATAGTTGACAACTGAGTGCCAAGGGTCCTCAACTGTATTATTTAAATGTTCATAATTCAGGATAAGAGGGTGTTCTTTGAAAACCTAGAATAAAGGATAAAAAAGACAGAAAGGTATATTATTGTACAATATTATAGTATATTAATGTCTTGAGTGAGAATCCTCACAATTATGCCAGCTGTGTTTGCAACTATTAGCTGCTGCAAATTAGGGAACACATTTTTGATATGTGGAGAAAATTAAGTAAATCATGCTTGTCCATGTAAACTCATGGCTCAATGCTATGGGTGGTTGCTAGGATGTTGCTAAGGTGTTCTGAGTGGTTGTTAGCCTGTTGCTGAGTAGTTACCAAGGTGTTGTGAGTGGTTGTAAGCATACAGCTGTGCTACAGGTTGTTTTGCTAGGTTGCATTAAGTGGTTGTGTGATGGTGTTCTGCGTGTTTTCTACAATTTGCTGAGTGGTATTTAAGTGGTAAAATTTCAGTAGCTGGACAAGCTTAGACAAGTAATGATACTTCTCTTCTCAACAAAACGCAATTTAAGGCTTGTAATTTGTCTTTGCAAGCACCATCAATTACTATAATTCTGCATTCGAGTGATTAGGCCTACTGTTGAAAATCTTGGTCAGATATTAATTTTGAAAGTATGATAAAGCAATTTTTGGCTTGGCTTGATATGTTTTTATGAGTTGAACTATCCTTACACCCAAAGAGCACCAGAATATGGATTCTACACCCCACACAGCACTTGTTAAATTCCTTGTTGTTTGATAAATGTAAATTCAATTATAGAGGTGGATGATATACCGGTAAACATGATTAATCGGTACAAATTTGTTAACCAGTAGAGATTTTGGACTATCATCTCTATCATGGTTACGTGCTCATGTGCTGTCCTACGGCATCACGAAAGCTTATCAATTGCATGTGTTTTAAGCATTGCTGTAAAAACAAACTATTGTAGTGCAATAAGTAGTGAAGGAGAGCTTATTTCTGTATGAGAGATGGTTTCTGAGTGTTGTCTCAGCGCATCATGAAGCCGCTGCTCAGAAACAGTGTGAGTACTGAGTTGCTTTTGCCTCATTATTGTGCTTGAACGGTCAAATACACACAACACACTTATGAGTCAAAATGCCCGTCTTTGCGAGTATCCTCATAAGCAGTAATTTATGTCTAAAGTGAACGTAAAAACTTAGTAAAGAAAGTGCATGCGTATCAGTAGTGTATATTACAGGGATGGTTGCATGAAGCTATAAAAGAATGCAGCAAAACATCAAAATGGCAAATAAAGTGTGTACCCTGCCGAGTTTTGCAAAGGTCTCGTAGATGAAGATGAGGGAGATGAGGATGGAGAAGATCTCTTGAGTGAAACGGGAAATGAAGCGGACCAGAAAGCTTCCTTCAAAGGCAACAATAACCACAACGATGACCACCAGCCACATGCCAATCCACACTCGGCCTACGATGTACTCTATGCCCTGAGACTTACAGAACTACAGCCAGGAGGGAAAGCATTATGGGAGAATTTCAATTACACAAGATTGACACTGTATATCAAATAAACAGTGTAAAAAGAGACAAACACTCACATTAAAAAAAGCTTCTTCGAACACCAGCAGCGGCCCAGAAAAGCCAATAACAAGTATAGGTTGGGCAGCGATCAGGCAGAAGATAATGCCCAGCACTGAAGTGGAGATCATCAGCTCCGAGACACCCATCATGTTATCCACCTTATCAGCTGTGGAGAGAAGTTCATGAGGTCAGTTTTCGTAAGTCTTGATTTGAATTGTTTACTCTCTTCAGCTTTGCTTAGAAGGGCAGAAAGAATCAGATTTTTGGTGTAATTAATCAGCTGAAAAACACATGAAGAACTATGGAGCTTGAAAAGTGTTTCTCAATTTAAAATTTTGTAGTTCAGAGTTGACTGAACATGAATTCCAGCATGATGCTTCTATTTTTTAATGGTCAAATAGTGCAAGGTAAGGTGTAAGAAGCTGAATTTTGGTAAATGTCATTTATCATATAATTGATTAAATATTATTTAATTTTTAATCTGGAAGACACTCAACTCCTGGTCCAAGCTCTTGTACTCTCCAGACTGGACTACTGTAATTCTCTTCTAGCGGGCCTTCCAGCATCCACTGTTAAACCCTTGCAGCTGATCCAGAACGCAGCGGCGAGAGTGGTCTTCAACGAGCCGAAGAGAGCACACGTCACGCCTCTCTTCATTAGTCTTCACTGGCTGCCGATAGCCGCGCGAATCAAATTCAAGGCTCTGGTGCTCGCCTACAAAGCAACCGCAGGCTCTGCACCATTATACCTAAACTCACTTGCTCAGACTTACACACCCTCCAGAAGCTTGCGTTCTGCAAGTGAACAACGCCTAGTAGTGCCATCTCAAAGAGGCATGAAATCCCTCACTAGGACCTTTTCTTGGACCGTTCCCACCTGGTGGAATGACCTGCCTGTCTCAGTTCGAGCAGCCGAGTCTGTAGCCATTTTCAAAAAACGTCTCAAGACACTTCTTTTCCAGCAGCAATTGACCAATAAAGAATAGCACTTATCACTCTATTCGTTTCTGTTTGTTATTTAATAAAAAAAAGAGACTTGTTACAGCGCAACTTGCATATTGTTGCCCTTGACTAGTCTTGGTTGCTTCTATTACTCTCATTTGTAAGTCGCTTTGGATAAAAGCGTCTGCTAAATAAATAAATGTAATGTTAATGTAAATGTAATGTAAATGTAATGAATCAGCGTCAGGCTATTGGTGAGAGAGAGAGAACTCAGGTTGGCTGTTCAGACAGATTTGGGAAATAAAACCAGATTTGGGAAACAAATGGGATTGGTGTGCAGTGTGAGTGTAGCTTTCTTTAGGCTAAACATACATACCAAGGAGACCTCCAAAGGTGATGGCAGGTGAGAGTGCAGCAAAGTAGATAAAGATGATGGCAGCAACAACCTGAGAATTCAAAGCATCAGTGATGTCACTGACGTAGTGTTGGTATCGTCTCTTCATGTCTCTCATCATGCCACCGAATGGAACACCGGTACGAGCTAGAGGATCTTCGGGAGGGGGCCCTGAGGATTTTGAAGCTGTTGGAAGATAAATTAGCATTAGATATCTACTCTGGTAACAGTAAGATTTTTTAAATACATTTTTAGCGTTAATCTACAGTCAATCATTATCATAAAGTAAACTAAACTTTGTACACATAGATGCCTGAATAATTTGAAGACACATCCCAAATTTCATCCATAACTAAACTCTCCAATCATGAGTTTAAGGAAGTTTTAGACTACCTTTAGACTAGAATTGTATGCCATAATAGAATAGCAACCCATCATGTGCTTGTAGTTTTTTTTTATTACTCATACGCAATTATCATCATGAATTCTGTGTTTGCCAGTAAGATTTTGAGTTCTTATTCAATTGTTAACTAATCTGTAAACTAATCGTATCCTTTAATCATTGGTTGTACTTTGTGTATGTGATCTTACGTTTGCGAGGTTTGACTTCCAGGCGGAGTTTGGGGTCGGAGGGGCGGAGTCTCTCTTGCAATAGTCTCTTCTGGAAGGGGATGAGTGATGTTAGCATAGACTCATTGGGTATCTCAGTCGGCGGAATCACAATGCAGCAGTCCATGAAGTCTCCCACGGCGTCAGTCAGCTCCCGGTCACTCTGAGCCTGGAAAGCTGCTTGGTTAAACACCTGTGTGTGAAGGATAGGTGTAGGAAAAACGAGAGAAACTGCATAAAATGTGCTGTTTCTAATCTTCAGTTCTGTCATTAATTACACACCCTCATGCCGTTTCCGTAAAATCTTACGGGTTTGATGTTTTTGATGAAATACGAGAGCTCTTTGACCCCTCCATAGACAGCAATATGATTAACACTTTCAAGGCCCAGAAAGGTAGTAAAGATATTGTTAAAATAGTTCATGTGACACCAGTGGTTCAGCCTTAATGTTATGAAGTGACGAGAATACTCATTATTGGCCAGCTCCTGCAGCATCACACGCATGCGTCGTGGTGCTCATGTGAACAGCATCTGCCAATAATAAGCTGGTCTTCTGGCGTAGAACCCGGAAGCACTGAACTTTGTTTACTACGTGAACAGCGTAGGTGACTGACACAGACGAGAAGACATTGTTGAATAAAGGCGTCATTTTTATTTGTTTTTTGCACACAAAAAAGTATTCTTGACGCTACATAACATAAAAGGCTGAACCACTGGAGTCAAATGGACTATTTTAATGATGTCTTTACTACTGTAACATGTGAAGGGGGATGAGGAGAGATGAGAATCCAAATGCAGCATAACCGATAATTGTTAATAACAAAATGTTAATAAAACAACATCAAAAGAAAATCCAAGAACAAGGCTATTCAAAAACAGGCAGAAACGCAACAACACACATACAGGAGCAACGACCAACAAACAACAACTGAAGCACAGGGGTAGGCCTATATACACACAAAGGGAAACAAGGTTAACAAGATAACAAGGGGGAGTGACTTATAGGCAACACCTGGGGATGTTGATTAGTTTCAACACTAATGATGATGAAAAACGACAAAGGACTACAACACATGGCACAAGGCAGAAAATAACAAAAGAGTCCACAAAAACACCAGGAATTTATGACAACTACCTTTCTGGGCCTTGAAAGTGTTAACAACATTGTAGAAAGCTCTGGGATTTCATCTAAATATCTTTGTTTGTTTTCCGAAGATGAATGAAGGTCTTACGGGTTTGGAACGACATGAGGGAGAGTAACTAATGACAGAATTTTCATTTTTTGGTGAACTAACCCTTTAAAATGAAGTATTTTATTAATAATTTGAATACACACAAACAAAAATACATTAAAAGTGTACTTAAGCGTATTAAGAAACTTTTCTCTCTTTAAAGGGTTAAGATGAAAAGATGATTGTTTTGTGGTTCACACCTTTTTCTTGCATGCCCTGGGGCAAAATATAATTAATATGGTTGCATTATTAGTCGCTCCAATTTTTTACATTTTTGTTGTAGATTTTGTCATTTTAGTTGTAAATATTGTGATGTCAAAATGAGTCTGTTCCTCAGTAACATTCATAGTGTTTCAAGTTAGCCCTTTAGCATACTTTTAAAAAGAGTACTTATTACGGAGATAATACAATTAAGTTCGAAATGAGTGTATAATTTCGGCTCCTTAATTGTATTTTATATTATTTAAGAGAGCCTTTTTTGACTCACTTAAATAGGACACCAGTACATATTTATATGCAATTTCATATTTATTTATATTGTGTTTAATATGGCCAAATGCACTGACATTTATGCTAAACAATTTAAAACAATTTACAGGTGCTGGTCATTTAATTAGAATATCACCAAAAAGTTGATTTATTTCACTAATTCCATTCAAAAAGTGAAACTTGTATATTATATTCATTCATTACACACAGATTGATATATTTCAAATGTTTTTTTATTTTGATGATTGTAACTTACAACTAAGGAAAATCCCAACAAAGAAGGGATTTTTAGAAATCTTGCTAACTGAAATGTATGAACATGAAAAGTATGAGCATGTACAGCACTCAATACTTAGTTGGGGCTTCTTTTGCCTGAATTACTGCAGCAATGCGGCGTGGCATGGAGTCAGGGCTGGACTGGGGCTAAAATTCGGCCCTGGCAAACCCAGCCCATCCGACCCAATAGTTCCCGTTAATGTTTTTGCTGGGGTTAGGGCCTTAAATTGGAGTAAATAAATACAACTAGAACAGGGAAAATATTATTGAATTTAGTGCAAATGCAGATAACAAACTTAATATTGCACTTTTGTCACACAGAAATGCACTTGACAGTAAAGCATTGATTTAGAGCTAGGATGCAGTAAAGTAAATTTACTGCTTTTAAATGCTGTCAACATTTACTCACTCTCATGTCATTCCAACCTGTATGACTTTCTCTCTTCCGTGAAACACAAAAAATATATATTTTGAAGAATGTTGGCAACCAAGCCCTTTTAGGCTACCATCGAATATTGTTTGAACAAAAAACCAGACTCAAATTACACAGAAATAAATTCATTTCGGTTTGGAATTACATTGGGGTGAGTAAACAATACAATTTTGGGGTTTAACTACCCTTTAAAAACAATAAAAATGTCAAGAGTTGACACCTAATTTATGCAAGACACTGATATCTATCTTTCATGAGGTTCTCAATTAAATAACATTTATCTAAATTTAATTAGTTCTATTACAAAGTTGATAAAACATTTAAAGAGAAAAAGCTTTTTCCTTAATTCATGGGATCAAGCTTTAAAGCTGTTTTGTTGAATTATAATGGCATTTTAACTGAGTTTAACTGTAGGCCAGTTTCATTTAACTGTAAGATCATGGTAGTCACAGGTAAAACCATGCTCTTCATTACCATGGGTATGGTTTTAAAATATATAAACTATTGAATTTGTAATAAAAAAATATTGTAAACATGTAGAAAATGCAAAAACAATCTCTATAAATATTTATATTTATATTTAGAAATACTTAATGTAAGTAATAATAGCAACGTTTTTAATAAATATGTTTCTTCCAAAACACCAATATTTCTTCACTTTTAGTAGCTGCCAGGTGAATTGTGGTTGTGCTAAAGTGACAAGTTTGTATTTGTGTGTATTGCCGTTTTCCACTTAACCTCGTCATGTATTTCCATCCTTGTTTCAGTTTTCAGCTAGATTCACCACAGAACCTGTAATGTTCCCATATAGAACACGATTGCATAAAACAAAATTTGGAGTCAAAGTGCCCATCACTTCATAGAGCAGCAGGAACGCTTGTACGCTTTGTCAACGGCAGCGCTGTCCGGATATTCGCCTTTTGCAGTTCCATGCGCTATGCGCTCAAATATTTTTATAAAAATTTAAAGAGTGCTTAATATGGAGGAGGTCTCTCGCTTTGGCCTGTCAATTCAGAAGACAAACCAATGGGCCGCTGTCCCTCCATGATGGGCCAGTCAGTGGCAAAAAAAAAACCTTGTATCGGCCCCAAAGTGCGGCCCACTGGGAAAATGCCCGGTATGCCAGATTTCCAGTTCAGCCCTGTGGCACTGCTCAGGTGTTATGAGAGCCCAGGTTGCTCTGATAGTGGCCTTCAGCTCTTCTGCATTGTTGGGTCTGGCATATCGCATCTTTCTCTTCACAATACCCCATAGATTTTCTGTGAGGTTAAGGTCAGGCGAGTTTGCTGGCCAATTAAGAAAATGGGATAACATGGTCCTTAAACCAGGTACTGGTTGCTTTGGCACTGTGTGCAGGTGGAAAATGTCCTGTTGGAAAATGTAATCTGCATCTCCATAAAGTTGGTCAGCAGCAGGAAGCATGAAGTGCTCTAAAACTTCCTGGTTTACTGCTGCGTTGACCTTGGACCTCAGAAAACTCTGTCTGTTGTTCAAGAGTGGCTTGACACAAGAAATGCGACACCTTAAACCCATTTCTTGCATACGTCTGTGCATAGTAGCTGGAGTCCACTCTTTGTGAATCTCCCTCACATTTTGTGATGGGTTTTGTTTCACAATCCCCTCCAGGGTGCGGTTATCCCTATTGCTTGTACACTTTTTTTCTACCACATCTTTTCCTTCCCTTCGCCTCTCTATTTATGTGCTTGGACACAGAGCTAGCCACTTTGCAATGAGCTTTTGTGTCTTGCCCTCCTTGTGCAAGGTGTCAATGGTCGTCTTTTGGACAACTGTCAAGTCAGCAGTCTTCCCCATGATTGTGTAGCCTACAGAACTAGACTGAGGCCCTGTCCCAAATGGCACCTTAAACCCTCACGGTCTTCCTCTGAGTCCGCAAATGCTGCTTTGACTGCTGGGTAAAAGTCCTCTGCGTAGCTCGCGAACTTGCAGGCTCAGCTGAAGTGCATCGAGGGTGCATAGGAGCCGCAAAGGGGGCGCTCACGAGCACCCTTCTTTAAGCTTAAATGACGAATGGGACACCCTACGGTCTTGTGGACTTAACGGACACGCGCACGCAGCGGCCATTGTAAGTCCACAAGACCGAAAGTGCACATGAAGTTTGCCATTTGGGACAGGGCCTGAGAGACCATTTAAAGGCCTTTGCAGGTGTTTTGAGTTAATTAGCTGATTAGAGTGTGGCACCAGGTGTCTTTTGACAATATTCAATTTTCTGAGATACTGAATTTGGGATTTCCCTTAGTTGTCAGTTATAATCATCAAAATTAAAATTAATAAACATTTGAAATATATCAGTCTGTATGTAATGAATGAATATAATATACCAGTTTCATAGTTTTTTTTTTGTTTGTTTATGGAATTAGTGAAATAAATAAACTTTTTGATGATATTGTAATTATATGACCAGCACCTGTACAACATTTGACATGTGGTTTAGTATGTCAGTCAACTCATTAAAATAAGTGAACTTCTTTAAATCATGACAAAATATTAACACATAATGACTTAAAAGATACGGTAAAGTAAAACTTTTAATTTGGCATTATTACAAAGTGCACTTTTTAAAAGTGTACTTAAGTGTGTTAAGAAACATAGTCATTTCAGTTTATTCTCTTTAAAGTACACTTAAGTGGTCTTTTATTTCATTAATATTATATTTGAAGCACATTTTAACTGCACATTCAGTACAATTAAGAACAAGGGGAGGTCTGTGTGTGTAGCATCTAACATTATAGAAAACATAAACATGATTTTGAATAAGTTATAACCATATAAATACAGGGAGCACTTTGCATACTGTAGAGCTTTTTTTAAACGGATAGAAAACTGTTAGGCAACCAAATTGCAATTAGATTTTCCTGTCAGTTCTCTTACTTTGTCAGCTAGTAGTGCTGCCATTGCTCGGCCGCACTCATGATAGTCCATGTCATTTGTGGTTGGGCCAATCAGGATGAAGATGAACCTCACAGGCACGGGAGCTTCCAGAGCCGACTCCAGCACCACAGCGTCCCGTAGACGCAAGAATGCTAGTGTAGGTCTTTCTAGGAACTCCAGAGCACCTTACACACAAACACACAATTATTGCTGTAAAAAATACAGTCAATGTTTGCTAACAGAACCCCATTACTAATTTAGGAAGTCACAGTTTTGAATGAAAATGATATAATTAATAAAAAACACTGGAATTAATATTATCCTCACCTACGAGCACCATCGAGGCTTCTGCACTCTCAGCTGTGTCCCTCTTTAGTTGAGAATAAAACCACATAGCCAAAAAATGTCAAATGATAATGTCATTGCATTGAAATGCAAGAAAATAAATAACAGCCTACAGTAGGCTACATGTGTTAAGGCCCGTTCACACCAAGGATGATAACTATAACTTTATTTGTGTTCACACAAGCAGAAGATATCATTGTGTTTATTCTAAGCACTCGCTTCAGTTTGGTTAAAGCAGAACGGATTCTGATTGTAAATGTTTTTATTGTTTATCAGTCCTGAAAGTGATTCCAACGTTCTCATTTCAGTGCTGTTATCACTGTCGTTGTGGTGTGAACTCTGCTATTCTTTTATACTTAGAATGATTTTTAGAACTTTATCGTTATCATTCCTGAGCATCCTTGGTGTGAACGGGCCTATTTATTAATGCTCGCAAAACTTGTGCTCACTTTCTCTGTGACAGAGAATTTCTCCATCTCCATGCCTGAAGTCAGAGGCTGGGTCTCTGCTGGTTGGCTAGAGAGAGAGAAATAAATAAAATGAATGCTTGAATTGTTTCAGGATGGCTACTACTTTCAACACTACAAGTCTGAAGAAAACGAGGCGAATGACCCTGCAAAATTCACTGCCAAAATGTTGTCAGTGGTTTGCCACGGTGTTCTGTGTTTTTAACATATCATTATGCAGTTGTTAGGGTGTTGTGTGTGATTGCTAAGTCTTTATGATATTCTGGTTCTTATATATATATTATACTTTTTTTTTTTTACGCAAGTTAAACCATCATTTTTGTAACTGTTACACTTAAATATAAATCATGTCTTGTATTTGCACTTGAAACTAGGGGTGTAATGGTGCACGAAAATGACGTAGGCATGTACCTCGGTTTTGAAGTCATGCTACATTTTTGTTAAAGTAGGGGAGAAACGACATAAAATTGCTTATTTTTTGTTTATTGACTAAAAACTAAAGTTCTTTGTATTAAATTTTTCAAAAAGGATTTCAAAGAGTGCAGTTCAAGTGGTGCTGTTTTGAAATATTTTTGGGTCAAAATATTTAGCAAAATTTATATTTCAGAATTATTGCACTCCCATTCACTGCTCCTTCAGCGACGTCTGTGAAGTTTACTCATTTGGTGTCAGTAGTTTGAGCTTTTTGCTAAATTAAAATGACAGGCCACTTTGGTATGTAACAATTTAGATTTTTTTTTTTATCTCATAATTTGATTTGATTTAACTTTTGTCCATTCTGTTTGTCACAGAGCGGAAATTTATCTTTGACACTGGTGACATGTACTAAATTCACATTACTACATACAATCACATCACACATTTACAGCACAAATATGAAATTAAACAATTAAAAACTGGTTAAAAAAATTAAAAAATAAAATAATGTACTGCTTTAAAAAACTGTACAATTTAAGATTATCACTGAAATTGGGCCAAACGATTTTTTTATACACATTTCTTCTGGCCAAAGGAATTTTTAGTCTACATCCAGATGGGAGCAATTCAAAAGTATAATGGAGTGGATGAGTATGACCTTTAAAAATCGCAATTGCTGTTCCATTAACTTAAAATTCCATTAAATAATCAAACAAGCCTTGAAGTGGCTCTTGTTTGTGTCCAGTAATCTTATTTGCTTGTTTAATTATTTGTGAAAGTTTTTTCTTCTGTTTTAAAGTTAGATTGCCATGAGACAATATTATATGTGAGAATGTTGTCAATCATTGATCGATATAGCATAGTTAAAGTATGCGTGCTAATGTTAAAACTTCTCCGATTTCTAAGAAGACCCAAGTTGTCTTGCCTTTTTAACATATAATCTATGTTAATTTCAAAATTAAGTTTCTCATCGATAATTGTACCCAAGTATTTAAAATCTGACACCTGCTCTATACATTTATCCCTTTTATAGCAACTGGTTTACAGAGGCGGTATCTATTTTTAATTGATTCCTCAGACATAGCTCTTTTGTCTTTTCAATATTAAGATGTAAGAAGCTGTTCTCAAACCAACAGATAATACTGTCAATGTACTCAAACCAACAGATAATACTGTCAATGTACTCAACGTATGAGGAGCAATTAATTTCCTTTTGGCAGGAGACCAATGCCATGTCATCAGCATACTTTTATAAGAGAAAGGTTATTATCATTATGCTCCAATTCATTGATGTATACAGAAAACAGTATTGGAGATAGTACATATACACTGAAAAAAGATTTGTACTGCTTGTTCAAATTACTTAATTAAAATGACCTAAAACAATACAATTGCAATACATTTTGTCCTAACTTAATTTGATTGTATTCAATCCACTTAAATAAATCAAGAGAATAAGTAAAGTTGAAGTTTACTTAATCCATTTGTGGATTTGTTAAGATTACATGAATGATTTGTGTTGCATTAACTGAAACTGGGCAGGGCTAGTTAGTTGCCAGCATGCTTTGCATATGGCTAAATCAAGAGAGAGTAAATATTATTTTATAGGTAAAAGTGTTATTTAATGTAATTTTGAGCAAGATGAGAAAGAAGGGAGATTTGATTTGGTTTAATAGTGTTTAATAATTATTCCAAAATAGTATTTTGGAATTATTAGAACAATTTAAATTTCAGTGGGTTACCATTGTGGAGAAGACTGGAGCATTTGCTTAGGCTGTGGATTGAAACAGCTAAAATCCTAATTGCTTTGCTGAAGAAGCTTTTAATTCTTAGCATTTAAGATGCTAATGCTTTTAGTAGCTGAAAGTTTGTCAACTAGCTAGAGAAATAATTCAGTTGTGTAACACTGTATAAGAAATTGAACTGAATGAATGTATGAAATGTAATGCCTGAATCATGTCAAGGAACCATTTAAAATTCACTTTGAGACTACTTAATTGGGTCACTTTAAATGTGTTCATTCTATAATGTTGAAGTTACATGAACCAATTATGTTTGTTTAACTTAATTGATTCATGTGGGACCGACATACACAATTAAATCATGTAAATCCAACACACTTTTTTTTTCAGTGTACCTGCGGTACCCCAGTATTTAAAACCAAGCAGTCTGACTTAACATTGTTAATATAGACTCGCTGAGGTCAGTCTTTTAAGAACTCCCTAATCCATAAAATTATCCAACTACTAATGCCTAAATCATAGAGTCAATTTAAGAGAAGATTAGGTTGGACAGTATTAAAAGCAGACGAGAAATCCATGAAAAGTATTCAGACATTATGAATTGTCTATGATGTTGAAGCTTACTTAGAAGAGTAAGAGAGGCATCCACAGTGCTCCTATTGGCCCGATAGGCAAATTGCAGGGGGTCAATAGATATCTTAATTTGAGTTAACAATTCCTTACACATTATGCGCTCCATGCATTTGCAAAGAACTGATGTAAGTGCAATTGGGCGAAAGTCATTGAACGATTTTGCATGGGGTATTCTGGGCACCGGGATGACATTGGAATTCTTCCAGGCTAATGGTACAAAAGCATTGTCCAGAAGAATTTGAAACAATCTTGTACACACATATCCAAGTTGTGCTGCACATTCGTTTCAGACTTTCCCCTTCAGGCCATCTGGGCCTGGTGCCTTGTGCGGTTTAATTTTACGGAGCACTGTGACAACCTCTCTCTCTTGTATGGTCATCATAGGCTGTGATTGAGTCATGGTCATGACTTCATTACTAAAAGTCAAATCATTTAAATAATCAAATCTTGAATAAAAAGTATTAAGATTATTAGCAAAACAATGAGGGTCTTCATATTGTTGAACTCTTTTCTTTTGTCTAGCTATCATTGTATTCAAACCATTCCATGCATCCCTTACATTTTAATTTCTCTAATTATGACTTAGTATGTCATATCTCATAACTTCACATTTTTATCTTATAAATATGACTTAGTATGTCATAACTTCGACTTTTTATCTCATAATTATAACCTAGCATGTCAATTATGACATAATAGGTCAAAATTATGAATTGGTATGTCACAACTTTTTATGACCATTCGTGTCATGTTAAGATTTACCAAAGCACGACTTTTTTCCTTATAAGATAAAGGCATTTCCTGCATGCAGCTTGCTCTGTTTTCTTTGTAATTTTTATCAGATGCATTCACAACATCAAAATATATCGACTAAAGAAGGAATTGTAACATTCCTATCAAAATATTTTGAGGTATTTTGATAGGAATATTGTTATTCCCATACTTGCACCTAGTGTGGATGCAGCATCATGCAAAGGTAAAAATTGCATTGTAGAAATGCCCTATTTGGTCTTTAAGTAAATGGTTAAAACCATGATTTGTTACTTTTTAGTATTTATTTTTGTGTAAAACATTTTAGTGAGGGAAAATGACTGAATACACCTTGATATTTTAGTCAGAAAGTGTGTGTAGTACCTCTGTTTGTGCATTAATGCTTGAAGAACCTTGTCCCTGTCCCCTGGCTGAATCTCCCTTTTGCTAACCAGAGCATCCACAATCTTCTCAATTATACTGGAAAGCATCTTCTCCTCTCTGTCCAGCATCACCACACCTGATTCGAACAAAAACCATGAAAAAGTCAATAAAAAGGAAAGAGTAAGGCAAAAGAGAGGATGAGGGCTTTGACTGAGGCTGAGCTTTACCACAGCGAAAGAACATAAACACTATGGCCAAAGCTGAGGAGCACAGGTTGAGCTGGTTTTGCCGGAGCATGTGCAGAGCATGTCTCAGCTGAGCATGCATGTGCAGGGAAGTTACATTCTTGCTCACATTCCGCACTTGCTAATAACCTAGGATATGAGTGCAGGTTAACCCATAAATGCATTAATATTTGACCAATATGCATTAATATTCGACCCGGATCTATATCTAACACGGATGGATCTCTACCTGCCACGATAATATAAACAAGCTCTCCTGATATTAGAGTAACAATTACAGGAGGTCATCATTTTCATTATATAATTTTCAACATCTTAAAAATCAATATTTTGAAGGCTGACAGCTCCTTCACCAGATCCACCATCAAGTGTCAGTGACATTTAATTGTGTTCAGTATTTCCTCTGTAGTAAATCACTGAACTTTTCAAGGTGTTCTGATGATTCTTTCTATTCTTATTTGTTAATTTATTAGTACAGTTTGTTATATGTACATCAATACATCATCAATACATAAATAAATGATACATATCTATTAATCATTATATGATGTAATACTTAATTAAATAATTATGTTTTATTAAACATGTTCACTTATTTTTACTGCAAGCTATTGTAAAATGATAGCTTAGTAAAAATGTGCTTCATGTATACATTATTTTAAGATACGTTGTAATTCAAAATATTGGGGTTAGTGAGAATTAAAAAAAAAGATTGAATACTTCTATTCACCAAGGATGTTGATCAAAAGGGATAGTAAATACTTTTATAGTTGCGAGCAATTTCTATTTCAAATAAGTGCTGTTCTTTTGAACTTTCTATTCAACAAATATTCCTGAGAAAAAAATTCACAAAAATTTCAACATTGATAATAATATGAAATGTGTATTAAACACCAAATCAGTAAATGATCATTTCTAAGGATCATGTGACACTGAAGACTGAAGTAATGGCTGGTGAAAATTCAGATTTGCCATGACAGAAACAAATAGCATTTTAAAATCAAAAATTAATAATAATATTGCACAATATTACTGTTTTTACTGTATTTTTGATCAAATAAATTTAGGTGTGGTGAGCATAAGAGACTTTACCAACCATTAGTGTATAATAATAATATACAATAACAATTACTAATAACATACATAACTATAGATCCGTTAAGCATTCTATAATGTTTGGTAGAGTGATCATAAGACAGCTTTGACATAGGAAATGTGAAGAAACTGATTTAATGTAAATGAAATGAATTGTATTGTATTTCAAAGAGGTGAGCAGAGGTTTGACCCTGTAACGACCTCACAGTCACTTGCTCACCCGTGTTCATTGTCCTGCGTAACTGCACCAGGCTCTTGAAGGTGAGGTAGGAGATGTGGGAGGGACCCCAGCGGTTCGCCTCAACATCATAGTTCTCTTCATAGCCCACCCATCTGCCCGTCTCCTGCCAATATCTCTGCTGGTTTGGGTTCTTCGCCGACTCGTTCATCTCCATATATGTCTGACCACAGATAACAATAAAATGACAATAAAAAGCTGCTACCTATCATACAGTGTATTTTACATTAAATATTTTCCATTAAATATTAATCAACTTGCATGCCACATGGTTTTCCATGCATATATGTTCCCAGATTCACACACATTCTCAATGATTGGTGAGCAGTTCTGGTTAGATTACTTACAAATTGTATAGTCTTTTACTGGACAAAATTACATGATTAAAAATGTACAAATACCAAACGTTACACATTTTAGGTAAAATAATCTGACTACTTTGATTACTTTTATAATATTGATTTGAACAGTAGAATCTTATATGACATGTTTTTTTAGAAAGGAAATTGTAAAAGATATGAATTATCAGAGAGAACCAATGTATTCTGTATATTTTACTACTATTTTGTGAATATTAAGTAATTATGTAATCAATAAAAATGTAACCGCAGTCTGATTATGAGGGTATTTTAAAAAAACAATATAATCTAAATACAAGTATTTACTTTTGGAATCTGATTATGTAATCCAGATTACATAAAATATGTTAGTGGCCAGCAACTAAAAATAGTGACTAATAATAATAATAATAAGCATTTGATAGGAAATTTGAAATTCCCATGTCCCCAATTATGTTTTTTAAACTTCATTTTCAAATAAAGGTTACATACATATTTCTAAATTAGCAATTTTGAATATCGGCTAAAGACGGTTTTGTAACATAGGGAGTTTTAAATTACATTCCACACACACAAATCTTCTGTGAACATGATTTCAACAAGACCAAGTACAACATGTTCCGCTTTTTATTTATTTTTATTAAACAGTGCACTCTAAAAAAAATCTGGGTAAAAAACAACCCAAATATGGACTAACCCAGCAATTGGGTTGTCTTAAGCAAATATTTAACCCAACCGCAGGGTTAAAACCACCCAAACGCTGGGTTAGTCCATATTTGACCCAACATTGGGTTAAAACAGGGGTAGGCAAGTTCGGTCCTAGAGAGCCGCTGTCCTGCAGAATTTGACTTCAACCCTGAAAAACCCTCATCTGCATGTATAGCTTTAGTAATCCTGAAGACACTGATGAGCTTGTTCAGGTGTGTTTGATTAGGGTTTGAGCTAAACTCTGCAGGACAGCGGCTCTCTAGGACCGAACTTGCCTACCCCTGGGTTAAAACAACCCAGCATTTTTTAGAGTGTGGTGTACTGAAATTACTTAATTGTGTATGTAAACATGTAAACTTCACACAACACAGTTTTCGCATTAACTTCTAAATCGAATTAATTTATGTTTTTTTTTCTCCAAATTCGTTGTTGAAATATAATCTTTTATACAATGTCTCATTTTCATGACAGATTTATTTAAACATACATTAAATAATCATGACATCACTAACAGGGTAATACAATTAATATATATAGTGCATATATTCAGTGAAAGAGTTAATTTCTTTAGTGAACTAACAGCTGTGGAAACTGAATGACTTCTGAGGTAAATGTAATGCTATTGTTTACAAGCAGTTTCATTGACATCTTTCCGTGGCTGAAACACTGATTGAGCGATTACACAACATATGATACGTTTTAGTAAGTTGTAATGTATCCTCGACATACCTTAAGATATTAATTCATGTTTATTTTTAAGGAAGAGATGATCACAAACACTCATGCGTGGCGCCGCTGCTTGAACTGACACACATATATACAGTGATCAGTCACATTAAAGAGCATCAAAACGACATTTATCGTTTGAATTTCGTGATAAAATGGACTGAATACTTAATAAGTATGTATGAAGTGTGTTTCACTCTTAAAATAAGCCTAATGTTAACTGTTAAAGATTGCATTCGGAACCATTCGGTAGCCTACACACATGCACCGTACCAAAAGCCTTGTACCGCTGTACCGAAACGGTAGGCTACGTGTACCGTTACACACATAATTGTCATACTTTTAAACGTTTTAAACGTGTAAAACCATTAAATTAGTTTATGTCTCTTAAACTCTAGTCTACCCTGTTACATTGGTGCTGTTTGCCCTTGTATGCTATGCCCTATTACATTACTTTGGCTACTAGAAGTGACATCCTTTCCTCGGAAGAAAAGCAACCCTAATAGCATAATTTATTCTCTCTTCTTCTAGAACCTATCTAAAAGTGGAAAACATAACATGTCCTCCCTGTTGTGTCAGTTTTATATCAGACATTAAAAATTTAAATCTGATATTCAAAAAAATTATATATATACAGGTGCTGGTCACTTAGAATATCATCAAAAAGTTGATTTATTTCACTAAATCCATTCAAAAAGTGAAACTTGTATATTATATTCATTCATTACACACAGACTGATATATTTCAAATGTTTATTTCTTTTAATTTTGATGATTATAACTGACAACTAAGGAAAATCCCAAATTCAGTATCTTAGAAAATTTGAAAATTACTTAAGACCAATACAAAGAAAGGATTTTTAGAAATCTTGAAGCATGTACAGCACTCAATACTTGGAGCTCCTTTTGCCTGAATTACTGCACTAATGCGGCGTGGCATGGAGTCGATCAGTCTGTGGCACTGCTCAGGTGTTATGAGAGCCCAGGTTGCTCTGATAGTGGCCTTCAGCTCTTCTGCATTGTTGGGTCTGGCATATCGCATCTTCCTCTTCACAATACAGGTGAGTTTGCTGGCCAATTAAGAACAGGAATACCATGGTCCTTAAACCAGGTACTGGTTGCTTTGGCACTGTGTGCAGAAAATGAAATCTGCATCTCCATAAAGTTGGTCAGCAGCAGGAAGCATGAAGTTCTCTAAAACCTCCTGGTATACGGCTGCGTGGACCTTGGACCTCAGAAAACACAGTGGACCAACACCAGCAGATGACATGGCACCCCAAACCATCACTGACTGGAAACTTTACACTGGACCTCAAGCAACGTGGATTGTGTGCCTCTCCTCTCTTCCTCCAGACTCTGTGATTTCCAAAGGAAATGCAAATTTTACTTTCTTCAGAGAACATAACTTTGGACCACTCAGCAGCAGTCCAGTCCTTTTTGTCTTTAGCCCAGGGCGAGACACTTCTGACGCCGTCTGTTGTTCAAGAGTGACTTGACATAAGGAATACGACAGCTGAAACCCATGTCTTGCATACGTCTGTGCGTAGTGGTTCTTGAAGCACTGACTCCAGCTGCAGTCCACTCTTTGTAAATCTCCCCCACATTTTTGAATGGGTTTTGTTTCACAATCTTCTCCAGTTATCCCTATTGCTTGTACACTTTTTTCTATCACATATTTTCCTTCCCTTCGCCTCTCTATTAATATGCTTGGACAGAGCTCTGTGAACAGCCAGCCTCTTTTGCAATGACCTTTTGTGGCTTGCCCTCCTTGTGCAAGGTGTCAATAATTGTCTTTTGGACACCTGTCAAGTCAGCAGTCTTCCCCATGATTGTGTAGCCTATAAAGAACTAGACTGAGAGACCATTTAAAGGTAATATTCAAATTATTAACCAGCACCTATATATATATTTCTGTTACTATATGTTGTTCTTTTCCTAGCTAATTCGCTTTATTAGTTAACAAGTCCTGTTACACACTGCATGGTAAAAATGTAATGTATAAGGTTGCCAAATTTTCTACAATGTGAATTTGATATATTATTTCAAGATTATTGGGTTATACTAGCCTAAGCTTGACCAGTGTGTTTTATTACAGACATACATTTCTCCCTCTGACAAGATGGTCAGATTGCATGTTTTTATGTTCTTATCCTGCAATGTTTTGAAGGTTTTGGCACTAAATGAGCTTCATGCAGGAACTTGTAAATTAACTGATTTTGTTAAAGTTTTAAATGAACATTTTACTTCATTAGGTTAGACCAGCGCAAGTCATTTAAAGGGTCAGATCAAGTAGGAATACAGTACATCCTGTATGGAACAACTGCATGTTTTTACTTTTTAGTGAATTGAAACAGTGAGATGTCATATAACATCCTTCTTGTTCCACTGGTTGTTATAGTTCAAAGCAGAGATGTAGACAACTTAAACATGATGGCGGGACTTCTGGTATGACTGTATTTGTGTGTGTGTTTCCTGTCCAGTGATGACAGATAAATTTAAGCTCATGTTTACCCTCAAAACATCAGGAGTGTGAGTGGCACAAGGCAGACTGCAAATGTGGAAACTTATCAGTGAGCGTGTCTGTGTGCTGTCATATTAAGTCAAGTCAAAGTAACTTCAGTAAAATCATGTTAGGATCATGGTGAACTGTAAGGAATTGGAATATGAATGTATGTGTGCTTACTAGACAGTGCTCATTATTATTGGTTTTGATATTCTCATTCAGAGCAGCTAGAAACAGTGTTCGGGGCAATGCATTACAAACAACGTGAGTTACATAATCATATTACTTTTTTAAAGTAACTATATAGTAACATTACTTTTAAATTTACAAGTAATGCAAGTTTCTTTGTTTTGCCATTTATTGACTGACACCTCTCCAGTCCCCATGTTTAGAGAAATGGAAAGGAGTTGTGTGCGCTGTGTAAACATGTTATTGTAGTTCTAGACTAAATGTGAGTAATAGTTTACTCACCTTACTTGCACAAACAACGAATCAGTATTACTCAATGTTTAAAAACAGCAAAATGCTCAAAATATTACTCAAAAATGTAATTAGTTAAATAACACTAATATACTTTATGCATTTAATCTCAATTTATTAATCAATGTCATTGCTGCTGCAATGATCTAATTCAACCATTCTAATGAGCAAAATTACGATTAAATTTTGATTTTTTTTTTTTTTGCTGAGAGGCTATGTGCGAAATTGCCCCCTATACCTTTAAATAGGGCACTTTTTGAGGGGGCAGCCAATTGTAGTGGTGTCCGAAACCATAGTGGACAATATTGAGTGTACTCATTCAATCCCACAATGCACCACAATAACGAGTGCACAACCAATGTACTCTCAAAGTCTAGATAATACCCATAATGCACTGTGACAGTCCCAGCGAATGAATTCCAGTGTCTTGCCAGAAAATGGCGACGCAGCTGAATCATCCATCCACACATTTTCCAAACTGCTGGTCCAATGTGGGTACAGCGTAATTTCATATAAATTCCTTTTTAATTGATTATTAAATTGTTTAATTTAGGTTTTTTAGATGATAGTTTCCATTTTAGAGTTCAAGATAAATCTTTTTATTATAGTGCTGGAGCTGCCAGTTTGCTACGTTTCAAATGATTGATTATTACTATGATTATTAAACAGCAACAGCCCTTCTGGCGAACTCAGTGTCCGAATTCACACATTCGTTTTCAATCACTCCTTCAAGTGGACTATATTAGTGGAGTAATGTAGGCAATAGTGAATGAGGGCATAGGGGGTGATTTTGAACACAGCCAGAGACTTGGGCTGAATCCGAAATCGCCCCCTTGCCCGATACCCTCAAATAGGACATTTTTTGAGAGGACAGCCATTTGTAGTAGCTTCCGAAACCATAGTGGACATTATCAAGTGCACTCATTCAATCCCACATTGCACTGTAATAACGAATAACGAATGAACTGTATTAGAGAACTAACATATGGAATAGTAATTGAGGGTTTAGGGAGCGATTTCGGATTCAGCCTTGAACTTTCTTCTCCTATGTCCAATTCTTCTGGAATCCAGAATGACAGAACACAGCTGAAGGTTTGTTTGAGCTGTGTCCCTATACTGTACAGGCATATTTGCATCTCATTCAGTCTGAGGCATTGAATCATCGATGCCCATAAAGAACCTTTATTTTTAACAGCACATAATAGTGTTGACATGCAAACAAAACTTTGATCTGGTAACACTGAAAACTACCAAAGTTATACTTAACTTTCAATAATTTAAAAAGTACAATATAAACGGTTTATAGACTTTAAGTACTATGTACTTCAAAAATAAGTAAAATGTATTGTGTTCCTATTGTATTGCAAAACACCTTTGCTGCTATTGAGGTAGGGATATGGGTAAGTTTATCGACAGGTTTGGTGGTTGGGTAGGTGTAAGGGTGGTTTAAGGTGTAAGGAAAGACTCAGCTATTTAAAAAAATATAAGTACAAATGTAATAACAGGCATCAACACAATAAGTGCATCATATCAAATGATTAATTTAAAAGTTGTGTGTAGGCCTGTTTGGGGCAAGTTTGCGTTGACCCTTGTACATTAGAAGTGTGTAAATAAAGAATGGCATGAGATAATAATTTGAGTTCATGCAATAATTTGTGCTTTAATGTTAAAGTATCTTCACATTTTTAAGTCATCATGCTAATTGCTTAGTTTTTTAGGAATTATAGTGAAGCTTTGTAAAAAGTAATATTGTTCCATACACTTCAGCATCTAATGAACAATTATTTGTAAATTGCAAATATTCAATTTAATTGTATTTTCTATTTGGAATAGACTTGTTTCGACTATTTCAAATCTATAACAGTAAAATAAAATAAAAAAAGACTTAAAACAAGTTAAACCAACACTACTAAATTACAGTTAAAAAACAATAGTTTGATAATTGCACTTACCTTAAATATCTGAACCACGGCTCAAGCAATATTCTCTGTCACAGACCCTCACAAAAGTGTGCAGACCTTTATAAAGTCTGTGTATACCTGCAGCTATCAGACACACCTCTACACACACACTCCTATTCATACACAGTAAAAAATGCCTGCAGACAATCATGTCCCTAATTTCTTATAGGCACATACAGTGACCCCTAAAAGAGTACTTAGACACTGAAGGCACTTTAATATCCAAATTGCATTAGAAAAAAATGACTTTGAAAAAAAGGTGAAATTCATTGTTAAAAAGCAGCATTGCCATATTTTAGATATTTTTAAACTATTAATTTATACTTTTTTTATAAATATGTAATGGGGTCATTTTATACATGTTTGGATACATTTGATTTTAGACACATAAAAGTATTCAAATGTATCCATATCTACTTTTGTCTCTTTCTAAATCACACACAAACACATCCAAGACAATGCGTTCTTGGACTCACCCATAATATTGATGCAGTAAACAGTATGTCTTGATAACTGTGCACTGGTTGAAAAAATCCAGTGTGTGTGTGTGTGTATTTGCATTCTCTTTATCTTATCATGCTTATAGAGCCAGTGTCACCTACACACACTCAAGTGACACTAGTTTCCTCTCACCTTCAACATCTCTATGAACAGTGTGCTGCCTGAGGAAGATTCCCCTCTGCTTCATCTCTCGTCCCATATTTTTGTCCATCAAGGCTCACAGGGTAAAGACTCAGGTCATAGCGTCATGATCTGGACAGCTCTGTGTGAGAAACCAAATGAGAACATTGTAAGTGTCAATACACACAAATACTTTTTTTGCTTTAATATAATGTTTTATACAATGCTAATAGTTTAACATTATTATCAGCATATGTACTGTATATTTTGCCTGAGTAAATTAATATTGTTCACTTTAATTACTTATTTTGAAAAGTGGAAATTGGTAATAATTAAGAATGAGCAGGTGTAGCCACACTTTTGTATACAGGTCCATCTAAAAAAATGTGCATATTGTGATAAAAGTTCATTATTTTCCATAATGTAATGATAAAAATTAAACTTTCATATATTTTAGATTCATTGCACACCAACTGAAATATTTCAGGTCTTTTATGGTTTTAATACTGATGATTTTGGCATACAGCTCATGAAACCCTCAAAAAATTAGCATATTTCATCCGACCAATAAAAGAAAAGTGTTTTTAATACAAAAAAGTCAACCTTCAAATAATTATGTTCAGTTATGCACTCAATACTTGGTCGGGAATCCTTTTGCAGAAATGACTGCTTCAATGCGGCGTGGCATGGAGGCAATCAGCCTGTGGCACTGCTGAGGTGTTATGGAGGCCCAGGATGCTTCGATAGCGGCCTTAAGCTCATCCAGAGTGTTGGGTCTTGCGTCTCTCAACTTTCTCTTCATAATATCCCACAGATTCTCTATGGGGTTCAGGTCAGGAGAGTTGGCAGGCCAATTGAGCACAGTAATACCATGGTCAGTAAACCATTTACCAGTGGTTTTGGCACTGTGAGCAGGTGGCAGGTCGTGCTGAAAAACGAAATCTTCATCTCCATAAAGCTTTTCAGCAGATGGAAGCATGAAGTGCTCCAAAATCTCCTGATAGCTAGCTGCATTGACCCAGCCCTTGATAAAAAACAGTGGACCAACACCAGCAGCTGTCATGGCACCCAAGACCATCACTGACTGTGGGTACTTGACACTGGACTTCAGGCATTTTGGCATTTTTTTCTCCCCAGTCTTCCTCCAGACTCTGGCACCTTGATTTCCGAATGACATGCAAAATTTGCTTTCATCCAAAAAAAGTACTTTGGACCACTGAGCAACAGTCCAGTGCTGCTTCTCTGTAGCCCATTTCCTGCACACGCCTGTGCACGGTGGCTCTGGATGTTTCTACTCCAGACTCAGTCCACTGCTTCTGCAGGTCCCCCAAGGTCTGGAATCGGTCCTTCTCCACAATCTTCCTCAGGGTCCGGTCACCTCTTCTCGTTGTGCAGCGTTTTTTGCCACACTTTTTCCTTCCCACAGACTTCCCACTGAGGTGCCTTGATACAGCACTCTGGGAACAGCCTATTCGTTCAGAAATGTCTTTCTGTGTCTTACCCTCTCGCTTGAGGGTGTCAATGATGGCCTTCTGGACAGCAGTCAGGTCGGCAGTCTTACCCATGATTGCGGTTTTGAGTAATGAACCAGGCTGGGAGTTTTTAAAAGCCTCAGGAATCTTTTGCAGGTGTTTAGAGTTAATTAGTTGATTCAGATGATTAGGTTAATAGCTCGTTTAGAGAACCTTTTCATGATATGCTAATTTTTTGAGGTTTTCATGAGCTGTATTTCAAAATCATCAGTATTCAAACAATAAAAGACCTGAAATATTTCAGTTGGTGTGCAATGAATCTAAAATATATGAAAGTTGAATTTTTATCATTACATTATGGAAAATAATGAACTTTTATCACAATATGCTAATTTTTTTTTAGAAGGACCTGTATATGAATTGTGTATTGTGCATGAGTTTAGAAACAGTTTGGTTAGGGTAATTTTCACTTACAATATCTTTATTTCTAAAAAATGTAATTTCTTACCTGGAAACTATGTGTCCATTGATGCCCTGCACTCTGTGTTTGTGTGTGCAATGTCCACCACAAACAAAAGTCATGTATGAAAATATTTGTGAAAAAATTAAACGGCATCGCTCCCCCCCTAGGGATGAGTTGGGTGACTGTTTTAAAAAAAAAATTGCATTTTAGGGTTGGAAATTTATGCAAAAATACAAAATCCGCTAAATACATTTTCTTGCAATGAAATATTTACATTTGAAAAAATATATTTTCTTGTGCTGTTTACGGCATATATTCAGTATACGTACACCAATCAGGCATAACATTATGACCTAATATTGTGACCATTCATAATATTGGCATCAAACTCCCTCTGCTGGCTTGCCTTCTTCCCATAGTGCATCCTGGTGCCATGTGTTCCCCAGGTAAGTGACACACACGCCCCCGGCCATCCACGTGATGTACAATGCAATAACCAAGCACTCTGTAAAGTCTACTTTAGCACATCCCAAAGACTTTCAATTAATTTAAGAAAATGTATTCTTCATGCTCCCTCCCTATACCATTTTCGTAATTTGATATAATGCACATTATTATAAGTGGTGTATACATCATTATATTTCATTGTTACTACACCTTTGTAATAATCAAGGTTTAACAGATCCCCGAATAATGATGACTTTGGACACAAATTCCAAGGATTACAATAATAAGAATAACAGTTCAGAAAGGAAGAAAGAATCAATCTCATATTTATAAATTGACTGGGAAGAAGTCATCAAGTCATCTTTATTTATTTAGCGCCTTATATATGACCAGACTTTTCTCACAGCAGCTGGAGTAATTAAACTTGTCATTTTGATGGCGGATTGTAATCCAGAAAGGTCCAAATGAGAATCATCAATGACAACTGGAGATTCACCCGTAGTCAAAAGCAAAATATTAGTCTGTAAAGAAACGGAAATCTACAGCAACTGCTGATACACGCTAAATACATGTAGTCAAGCAATACTGATGTTTTTAACATTAACATTTTGGGAAAAACATTTTTTTCTTTGATTTCTCAGATATTTCTTTGATTCTGTTACTGTATGTGATTTAAAAGAAATTTAGGAATTAATGCAACTGAAACAGCGGGGCCCCGCTGACGTCCATCTGATTTTGTTTTATTAACATGCAATATTCGGAACACTTCTACATCCGTAATATTTCAGTCTGAATCGTCACATGACACATTTGAGAAGGATAGTGCTGATGATTGTAAAATACATGACAAATGTCATCCTCCACTCCTTCATTAATAAAATCATAAATGGGCTTTATATTTTCACCAGTCTACTAATCGGTTCATGACACACAAGTATCACAAGACATTTTAGCTTAAATTATTCCCGGTGTTTTAGTCGTAATTGCATTTTTACAATAAGTAATATTTCTCAATATGAGTTCTTGTCTGTACTTGACTTGTTTTGAAATGTTATCAGTCGCTGTCCAATACTGTTTAGGTTCACATCTAGCCAAGTACAGTTTAAATCCCCGGATGTGACTTGATCCCCGCTGGGGAGTTAAGGCCCACAGACATATAGGCCAATTCAATTGCCTCCACCATCCAATGGAAAAGGCTCTGCAAGGAGATCGGCTTACCCTTACATTGAGTGGGAGTGAAACGAATAACTGATCATGCTTCCTGAACGATACTGTCCTGTTTATGTAATAGCGTAACGTTTGTACAGGGCACAAAGTGTCCTCCAAAGAAAAAGGAGGGGGGTAATAAGCATGCAACTCCAAAGTAGAGCAGTTATAAGCTGAATCACTGACTTTGGGAACAAAGGCCAGGTTAGGCAGCAACATAACCTTGCCGTCACCCGCACTAAAATTCAGACATATCCGATGAACCGACAAGGCATATAACTCACTCACTCGCTTAGCTGACTAAAGGAAATTGCAAGATCGTTTTCAGAGATAAGAGCTTCATATCAACTCTCCAGAGGTTCAAATGGAGCCAGAGTTAAAGCATTCAGAACCATTGGCCAAATCCCATGACGGGCCAGGCGCTTAGATACTGGTCTCAGACGCTTCACTCCCTTCTTTAATGGCATACAAGAGGGTGCTGACTCACTGAAACTCCCTTTGAAGCCTACCTGACAGGCCGAAATGGCAGCCAGGTAAACTTTAATAGTAGAAAACACTCTCACATTGTCCATTAAGCTTTGTAAAAAGCAGAGTACATCACTCACTGCACACTGAAAAGGAATAACTCCTTTACACGCACATTCCTCAAACACATGCCATTTAATGCCATGAAGTTGGTGGAGCTCTAGCACTCTGTATAGTGTTTATAACCTCTTGCGGGAGCCCAAGTGCATTTAAATTTAACCCCTTACGGGCCAGACCCAAAGATCGACTCTTTCTGGGTGTGCGTGAAATATCTGGCCCCCCGCTTGTGACAACACACATTCTCGGTGCAATGGGAGCGTCCAGAGCGTCCAGGGCCTTGAAGGAGCTGGACAATCTCTGCCAGTCACATTATCACACAGGAGAGATAATCCGTTTTCTCTTACTTTTTTTTTCAGGGTGGGAGAAATTAGACTCAGTGGTGGGAAGGCGTATAGCAACGCGTTCGGCCATGGGTTTGCCAGCGCATCCACACCCAAAGGTGCATTTTCGTCCCTGAGAGAAAAATACAGCGGACACTTTGCGTTTGCCTGCGAGGTGAAGAGATCTACGGCAGCCTTGCTGTACATCCCCCAAAAATCTGATCCACCACCTGCGGGTGGAGCACCCATTCTCCGTACAACGGGTTGCCCCTTGAAAGCAGATCCGCCCCCACATTCAGGACCCCTGGTATGTGCGCTGCGCGCAGCAAGCTGAAGTGTGCAGTGCCCCGGACAATCAGTTTGCACGCAGAATTGTGCAATTGCAATGAGCGCATTCCCCCTCGGCGATTGATATATGCCACCACTGTCGTGTTGTCTGTCCTGACCAGAACATGAAACCCTTCCAAGAATGGGAGAAAATGTTTCAGGGCCAGAAAGACTGCCATCAACTCAAACAAATTTATGTGAAGTTTGCGAAGCTGGGGAGTCCAGCGACCGTTTACCGATCTGCCCTGAAAAACAGCTCCCTAGCCCGACAGGGATGCATCTGTTGTCACTACTTTACTCAAGCGACACACTACCCAAGGGAACCCCTTTTCGGAATAAACAGGGATCTCTCCACTGATGAAGAGCCGTCACACAATCCACGAGTATTCTCACTCTGCGAGTGAGGTGCCAATGAGGACACAGTCGTCTCGCTGCTACCCATCGCTGGAAGTCTCTCATTTTTTTCAAGCTCAGCGGGACCACGGACAGCGACGAAGCCATCATGCCCAAAAAGCAGAGATAGGTTCTGAACGATACCAAGTTTTCCTTGCGAAACTGGGTAAGGCACTGATAAAAGACCATTATCCTCCTTTCCGAGAGCATGGCGCGGTATGCCACAGAGTCTATTCGCAAGCCCAGATACTCTATCTCCTGAGTGTGAGAATTTCTGTGTCCCGTTCCGTGCGCTCCCACGAGTGAGCGCAAATCAGATAATCGTCCAGATAGGCAGATATTCTGAGCCCTTTGTGTCTCAATGTAGATAACGCTGTCTCTATGCACCTGCTGAAGATGCAAGGAGCGAGGCTGAGCTCAAATGGAAGAGTAACATATTTGTAAACTTCGCTCCAAAAAGGGAAACCTGAGATATTTCCTGTGCGCAGGATGGATACTTATTTGAAAGTAAGCATCCTTGTGATCTACCGCGGTGTAGCAATAGTCCCGGCGAATAGCGTGCATGAGAGCTGCGACTGTGAGCATCCTGAATTTGTACTTCCTTAAGTGCTTGCTTAGAGCATGCAGGTCCATTATCAGGCGCAAACCCCTGTCTTTCTTTGGAATTAGAAAATGTTAGAAAATAACGGCAGTTATAGCCTCTCTGAGTTTCCCCCTCTGGAACTCATCTTATAGCTCTTTTGAACCGGTTCCATAGATGGAGTAAGGGCGCCATCTAGCGGACTGAGAGAAAAAACGGTCGGGATCTATGTCACTCAGAGACTGTTTTATTTCTTGGTTCATTGCTGTTATTTTGTTTTTGTCTCCCTGCAATGAGCCTGGATGCGACGGATAATTTTTTATTTGCTTTGAACTCATGGGCTTTGTGACAATACACTTGAGAACTTGTGCTTGTACTCGAACTTGACGGAACATAATGTGTTGAGGGGAAACTGGCCTGAACACAACTTCCACCCAAATTCCACATCTTCTGCTTCTTCGCGGGTGGGGGAACAGATATGGTGGGCTCGGAAGAGGACATCACAGAGAACCCTGGGTGCTGTCCATCTCTCCCATGCAGAAATTGCATCCTAGGTATCCCTCCTCTTTTTGTTGGAAGGGTTAGCGGACTTGGACTTCGCAGCCGCCGTGAATGACTGCTTTCCCCACGGTTTCACGTGGTGGGGGGCGAGCAGCCTGCTCCGTACTCTGGGGTTTTACAGTCTTGGACACATTCAAAAACCTCCTGTTCTGTGTCAGAGGAACAGGATGCTGAGGAACAGAAGGACGCAGTGCCCTTTTACGTGGCAGCCATAAGTCAAATGCCTCGCCTTCCTTCTTCTGGAGGTCACACCTCTGTCTCATCGCCGCAACGCCAGGACTAAACAGACAACTAGCATCCACAGGAGCTTAGAGAAAATCTAAATTTGCCTTGTCTCCGATGCTCGAGAGATTTGACCTCTCACCCGCAATGGCAAGACCCATGGTACGGCGGCAGATTTGCACTGCGCCGTGTGAGGTGTGTAAGTTGAGATATGTTATGTTGCAGATCTCCTCCCAGATGCCCGGGTTTGGATTGCCGGCGTCCAGCTGAGTACCCAGCTCCTCCAATAACTCAATAACAGCTTGATATGCTGCCAACAATGAAGTGACATTAAGTGCCTGCACAGCCAATCTGGAGGATTTATAGATTTTCTGATACATGGAAGCTTTAAAGCGTTCCATCTTTCCCGGGAGGAAGGGACTGGCAGATGAGAGAGTGGTCTGCCTGTTCGGATGCAGGTGGTGAGCCACTGACTGCTCGACCGTGGGAGGGTTAGATAGTCCGAGCCCATCCATTTCACTCACATCGAGCGACGAGTAACCCTTGACGGGCACATGGTGAGAAAAGAGCTTGTACCACAATTGTTTCACCTCTGCTACACACGACGGCAACACAGGAAGCAGTTGTTTTGCCGGTGGAAGGCAAGCAGGGAGTCTTTTTCCATCATAGATGTCACGTTTAACTCCTGGATCCCCAGGAGTTACAGGCCAAGCAATGCCAAGCTTGGCTCCCGCACGCTTACATGTCGCCGCTTAGCGCACTCATGGGCCTGGATGCTTGTGCAGCAGACAGGATAGCGTCATCCTCCTCATCATCTGGCTCATCTCGGTGGAGGCGAGTTAACATCTCCTCATCCTTCAACTCGTCGCCTTTCGCAAGTAGCTGCTGGTTGAAAAGCAGCATAAACTCAGGTGAATTTGCATACATAATCTCCCCCCCCATAAATAAATATTCTGCGGGGAAGAGGGTTGGGCTTAAGCCACCTTAACGTTTGTGAACTGAAGCAGGACAAGTGCTAAAGGAAACTCTTCACGGGGAAGAAAACAAGAATGCTGTTTCGGGGATCACAGCCATATACAGGTGGTGGTCATATAATTAGAATATCATCAAAAAGTTTATTTATTTCACTAATTCCATTCAAAAAGTCAAACTTGTATATTATATTCATTCATTACACACAGACTGATATATTTCAAATGTGTATTTTTTTATTTATTTTGATGATTATAACTGACAACTAATGAAAATCCCAAATTCAGTTTCTAAAAAATGTTTTAATATTGTGAAAAGGTTCATTATTGAAGACACCTGGTGCCACACTCTAATCAGCTAATTAACTCAAAACACCTGCAAAGGGATTTAAATGGTCTCTCAGTCTAGTTCTGTAGGCTACACAATCATGGGGAAGACTACTGACTTGATAGTTGTCCAAAAGACGATTATTGACACCTTGCACAAGGAGGGCAAGACACAAAAGGTCTTTGCAAAAGAGGCTGGCTGTTCACAGAGCTCTGTCCAAGCATATTAATAGAGAGGCGAAGGGAAGGAAAAGATGTGGTAGAAAAAAGTGTACAAGCAATAAGGATAACTGGAGTGGATTGTGAAATATAAAAAAATATAAAAAAATGTGGGGGAGATTCACAAAGAGTGGACTGCAGCCGGAGTCAGTGCTTCAAGAACCACTACGCACAGACGTATGCAAGACATGGGTTTCAGCTGTCGTATTCCTTATGTCAAGCCACTCTTGAACAACAGACAGCGTCAGAAGCGTCTCGCCTGGGCTAAAGACAAAAAGAATGGACTGCTGCTGAGTGGTCCAAAGTTATGTTCTCTGATGAAAGTAAATTTTGCATTTCCTTTGGAGATCAGGGTCCCAGAGTTTGGGGGAAGAGAGGAGAGGCACACAATCCACGTTGCTTGAGGTCCAGTGTAAAGTTTCCAGTCAGTGATGGTTTGGGGTGCCATGTCACCTGCTGGTGTGGGTCCACTGTGTTTTCTGAGGTCCAAGGTCAAAGCAGCCGTATACCAGGAGGTTTTAGAGCACTTCATGCTTCCTGCTGCTGACCAATTTTATAGATATGCAGATTTAATTTTCCAACAGGACTTCTCACCTGCACACAGTGCCAAAGCAACCAGTACCTGGTTTAAGGACCATGGTATCCCTGTTCTTAATTGGCCAGCAAACTCGCCTGACCTTAACCCCACAGAAAATCTATGGGGTGTTGTGAAGAGGAAGATGCGATATGCCAGACCCAACAATGAAGAAGAGCTGAAGGCCACTATCAGAGCAACCTGGGCTCTCATAACACCTGAGCAGTGCCACAGACTGATCGACTCCATGCCACGCCGTATTGCTGCAGTAATTCAGGCAAAAGGAGCTCCAATTAAGTATTGAGTGCTGTACATGCTCATACTTTTCATGTTCATACTATTCAGTTGGCCAAGATTTGGAGAAAATTACCATGATAAATGAACCCTAAATTGAGTTAAATGAACTGTACCCAAACATGGACACCATGCATGAAAGATTTTTAATTCAGATGTATTACTTTGATTCTGTTATTTGATTTAAAAGAATCCATCGGAAAAGCGAAGTCAAAGTTTTGAAGTTTTAGTTAATTATTTAGTTTTATTACCATGCACTAACACTACCTCCATAATTTCAATCCGAATCAGCACATGAGAGATTAGAGAAACTGTTAATAATTTAAATAATCTGTTGACTAATTAATCCCGGGGCACAACATAATGCGGGGTTAGTTGTAACGTGCATGGTTTAAAGCTTTCCACACATGCCAGAATGACAAAACTTTGTGTATTACTAGTTGCCATATCAATGTTATTTAGAGAAAAAAATTGCGGCAAACAAAAACAAAACAAAACCTGAACATTTATTTAACCATAGCAAAAGTAAATTCGTCACTCAAGTTTATTTATCATCTCTGTTTTTTGTGTTTATTTAAAACTAGGCAAATCTGATATTATTGTAATTATTTAACAGTTGAGATCATTCTTTGACGCTGATCTGACCAGCAGAAGATGCGAACCGTGGTTTAAATCCCAGTTGTGCAGGTGGGGTGTTGTAACATTGCATTACAATCAGCCCTTATTAGAAATAAGCTAGCCTATTATATTCTATACTTTTATGAATTCTTTTGAGAAACCATGAGAAAAGGATGAATAATGACTGAGAGTCAATGTTCAGAAATAAATCATTATTATGCTTTGAACTATGCTGTATCTGTTTTTTGCGATGTGTTTAACAAAACTAAAAATTGGTGTATTTTTAAAGATTAAAAAATGCAATAAAAAAAAGTTAATAACTGTATTTTTTTGTGACAAAATAGTTTGTTTTGAATATTTTTTTTGATTACATCAGATAACATTTTAAACTGTCATTTGCTCATGTTGCAATGTGCGTTACCCCTTCTACGGGGCATGTTGTCACATTTCACTTCCATTCTTTCAGGGTAAATCAAGAAAAAAGTATACACTGTATTAATGAAAAAAACATAATTGTACTGGACATGTGTGCAATTAATGTGGGAAAAAATAAATTGTGTGTATTTACACAAACTGAGACGGTCAAAAAGCGTTAGGTTGTGCCCCGCTCTCCCCTAATCTTACATTTTTCCCAGTGTTAGTCATTTTACTAGTGAGAATTAAATTGTATTGCTCTCTATTTCAGTCATAACCAGTAACCATTACGATGAGAGCTCTAATTCAAGTCTTACTAGTAAAAATGCAATTACGACGAGTAGAGCTGGGAACAATTTAAGCCAATCCGGCTTGCCATAGTAAAGGGAGAATTTAATTAATCTAGACTTTATAATAAGACTGTGTCCGATTTATCCTCCCTTGTGCCTTTTTGCACGCATTTTGGACAGAAGCGACGACTCGATCCATTAGACTGTAACGTTAAGTGCCTTGCAAAGTGGACGCTTTTTTACAATTAATAGCTAATGAAGATTTTGCACACAAATAATTCCACAGAATATAATAACAATAATAATAACTGTTCAGAAAAAACAATCTCATAAAGAAAACGTCCAAATTAAGTTTGTAACTATTCAATAAACGTGTTCAGATCACTGATCTACAGTCAGTGGTGCAGATTCGATGTGTGATCACGTGCTCTGCTGCACGTGCATGCGTGAATTTTAGTTGCTATAGCGACGCGATTTATGAATTCTGACTGCATATATACAAATGCGAATCGATCTCTATCTGTTGGTTGAGAGACCAATTCACACACTTTGGCAGAATATTTTCTGTGCTGGTTTTGCGATCTTGAATCTGATTTCTGAGAGGAAACTTATTCCAGAAGGACATCGGACATCGATATATACTTTATAGAGTTATATTTTTGTTCATATTTTTGAGGATACTTTTATTTTATTGTTCTTTTCTTATTTAATACTCTTAAGGAGTTTGGGGTTTTATTTAATATTTTGTTTAATTTATTTCTTTTATTTTGGGGGGAGTAATTCTAAGGAGAGCTGTAGGCTATTGTATTGTATTTTGTGTTGTTTTTTTATTGCAGTTTGGACTCGGTGGATGTCGATGGCTCACATGATGGGTGAAAGACGAGGTGAGGGCTTTCGTTTTTTCACTTGTTTATGGTATAATGTTGTACAGTGATTGACTAAAATTAATGTGCAGAAAATTGTGCACGGTTTTCCATTAAAGATCCCCCAATTTTCCCAGCTAAGTGATCAAATGTATTTGATTCCTTGCATATGAAATAAAACCTTTCAATTTGTGTAACGTAACTATGGTAACAATATTTGTAATTGATCACTGACATTGTTTATTGATTATTATCAAAACATTACTAATTTTGTGATATCTGAAATATTCCAGCATCAGGCCGCTCCAGATCCAGAAGAGCTGCTTTCTCCCAGACGGCTGGTCAGGAGATTTGGAGACGCTGTTCTGATGACCGTGATCAGGATCTGCTACCGGACCTGACCCAGAGCCAGGAGCTTCCTATACATTTAACATTAGCACCTCTTTCTCTGTCTGAGTTGTCTGTTTCTGTGTCCACAGGTCAGGCTGACAGGAAGAGGATGCGGCAGAGCAGCAGCTTTGATTGGTCGTGCCCTCCACTGCCAGGTCAAGTTCCTGTCGAGCCAACAGGGACTTCTGATGGCCGAACTGCTCAGGGTGCCATGGAGGCTTCTCCTGTGAACGAGATCTCAACAGGTGAGATTGAAATAAGGCTGGGCAGTGTAAAGTGTACAGACAGAGATTTTGATATTTCATGCATAACTGCTTCAAGTTTTTATCATGTTAATGTCTTGTCACATTTCCTGTTTCGCTGAGATTTTCTTTGTTTTTTTAAGAAATATTTTAATTGGACATTCGTGTTTCATTTTCAAAACATTCAGAGAACATTAAAAAAGTAACGTTCCCATTACGCAAAATAATCAAATAGAACGTTCCTTTAACCCAGAAAAAAAAACATTTTTGAAACATTGAAAAAACTGGACGTTTTGAACATTCAGGGAACATTTAGAGATAATGCTTTCTTAATTTAATGGTAACATTAGCAAAACGTTCTCAAAAAGCCGAAATCAATTTTTGAGCAAGTACATAACCAGCCAGTGTTCAAAGTGATCTCCTTACCTTAGACCGATTCCCAACGGTAAGCTTGTAATAATGTGTTATAATTTGACCGGCACTGGTGGGTTTCCGTGGGAGACTCGAGCATGTCTTTGCGTCATTACGTCACATCTGTATACATAAAGAAGGAGTCCGGCTATTACGACAAGCAGCGCTGGGAACAATTTAAAGGCCCCCTGAAATCAAAATGGAAGTTTTTTAGCTTTTAGTATGATTATATTAGCCTTAAGGTTATGAGTAAGCTGGTGTGTTCCAAAACTTTTGCATTTAGGAGATATAAGCATTCAAAACTCACAGTCTCTGAATGAAAATGAATCACAGATTTTGATGTCATCATCGCAGACTTCAACTTCTCAGTCAAAATGCTCTCTAGAATCTGAAGCGTCCCGCCCCCTATTCTAGACGCTGAAGCTGAAATCAGTCAGCTGTTCACACATTTACTATTTTTTACATGGTGATTGGCACATAGCCCATTATATATGCAATAGGAAATGATTCAGACAGTGTAAATATGCTTTCAGTTGAGGCAAACGAAGTCGGGTTTCACGTTAGTTTCACGCGCAGCGCACTCACACAGAGCCGTTGACTAGAGACACGAGAGCGCAGCGCAGATCATATGCGCGAGTCGGTGGAGACAACAAAACATATCGGACCCATTTAAATTCTGCTGTTTTTCACAGCGATATGGAGGAGATTATGATGATAAACGGTTAAACATTAGGAGGAAACTCTGGTTTTACCAAACAGAGAGGCTCTAGTCAAACTGTGGTATTAACGAAACGCTATTGGCTGTTTCAAAAAAGGGGAGGAGCTGCTAACAGCTGGAGCCGTTTAGGGGAAATTACGTCACCACATTGAATAATGCTGCGCGATTCAAGGCACTTCAGTGGGCCTTTAAGACAAACCGGCTTGCCATAGTAAAGGGCTAATTTAATTAATCTAGACTTTATATTAAGATTATATCCGATTTATCCTCCCTTGTGCCTTTTTGCACGCATTTTGGACAGAAGCGACTACTCGATCCATCAGACTGGACGTGCCTTGCAAAGTGGACCTCTGTCTCTGTCTGAGTTGTCTGTTTCTGTGTCCACAGGTCAGGCTGACAGGAAGAGGACGCTGCAGAGCGGCAGCCAACAGAGCTCGGATGATGGACATGCATTCACTTCATCTTCATCGAAATGCTCTTGTATGGATCAGAATAGGCTTTTAATAAAGAAGTTATGGCTCAGTTTCTATTTCTATTTTCAATGGCTGATTTGATGTCTGATATTTTCCAGACTCAGGCCACTCCAGATCCAGGAGAACTGCTTCCACAGATTCTTCATCGGGCATCGTGTCATCATCATCCGTGTCCCTTAGCACCAGAGGCTCGTTCAACCTCATTTGGAGGCGGAGTGGCGATGGATCGGATAGCCGACGCGAACAGGGCAGGTCTGACAGCTTTGATTGGTCGTGCCCTCCACTGCCAGGTCAAGTTCCTGTCGAGCCAACAGGGACTTCTGATGGCCGAACTGCTCAGGGTGCCATGGAGGCTTCTCCTGTGAACGAGATCTCAACAGGTGAGATTGAAATAAGGCTGGGCAGTGTAAAGTGTACAGACAGAGATTTTGATATTTCATGCATAAATGCTTCAAGTTTTTATCATGTTAATGTCCGGTCACATTTACTGTTTCGCTGAGATTTTCTTTGTTTTATTAGAAATATTTTAATTGGACATTCGTGTAACATTTTCAAAACATTCAGAGAACATTAAAAAAAAACATTCCCATAATGCAAAATTATAAAATAGAACGTTCCTTTAACCCAGAAAAAAACAAACATTTTTGAAACATTGAAAAAACTGGACGTTTTGAACATCCAGGGAACATTTAGAGATAATGCTTTCTTAATTTAATGGTAACGTTAGCAAAATGTTCTCAATAAGCCAAATTCAATTTTTGAGCAAGTACATAACCAGCCAGTGTTCAAAGTGATCTCCTTACCTTAGACCGATTCCCAACGGTAAGCTTGTAATAATGTGTTATAATTTGACTGGCACTGGTGGGTTTCCGTGGGAGACTCGAGCATGTCTTTGCGTCATTACGTCACATCTGTATACATAAAGAAGGAGTCCGGCTATCACGACGAGTAGCGCTGGGAACAATTTAAGCCAAACCGGCTTGCCATAGTAAAGGGCGAATTTAGGTAATCTAGACTTTATAATACGACTGTGTCTGATTTATCCTCCCTTGTGCAGTTTTGCTCGCATTTTGGACAGAAGCGCCGACTCGACCCATTAGACTGGACGTGCCTTGCAAAGTGGACCTCTGTCTCTGTCTGAGTTGTCTGTTTCTGTGTCCACAGGTCAGGCTGACAGGAAGAGGACGCTGCAGAGCGGCAGCCAACAGAGCTCGGATGATGGACATGCATTCACTTCATCTTCATCGAAATGCTCTTGTATGGATCAGAATAGGTTTTTAATAAAGAAGTTATGGCTCAGTTTCTATTTCTATTTTCAATGGCTGATTTGATGTCTGATATTTTCCAGACTCAGGCCACTCCAGATCCAGGAGAACTGCTTCCACAGATTCTTCATCGGGCATCGTGTCATCATCATCCTTGTCCCTTAGCACCAGAGGCTCGTTCAACCTCATTTGGAGGCGGAGTGGTGATGGATCGTATAGCCGAAGCGAACAGGGCAGGTCTGACAGCCTAGAATCACCGTGCCCTCCACTGCCAGGTCAAGTTCCTGTCGAGCCAACAGGGACTTCTGATGGCCGAACTGCTCAGGGTGCCATGGAGGCTTCTCCTGTGAACGAGATCTCAACAGGTGAGATTGAAATAAGGCTGGGCAGTGTAAAGTGTACAGACAGAGATTTTGCTATTTCATGCATAACTGCTTCAAGTTTTTATTATGTTAATGTCCGGTCACATTTACCGTTGCTCAAAAAAAATTATCAGAAGTGTTTTACTTGTACATTAGTCTAACATTTTCAGAACATTCAGAGAACATTCAAAATCTCATTCTCAATTAGCCATGAACTCAGTGGTACTTGCGCTGTCTGACACACACCTGAAACATGCGCACAGAAAGCCGCTTCTCAGTCAGCATACAATCCCGAATAGAATTATATTTCATAACTTACTGCTTTAGAATTGACAAATACACAGAAAATTGTCAAAATGGCTGTGAGTTATGACATAAATAATACATAGCTATGCATTTAATAAAAATCTATGTTTATTTAAATATATTATATTTAATATGATATTAACATATTTTAAGATATGGCCCACATTATCTTTGCCATTACCAGAACTGAGCCACACGTGCCAGAGTTGGCCAAATGAAGCCAAAAGATCAGATACATTTTTTTTTTTTAAACTATATCATGAAATACGATTTTGAGACATTTATGCAGGCATTAAGCAGAAGTGAGGAGGATAGCTTGGAAATATTTCGATTACTTTGGATTTGTAACATTACAGATGAGAATTTAAGAGTAAAATGTAAGTTATGTCATTATATCATTGCTTAATTTGACGTCATTCTAATAGTTTTCTCTTCATTTCAGAAAAATCTTCAGAATGTAGTGAGAGGAATGAAGTTGGATCTTTCTTCAAGAGTCTATGGAAGACTATGAAGAGTCCTTTCGGCTGCTGTTGTCTCAGTAGTGCTGTGGATGTTGTAGAGCCTGATCCCGAGCCGTCATCGTCTGCGTCAGATCGCTCCGGCGTCAAGTCAAATGATGGTAAATCGCCAGTCGTTATTTCTCCAACATCATTTTTAACAGTATTGTCATCTTGTTTTTCACTAAAAATAAGGCTTAAGGCTTGTTTTGAGGAAATATTAAAATTATATATTATTTTCTCGACACAACCAGCACTGATATTTTTAAAAATAAAACAAAGGATCTATTAAGCTCATATATTTCTCATATTTATCTGTCTGTTTTTCAGAGTCTTTTGAGTCTCTCTATAAAGTTGGAAAGATGATTGGATCCGGAGGATTTGGCAAGGTGTACAAGGGAACACGCAAATCTGATGGCAAAAAGGTAAATCTTACTGAATTGTACAAACATTTTGCTCTTGCATACATCAAAACATATTTAAAACTTTATATCTTTTTTGTTGCAGGTCGCCATCAAGCAGATATGCAAGATTGACAACGATCGTTATCTTCATATTGTAAGTTTGCCAAAATATGAATATGTATTTAGTTGTTTAAGTGCAGATTACTGGAGCTAATACACCCGTAGGAAGCATTAGGTGTAATGTGATTGACAAATAAGCTTAGAGGCACCAAATAACTTTACATTTAAAAATGATTTTCTTCTGATTTTTACTCAGCTAACCTTCTGACTACTATTTTTTCTAGCCTGGGCATCCCAAACCTCTCGTTACAGAAGTGGCACTTCTGCTAATGATGAGGCGAGAACCCGTAAGCCCGCTCATCATACAACTATACGAGTGGTTTGAACATCCTGGAAAATTCACTCTTGTTATGGAGTTCCCCAAGCCTTGCGTGAGCTTGCTGGACTACATCGTTCGTAAACCCGTACTGCATGAACCAACGGCACGGTTCATCATGCGACAGGCTCTGCTGGCAGTACAAATCTGCATCGAGCATGGTGTTTTTCATAACGACATTCATGCGCAGAATTTCCTGTTAAAGGAAAGCACGTTGGAGCTCAAGCTGATAGACTTTGGCTGCGGTCAGCTATTTAGTAGCGATGGCTACGAGAGCAAAACATACACCGGTGAGCATTTTGAGAGTGTGGATACCTGAACGTAGTGACTTATTAATTATTTGATGCTTTAGAAAAAAAAAACTCAACAATGTGCAAATGTCTTGTTTACAGGAGTGCCACATTACTGCCCACCTGAAGTCTTAACAGAACGTCGATTCCACGCCGTGCCAGCAAATGTCTGGGCTCTAGGAGTGCTGTTGTACACTATGGTGCATGGATTTCCTCCTTTTCACGGGTGGACAGAAATCAGACAAGCCAACGTTACATTTCCGATCTACAACTTATCCAAAGGTGAGTGAATCATTTTGATAACATTGATAAACACACACACACACATAAAGCAAAGGCTCTGAACAGAAACCGTTAAAGATGAAGTATGTAAGATAAGGAAAAGAAATTCAGCCACAGAAAAGTGAAAGCCAAAATTTCCTGCATTTATACCTTAAACAGGTCATGAACATGTCAAAGTGAACAGAGCATTGTGATACAAAGCATGCTTCAATACCATACAGCATCATCATGCACTCGTTCAGAAGAATAAATTTTCATAAAGACAAATGCAACACAGCTAAAAGTATTCCTAATATGTTGAACCTGAAACATGAGCTGTGTTTGTGATGTTTGAGTTGGGGAAGACGCGATGCACAAAAGGGGCCTTTGCAAGGTTTTTTGAAAATATGCTTTATTTTGTAATTCCGCCCTGTGCCACTAGTGTCGCAGAAACAACATACTTCACTTTTAAAGTAAAGATAAGGAACATTTTACAGTATAGTAATCATGTTTTAGATGCTGTTTTCATAGATGCATGACTAACTTCTTATTAAAATGTTGTACAGAATACAGGGATCTGATTAGCCAGTGCCTAGCCCGGGATCCAACTAAACGGCCGACGTTAGAGCAGATGTCACAGCATAAATGGATGAGATGACCTACTGTAGATTGGAGAAGTTCAGGAGATTCAGTCGATCAGTGATTTCAGGTGTGAGGAAGTGTAACAGATAGAGTAGAATTATTATCATTTGTCTTATTTCAAATGAGATTTTCAAATTTGTGTTCATTGTAATGTTATTGTTTATAGTCAAGTCACCTTCATTTATATCGTGCTTTATACAATACAGATTGTTTCAAAGCGGCTTCACTGAAATAAACAGGAAAATAAACAGAATATCAGCTCTAAAAGTCATTAATGAGTTGACTTGTTCATATAATCTTTGTATTGAATAGGAAAATACTTGCTGTCCTTGGTGGAGGGCTTGAGGTCGAGACTTGAGTCGAAGCCTGATGTCCAACCCCAGCCTGACAGGGAACTCAGAGCCTGTCCACGTCTGAGCAAGAACACGAGAGACTGCAAGACTGGGAAGAAGTCATCAAGTCATCACAGCCACATTTGCTTTGTTTTTAAACGTCACGACAAGACAAGTCATCTTTATTTATTTAGCGCCTTATATACGACCAAACTTCTCACAGCAGCTGGAGTAATTAAACTTGTCATTTTGATGGCGGATTGTAATCCAGAAAGGTCCAAACGACAATCAGTGACAACTGGAGATTCACCCGTAGTCAAAAGCAAAAGATTAGTCTGTACGGAAACTGACATCTACAGGAAACGCTGATACACGTTAAATACATGTAGTCACGCAATACTGATGTTTTTAACATTAACATTTTGGGAACAAAGTTTTGAGGCGAAAATTCTTTTTTTTTGCCATACATTTAATGGAATCGTTTTTTAGATATTTCACCTTTAAATGTACATTTTTATGATTTGTGGAATTGTTAATTTGTAAAGCCTTAAAGCTACACTGTGTGATATTTTCCCCCATCTAGCGGTGAAAAGGTATATGACCATCCAGTGAATATTAGTTTCTGTTCCTCTCAATTCCGATTTCGTTTTAACTCCTACGGTGGCTGATTTAGTCCAAGATTAACATGGCTTCCAGTTCGATCAAGTGATGAGGTTACTTTAGAAAACTATTATAATTTGCAGTTATTTAATTTGTCAGTTAACATGTAGGTTATGACATCTATGTAAACTGAATAATAGTTTTACCTTTTCGTTATTTTTTACCATTTCATTGCTAACATCAGCGATCAGGTTCCCAGACGAATGCAAGCTAATCTTAGTAAAGTAACTTTTATCGGTGCTATCGTTATTCTGTATATTGTACGACATCACTAACGTTAGGCAAAGTTTACATTGTAGGCTATATCAGTCTCAAGCAATCCCCCTCTTCACATTTGACACAGTGCCATCGAGTGTTAAAATGCGAAAGGCGAAGCTTGAACTTACGGGTATGTCCCTCTTTGGCTAATGTACTTTCAAGATGGAGGGGCAACATGGCGACGCGCATTCGAACCCCTCACCCGTATGTATTTACAATGGCATATTATACACTTACGAGAAGACTTTTTTACTTGAAAGAAGTAAATATACATTAATGAGCACATATATTTTTGAAAGAACTAAGTGTTTTAAGCTAAGAATAAACTAAAAAAGTTACACAGTGTAGCTTTAATTATTCATCATAGCCCCTAAGCCAACTGAGTAGCTACAATCAATGAATTCAATTTATTGACACCCCTTCAATGAAGAAATAATTCAGATGTATTTCTTTGACTCTGTTAGGCTATATGATTTAAAAGAAATTTAGGAATTTATGTCATTTAAACAACGGCATCCTGACGTCCATCGGAAAAGTGAAGTCAAAGTTTTATTTTATTCATATTGTTCATTTTATTTTGATGTATGATTTTGTTTTATTACCATACAATATTCCGAACGCTTCTACCTCCATAATATTTCATTCCGAATCAGCACATGACAGATTAGTTAAACTGTTAATAACTTAATCTGTTTTGGAGAATAGTGCTGATGATTGTGAAATACTTGACGAATGTCATCCTCCACTCCTTCATTAGTAAAATCATAAATGGGCTTTATATCATCACCAGTCTACTAACCGGTTCATGACACACAAGTATCACAAGCCTTTTTAGCCTAAATTATTCCCGGTGTTTTAGTCATGATTGCATTTTTACTAGTAAGTAATATTTCTCAATATGCGTTCTTGTCTGTACTGGACTTGTGAAACGTTATCAGTCGCTGTCCAATACTGTTTAGGTTCAAAGTTCACATCTAGCCGAGTACAGTTTAAATCCCCGGATGTGTCCTTGATCCGCCCCTTTTATCGAGGATGCATCGAGAGGTGACTTGAGTGGACTTGAGACAGACAGGTATCCCAGAATGCATCTCGCACCAACCAACAAGTGTCAAATGAGAAACCCAGCGTAATTTAAAAATACTACTGTAAATGTGTCACAGAATGTAGTTTTAAAACTTTTGTGTACTTGTTTAAAGCTCAATTCTGTGGTTTATTCATAAAGAGATCGCCTATTGGAATTTGATCTGGTGTTTTCGGAGTTGTGAGATCCAGTCGATCACCTGGCGCTCAGCGTTCGTTAACCCGCCGAGAGCAGCCTTTCCTCGGCTGGCTATGAAGTCTCTGTAGTGGGCAAACATGAGATATAATTTGTCTAACTGGCGATCTTAGGTGTCATGAATCTGTAAATTGTTCCCTGGCAAATCATTTGGCTGAGGGCAAAGTGAAGTTTCATAACTTTGTATTTTTAGGCTATTTAACTTTACCGTTGTAGCCTAACGTTACTAGCACTGACTTTGTATGTTTGACTGAATTGTTTGCTTTACTTCTTACAGCTTCTTATACCTTTTACTTATCCCTGTTTGATCTTACATAAACTGACATTTAACAAAAAGAGACTGAGTTTTTTTTATGTCATATTTAATTTTATTACAGTGATAATCATATATATGCACACTTATTGTCTGAACCACATATTAATATGTTTATTTTTTATTTTATTTTAAATGTAAACAAAAAGAGGCAGGGTTGTGTTTTATATTTCGTTTTTTTACAAATATACATGCTGTGAAGATTATCAAGGTACGTTTTGTCAAAAAGTCACAATCAGCTTTTTTATTTTTCATTCAGTGGTGGAAAAGCTTCCACTAAACTCTGTCCTCTGAAGCAGGGAATGGATTTGAATGTGGGTAACATGAAATGAAAATGTTAGTGTCTTCTAACTGATATAAAACATCCATTACTTAATACAATTTCTAAAGCTTTCAGCATGTGGTTAATTTGCTGGCAGACAAAACGATGAATCCAGAACATTCCAAAAAGTTGCCAATCCTTGATAAACCTGTTAATTTATATACTAAAGTGCCCTCCAGTGACCAGTAGGCCTATGTATAAACCATATGCTTCCTAGCAACTGCAGCGCGCAGCAACTCCAGAAAGTTTTTTTTTGTACGAAGCAGGGTAAGAGAAGCAGAAAAGATGGATAAAAAAGCTGATTGTGACTTTTTGTCTCACAATTCTGACGTTTTATCTCAATTGCGAGTTTATATGTCACAATTAAGTCTGGGAAAAAAGTGAGAATTAGAAGTTAGGGCAAACTTGCAATTGCGAGGAATACAGTCAGAATTGTGAGACATAAACAATTTGTGAAAAAAAGGTCAATTGCGAGTTTAAATCTCTCAATTCTGACTTTATTACTCACAATTCTGGCCGTCATATAACTTTATAGCTATGTTTAGTTCTAAAATGTTCCCCAAAACATACTGATAACATGTGCTTTCTCTCAGTGAGAGGTAAAGACAGTATTACAGGCAATATTAATACAATTCATTAGTGTTTCAGTAAAAAAAAATCTTTAAAATAACGTATTGCACCAGACATTATCTGGTAATTTTACTGACATTACAGTAAGGCCGATGAAAACGCTCCCATCGAAAACAACTGAATATGCCAGCCAGCTGTGTGAAATGTGGATTTCAGCGATGACTCCGAAATTATTTTCACACTTTCACAAGCTATCCGATCTCTAACCTCACTGTCTGCTAAACTTGCGCACAATGCGCAGAAACATTAATATAGATATAACCAACTTTTAAAAATTGTTTTGAAAACTAAACATTTAGACTCTAGCACACATTATGAGATTGCTTTTCCCGATTTTTATTCATTCTTTACAAAATTAAAATATATATATTTCTTTGTTAATTTTTTTGAAGAAAAGTTTTTGGTGGGCCTGTTGAAAAGTAGGACCCCACACAAGACTTTTGACCTCAGAAAAGCATAAAAGTGATTAAAATCACATTTTGCAAATTTATGAGAGTGGAGTAACATATCTAAAATCTAAGGAGGACAATGGGGTATGCAACAATACAGTTTAAATACTGAGAGCTATCCATTGCAGTTTAAATTATGTGTAAGGAGGAATACAGGAGGATGAGAGAAAGATGGTGATGGATTGTAGTCTTTGAATAAATGTAGGCCTACCTCTTATGATATAGCACCATTTGACAAAGGTGTATAGCTCTGATAGGTGCTATATAGCACTTAAAGTGGTTCCCCTATGATTACAAGCCAATGAAACACCTTTAATACACAATTTTTAAAGGGTTACTTCAGCGATTAGCATTAAGCTTTGTATCAGTAGAAACCCGGGAGTATATTCAAATTATCGTTCTTTCCCCCCAAATATGACCCTGAGACGAGAGAATTATGTATTATTTTTCTGGAAAAATTCCTCCAATGATGCATATATCGTCATTTTGCGTCATCGGAGGAGTTTTTGTCCAGAGGTTAAAGACTACAGCCAGCAGGAGGCGCTATTTCCACATGTTTTCAACATCGCACTCACAGCACTCGGCTCGGGGAGCTGCGGAGATTCATGTAAACGGAGCGGTGGAGAGCAAAGTGAGTGTTTCAACTTTTAAAATGAACTTCCTATGAAAGTTAAGCTTCCAAAGACATGAACTGAAAATGCGCCAGACTGTTCACGCGCTGTGAATGCAGCCGCAGCTACGAATCCCGCGCTTACCTCAGCTCATGTGATGAATGTAATCCGATCCTGCTGCGACACTCAATCGACTCACTCATATTGAACAGACACGTTCAGTTTTTAATTGTAGTGTCTCTAACGGAACTGATTTTCTGAAAATGAATGTGGTAGGCAAGTGATCCAGTAATCCTGTAGCCGCCTAGCCGTGCTTAGAGTAAAAGGGCAGCGAAGTGCGTTCTGGGAATTGTTGTCTTTCATCCCCATGAGACAAAAATACATTTTCTGTGTTTTCTCAGTCTAAGGCACCAAATTCAAAAATAATTTCACATTTCTACTACATTAATTACCCAGTTTAAATACAGATTCATCTTCCCAGTGCTGAAGTACCCCTTTAATTAGAGTGCATACATTACAAGCCATCAGCATTTCACCTTATTTTTTTAGATAAATATTATAAAAAGCTTAAAAATATTTGTGCTCAGTTTAAGTTTTTTCCCCTGTTTAAGTATGAGCTCTGTAACCTGGCTTCTCTTGAGACTCCATCCAGTGCTTCAGAGAATAGTTAATGACATGCTAAAGCTTGCTGGCACATTTTCCTGATTGGTTACAAGGTATTTTGTGACGTCAAAAACACCAGCGATTTCAAATCATGTTTTTGAATTTGCACATGCTTTTTCTTATATTAAAAACACCACTTTTGCACATTAAAGGATTAGTTCACTTTTAAATAAACTTTTGCTGATCATTACCCATGCACGTCACCCAAGATGTCCCTGTCTTTCTTTCTTCAGTTGAAAAGAAATTAAGGTTTTTGATGAAAACATTCCAGAATTTTTCTCCATATAATTGCTAAAACTAAGAACAATTGATCCCCTGTTCTAAAGTGAAAATGATATCCGCATTAATTATTGATTTGTATAGCACTTATTGAGTAATGTTCACATTTATTCACCAGATTATTGTTCATGCTTAAAGCTGCAGTCCGTAACTGTTTTTTTTAAATATTTTTAAATGTATCCAAAATCCATTTTGAGCATTACATAACCAGTGTTCAAAACGATCTCCTTACCTTAGTCCGACTCACAACAGTAAGCTTGTAATAATGTGTTAGAAATTGAGTGATACTGGTGGACTTTTTTATGTAAGAAAGCTGAATCAAGCCATTTTTACTGCAACATTGCTTTCAGAATGCAGGGAAAATGGTTAAGAGGAGTTGTTCTATGCCAGAAATAATTCCCCTGAACAACATGCTATGGAAATGACCATTACTTGACAACATCTTGCTTCTCTAATTTGTTCCCATGTTTTTCTCAGAAGATTTGTGGTGTCTTGTTATTCTCCCTCCATAAGAATTATCCTCCTTGGGATAAGAATGTGGTATATTTCCTTCCCCATTTCCTTTGTTGTGTTTGGATAGTTCTGCTCTTCTGTGAATTATGAAAATGTGCTGCATTGGTGTGTAGTCTGGTTGTCATTCCTTAGTTGTTTCCGAGTGCTCTGTAAGATTTGTTGTCTCTGTTGGGTCTTGCAGCAGTTCCCAGACATAGACTGTCAGGGGTGAGCCCACGTATCTCCAATTGTGGTTGACTTGATATTCCACTCAACATTAACTAAAACCAGAAGTCACATTTGAGAATATGTGGATGCCTGTGCATCACATAACAAAATCTTAAACCAAGCATCATTTTTTTTTTTTTAAAGATAGCGTGTTTCTCAAGTAAATAATTCCACAGAAATAAGTTAAAATGATGAAACAATAAATATGGGCAGATATTATAATACAGATCAATGAAGAGTGAAGATAAAGAAATATGAATTACTATTTGTCAAGTTTACTGGAACATATCCGTACAGTAATTAATGTGATGAACTTTAGCTGTGGTTCCTAGGACACCTGTGTGAACCATTTAAATCACATTAATACAAAATAATTTGCTAAAATGGTTATGAGAAAAAACAGTGTCATTTGTTGGCACCTAATCTGATATTTTGTTTTTAGACATGTTTGTCTATTTATGCAGCTACAGCTATGTAAGCTATTGACTATGTGAGCTGTGCTTTTTTTTGCTTTATAATATTTGTGAATGATATTTAACATAAATAAATTTCATGCCAAATAATGAACTTTTAACATTTTTTTTGTGTTGCTTATGGCATAAACTTTTAATTGGGTTAATATAATTCCTCTGTATTTGTAATAATATCTTGCAAAGTTGCAATTGACCATTTTTTAAAAATTATTATTAGTAAGACCATTACAGTTTTATTTGCTTTTGTTATTGGGGTTTGTTATACCCCTATTACTGACAAAAGACAAATGGTAAAATAAAGCCAAAAATAGTAAAACAAAGCAATTAATTTATTCATGCCGCAATGCACTCTGGGACACTTCATCAGATCACAGATAGAATTAAGTTGAAAAACTTAAGCTGTTTAAGTAAGAACAACTTGATGCAATTAAGTTATGCTTACTTAATTGAATTAAGGCAACACGTTTGCAGTTGAATTAAGTAAACTGAACAAATTAGTTTTGGGCCGTGAAAATGGGTGTGGGCGGGGTTGGGGTGGGGGTGTTGTCCCTCGGTAGAGATCGCGCTTGAACGCGGTGGAAATCGCGTTCGCGGGGGCACTGTGGTGCGCTCGAGAAGGGCACTTTCACTTTCTCTTTCAAAGGGGCAGGGGCTCGAGCCCGCCTTGTGACCGCCACTGGACCTAACTCTTTTAATATAATATAATATAATATAATATAATATAATATAATATAATATAATATAATTAATATAATATAGGCCTAATATAACTTAACACGATTAGTAGGCTATAAGGCGGCACTTGTGGATTCAGTTATTCCTATATTTTTCTTAAGTTTTAGTACGAACGTTTTGGGTTAATTGTAATTTGGTCGTGAAAACATTTGTAGCAGATTTCACGCACAAATTTATGCATACACATGCTTACAGAATGAGACTCTTCTGCAATACTCATGCAGTTTTATTTTTTAACCGCTAGAGGGCCAAATGTACTACCTTCAAGTGTCCGACCAACTTTATAGGGGCCAATGGGATGGAAAACAGGAACCTAAACTCTGGCAGGTCTAGAGTGCGCGAGAGCCCTCTAGCGGATAATTTAAGTTCTTCAGCCTGTGTGTGTGTGTGTGTGTGTGTGTGTGTGTGTGTGTGTGTGTGTGTGTGTGTGTGTGTGTGTGTGTGTGTGTGTGTGTGGACTGGTAATCCCTACGGTATGGGGACAAAATGTCCCCACAAAGATGGCAATATCCAAAATCCTTGTCCTTGTGGGGACATTTTTGGTCCCCATGAGGAAAACATCTTATAAATCACACTAAGTGATGTTTTTTGAAAATGTAAAATGCAGCATGTCTCCTGTGATGGGTAGGTTTAGGGGCAGGGGCAGTGTAGGGGATAGAAAATACGGTTTGTACAGTATAAAATGCATTACGCCTATGGAATGTCCCCATAAAACATGGAAACACAACATGTGTGTGTGTGTGTGTGTGTGTGTGTGTGTGTGTGTGTGTGTGTGTGTGTGTGTGTGTCTGTGTGTGTGTCTGTGTGTGAGAGAGAGTTCACGCGCTTCCCGCCGCAGAGAAGATGTTTCTTGTTACTTCGTTACAGTTTAATGTTTCATGAAAGCCTAATGCCTCGTAAACTGTCAGTTCACATGATTTATCAGCTTCTTAAGATGCTGCAATTATCTCTTATACTGAGTGCATTATTTACCCCACAAAAGCCACACTCTTACTAAATTATGGGCAAAAAGAACTTAAATTAATAATATTTTGATTCAAATATTAGGCCTAGAAATAAACATAGAGATAACGTTTTTTTTAATCTCACTCCAACGCTAAACTAAAACTCAATCGTGTCTAGATGATTTACACAACAGCCCATTACGAGTTTGTTTGTTTTGTGTTAATGAACTGATTAATTGTGTCGATGTGATGTGGATGCGGATGGGAGGGGAAACTCTCGACTGACGAGAGAGAGAGAGAGAGAGAGAGAGAGAGAGAGAGAGAGAGAGAGAGAGAGAGAGAGAGAGAGGAGGTGAATCTTTCACTCTGTTCAAAAGCTGTATCAGTGAACACGCGCACTTGCACAGATTGCAGCTGCGTGTCATTTATGAAGAGACTCATCGCCACAAACATCAGAAGAATTCATCTGGAAAAGTCGCGCTCAAGACCCCGGTTGCGCAATAATGCTGTTCGCTTATTTGTAAAACTCAATCGGACACGCATGAGGATCAGAGAGATTTCAGGCGTTGAGTCTATGAGGGAACTATGACGCTGAATGTATTATTTCAGAACCCATGTAAAGAGTGAATAATCTATCTGCAGTTTACTTCATCCAGGACGCCCTTCATCCAGCATGTTCACTGTGACTGTAATATTCCTGCTCGTGGTGAGTACAAGATCTCCAACTCAATATGCAGCTCTTGTACTTTTTCCTCTTGTCACACTTGAGAAAGTGGAACATCATTGATAGCAGACTATGAGTGCATGGAGACTGTTAAAGATTAATCTAAAAATATAAATAAATTGCAGTAGGCTATGGTTTTTGTGCCTTCTGATTGTGTATGATTATTAAAACGATTTTAATACATTTTTGGACTAACATAATAAACATCACAGTGGCAAAAGTGTCTCAATTTACCAGAATGTACCCTATATAATGCATAGTGCACTGTAATGCATTCATGATAACTTATACTTTATAATCAGATGCATATTCTCATGAATAATTAAAGTGTATCCATGCATCTTTTTAAGAGTATAATGCATTACAACATGATCAAAACACAACATCATGTTTCATAATGCATTCAAATGTTTAACAGTGTAGACATTTGTTTTAATGCTTTATAGTTGTATAAGTGTATAATAAGGCATTATGAACGTATTTAGTATATAATGCATCAGACAATGAGGATGAATAACTCCGATTACCTTGTCACACCCACGTTGACAGCACATTGTGTTCTTGCACTTGTCTCACAAACTGAAACGTAGCTATTTATCAGGCTAATTGTTATTTCATTTGCATGGGTTGGTTGAATGTTGGGTGTATGTGTGCGTTATTGAAGCAAGAGCAATGCCAATAATGGCAGATAATTCATCAAGTGCACAACATAACTGAGGGCACATTTGTGAGCCTAACTGCTTAATTCTCCATGTTTGTACCAATTTCCTGTGTTGTGGTCACATGTCTTGTCTTGTTTCAAAATTGAGGTTGGAGCTACACCCATCTAAACAGCATGATGGGCGTGCGGGCAATAACTACTGAATGTCGCAGACTCGCAGTCAAGAGGATGTCGGCGCGTGTCCTTAATATTAGTGTTATTTTTTATAATATAAGTATACATACTTAGAAACAAGGAAAACAAATAAAATGTTTTTGTTTAATGTTCAGTGAGTTACATTAACCAGATCTCAAGACCCACAGAGACTGTTTTCAGTGTCAGAAACTACAAACATATCATGCAAGTTGTGTATGACATGGAACATGTATGTCTTACACACATTTACACAGATTTAGCATTTTATGAAGAAAATGTGGGTTCGTTCCCCATGCAAAGGTTACATCCACAAGCAAAGGTGTGTTGTTTGGTGGTCACTATAAAGTGGTTGAGATTATTATCCCTAGATATGACTCTGGTCCATCTTCAAAAATAATGTGATCTTGAAAGTTTAACCTGATGGCGCTAGAGGTTTAAGAAGGTTTGACTTTTTAGAGCTTACCTTTTATCATTGTGCCAAACTGCCAAATTTTTATGATACAATTCTACACTGTAAAAAAAAAAATATTGGTTTAACTTAAAAAAGCAAGTATCCTGGTTGCCTTAAAATTTTGAGTTCATTTCAATTAAAACTTTGAGTTAATACAATGCAGGAAGTTGGCTTAATAAATAGAAACTCAAAATATTATTGTATCTGAATCTCATAAATAAATAAAAAAAGTGATAAATCATGAAAATAGCACAATTTGGCATGTTTCACTGCATTATAACAAATAAAACACACAATTACACAATATGTTTACAAAGTCTTTTAAGAATATTTGAATAAAGGGTGATGTCGATTCTGAAAAATGTTCATTGTATTAACTCAAAATTTTAATTTCAATTGACTCAACCAGGTAACTTACTTTTAAAGGTTTTTTTTTATTATTATTATTTTTTTTTTTACAGTGTAGAGCCTTTGCAGGCTGATGAAATAGGTCCTTCTATATTTTCCTGTAGACTCGAGGCATCTGGCTTCTGGCTTCAGAGAAAATCATATAGCTTTAAAGTACAAACTAAAGCAAGCGAGAGAGAATGATAGAGCTCCATTAGCTCCAGTATGCTCATTAGTCAGAGTCAGCTTTGCCAGAACAGTAGATGACTTTGAAATGTTGACAAGTGCCAACAGGCTATAAGAGTTAAGTGCAGTCAAGCATACAAACAACAGCTTTGAAACATCAGCCTGTGACTGACAGAATGGGAGGGAGAAACATTCTGCAGAACTGACAAATTCAGCCGCATGTTATTCATTTCACATTTTTTGCCTCCATTCTTTGGTTGTTTAGTATGGACCGTATCTGTCACGACAACTTACTTTATAAAATGGTGTTAGTTGGGACAGCAGGTTATCAGTTTAATAAATTAGAACTTTGGCATACATGTCATTCTTAAGATGTGAATATATATTGGCCGATATATAATTATTAACAAATAATTTATTATATTTTGTGCATTTATTAAATAATCATGTGCTGATGCCTATATTAAATACAATTTTATAATAAAAAATTTAATAAATAAACAGAAAGAGCTGTGTCTTGGTTACACTGTAAAAACATATTTTAAAAGTAAGTTACCTGGTTGCCTTTAAATTTAAAGTTAATAGAATTTTTTTTTTTGAGTTGATACAATGAACATACAATTTTTCTGAATCGACATCACCCTTTTTTCAAATATTATTAAAAGATTTTGTAAACATATTTTGTAATTGTGTTTTATTTGTTATAATGCAGGGAAACATGCCAAATTGTGCTATTTTCATGATTTATCACAACCATTTTTTAAGTTTAAAAAAATGTTGTAATGAATCATGAAAATAGCATGTTTTTTGGCATGTTTCCCTGCATTATAACAAATAAAACACAATTACACAATATGTTTACAAAATCTTTTAATAATATTTGAATAAAGGGTGATGAAAAATGTTCATTGTATCATTTCAATGATCTAAAAATTAAGGCAACCAGGTAACTTACTTTTAAAATATTTTTTTTACAGTATATTTATTAAACCAATTTCCTTCATTGTATTAACTCAAATTTTTAATTTAAATTAACTAAACATTTTAAGGCAGCCAGGTTACTTGCTTTTTTAAGTTAAACCAACATTTTTTTTTTTTACAGTGTAGAGGAGGGTGTAAACAATGACAATGAACAAATCGAGTCTTCAGGGAACACATTATCCTTTAATTCGGAGAATAACCTATTGCACCTTTAATTGGTTTACCCGTGCCCTGACAATGACAGTGCATTTGTCTGTTGCGTCAGTTGCGAAAAACACTATACAAATAAAACTGACTTAAAACCACTCGGAACACCTTGGCATAGCAGCACGCTTCAAATATGCTTGCATCGTGTGCATTTGCAGGGCAAGCACCATTCACATTCTCGAGAAAATTAAAAAAATCTGGTTAAAGTTCACTGAAATTCAACAATTTCACAATCATGAAGATTTGACACCAATGATTTGACAATCACCAGACACATGTAGATGAATGCATGTCATTAGGACTGTTCTTTGGTGTACGAGTAGCAAAAATAAACTTGTTCTGAAACGTTACGCTACTGATTGTATCTGCTTAAAAAAATTTAAAAAACTTGCCAAGTTACAGCAGCTTGGCCTACTGTCAGCTTGAACTGCAAACAGGTTCTATGACATGCGTCGTTGTTTGTGACCCTTCACACATTTCTAAAACCTTGGTAATCAATCAACCTGATAATTGTGCACTAATTCTGTGTGGCCAAATCTCTAGTTACCCATTTGAGTCATGGGCTGCTGAAATTTTGGGGGATGTTGAACTTTACCTGAGTTGGAATGCTCCTGTAGGGGTGTGTTTTGTGTTTTTATGTGTGTGAGGAGGAGGTTACCCATGCCAGGGGGTAATGTGAGGGACAGGTAGAAACGAAGGGAATGTTAATTTGTGCTTACCGAACCTCCTCTTCTTTTCACTCATCTCTGTCACTTCTCCAGCTGACTCACAAACGCCTCAGGGGAATAATCTAATCTCTTTCTTTCCCTCTTTATCTCTGTCTTTCTTTTAACTCTTTTAAATGTCATTCCACACACCTGTGATAAACGTTGTTACTCTGACAGCCAGCCAATCACTTCTTGGCATTCGTGTTACACCCTCACACATTCAACAGCTGCTTCAGTATGAGGCATATGTTGCCTTCAAGTTATGTTGGAAATATTGTTAACACATTGTGAGATATAAACTTACATTTGCAATTGCAAGATTTAAAGTCACAATTACATTTTTTTTTACCCTCAGGCCTCATAGAATTGAAAGCACTAATTTTACAAACGATTACTACAGAAATTTGTTCTGTTCATGTTTCATAAACGAGTTCCTCAATGAGCATCCCTTGCTTTTCATTTTGCTGCATTAGTGCCAAAGCCTATTCATCAGTAAGAAAAATAAATTTTTCATTCAATTTTATTGTTTGTAATAGCCCTGTTCAGCTGCCATGCTTTGGCTAAACCTGACAACCATTCAGTTAGATAGATTTTCAGTTTTCAGAGAATTGAATTAAGGTGAAATGTACCATGGAGATTTACTGGTAAAATTCATGTTTTCCCTTTTGAAGCTCTCTGATTTCTCCAAAGCAATGCGGTTGATAGGCATCATCAGACATTATCAAGACTAAATAATGCAAAAACCAAGTCTCGCTCCATTGTTATACAAATAGTATTTTTGGCTCTGAGTCAGTGTGGGAAGTTGGTAGCTTCTGGGATTGCATCCCCTGGAGATAGACACTCTAAATACACAGAAGTGGGAAAACGCTATACGGTTCATGTCTGTATCTACATCTGCAGGCTTTTTCAAATTTCTTTATTTCTCTTAAGTTGGATAGCTGTAATATTATATGTTAGTCAAAACTGGATTTCACCAAGTAACATGTTCCAGGATCAACAAAGATGTTTTGAACCCCCATTCCAATCAGCCAATCAGATAGGAGGGACAAGTTTACAGTTTATTGTAAGTTTAGGCTCACAACCAAGTTATGTGCTTCTACATCAGTGTTATTCATCTATCATTTCCCTCTGATTTTAGGGATAATTTATGGGTAGTACTTATGGGGAAGGCTCTTCTTCCCCCGATAGCTCATTGTGGCCGGACGGCCAGCTCTAGAAAGGGTTTTTGTCATCCCAAACGTCTTCCATTTAAGGATTATGGAGGCCACTGTGCTCTTAGGAAACTTAAGTCCAGCAGACATTTTTTGTAACCTTGGCCAGATATGTGCCTTGCCACAATTCTGTCTCTGAGCTCTTCAGGCAGTTCCTTTGACCTCATGATTTGCTCTGACATGCACTGTGAGCTGTAAGGTCTTATATAGACAGGTGTGTGGCTTTCCTAATCAAGTCCAATCAGTATAATCAAACACAGCTGGACTCTAATGAAGGTGTAGAACCATCTCAAGGATGATCAGAAGAAATGGACAGCACCTGAGTTAAATATATGAGTGTCACAGTAAGGGTCTGAATACTTAGGACCAGTTGATATTTCAGTTTTTCTTTTTTAATCTGCAAACATGTCAACAATTCTGTGTTTTTCTGTCAGTATGGGGTGCTGTGTGTACATTAATGATTTTTTTTTTTAACTTAAATGATTTTAGCAAATGGCTGCAATATAACAAAGAGTGAAACATTTAAGGGGGTCTGTATATCCAAAATAATCGATATTGAATGAAATCGAAAACAAATCAAATTGCATTGTGAAATTCGTGTCAATACCCAGCCCTAGTATAAACCCACCGAATTTGCATGTTAAATGTTCAACAAACATAAATCTGTAGTGTAATCTGCGTGGGAAAATTTTTGTGCCATGTGTCCCTCATGCAGAATTTTACATCGCATGGATTTCTATTGATATTAGCCTGTGAAATTTTGTCATTCAAAGGTAAATCTGACCACACCTTTAGAGAGAGGGACATCCTCATTCTAGAGAGTATTTGATTGGACAAAACTTTGGTCATGCCCTAAGTACAAGTGAAATCATCAGCATCAGTGTTTGTACTACATTTTAATCTTACCCTCTTTCTCTCTATAGGGGAATGTCTTGTCTACACGGGACATGTGTCCTTCAGGGGCGTTCACAGCCAGTGGAGAGTGCTGCAAACAATGCCAACCCGGCGAGGGGATGATAAAGCCCTGTGGAGCGACACAGACAGTGTGTGAACCGTGTCTTGACAGTGAGTATCCACAGAGATGTTGGCCGCAGTGTAGCTAAATGAAGCAGCTGCCTTATTTAAAAAGCCATTTCCTGTGTTGAACTCTCACTTGAGGGGAGGCAGAGAGCTTTTGAGCTGTGAATGTTAATTAGTAGTTAAAGGGGAAATGCTTTTAGGAAATGAGACTTGACAAAACATTGTCTGGAGTTCTTAGGGACCAATCTGGGTGTTTTCAGCAACTCGCAACTATAAGTGAGATTAATTAAGGCAAAATCCAATGGTACACTGCGTTTGCTGCACTGGCAGGGTCACATAACAGAGTGTTTGTACCCAGGTTTGGGAGTTAGAGTTTTTTTTATTTACATTGGCTGGTCCTGAGCCAAGTCCTGGTCCAGAGCCTGCCAGAATCCCACCACTTCCAAAATGATCTCCCACGCGTCTGCTTGCATGACCCAGCTGAACAAGACAAGATAGGAGGGGAGAGATGACTGGAATTAGACAACAAGTAGCTAGAAATGTAACCAAAAATAGTCATCCTTTAGTACGTATTTTTGTAGAGTTTCATGCCTATTTAGTCCTCTCTCTCTATATATATACACCGATCAGGCATAACATTATGACTGGTGAAGTGAATAACACTGATGATCTCTTCATGAATTATGTTAGTGGGTGGGATATATTAGGCAGCAAGTGAAAATTTTTTCCTCAAAGTTGATGTGTTAGAAGCAGGAAAAATGGGTGGAAGGATTTGAGCGAGTTTGACAAGTGCCAAAATGTCATTGTCAGAACTGGACCACAGAACAATGGAAGAAGGTGCTTTGGGCAATGTTCTGCTGGGAAACCTTGGGTCCTGCCATACATGTGGATGTTATTTTGACACGTACCACCTACCTAAGCATTGTTGCAGACCATGTACACCTTTTCATGGAAACTGTATTCCCTGCTGGCTGTGACCTCTTTCAGCAGGATAATGCGCCTGCCACAAAGCAAAAATGGTTCAAGAATGGTTTGAGGAGCACAACGAGTTTGAGGTGTTGACTTGACCTCCAAATTCCTCAGATCTCAATCCAGTCGAGCATCTGTGGGATGTGCTGAACAAACAAGGCCCCAAATCGCAACTTACAGGACTTAAAGGATCTGCTGCTAACATCTTGGTGCCAGACACCACAGCACACCTTCAGGGGTCTAGTGGAGTCCATGCCTCGATGGGTCAGGGCTGTTTTGGCAGCACAATATTAGGTCATACTACAATATTAGGTCATACTGTATTGCCTGACGTGTATATATATATATATATATAATTAAAAAGCTCTCACATTTTGATTTGGAGAAATAATAGTAGACACAAATGAGACAATTCTTGACCTACATTAACACTATAAAACTATAACATTTAGCATAAGATCATTCGGTCTGAGATAAGAATGAGAAAATGGAGACATTGCTTTAGAGATTCATGATTGAGAATACTTGAGACTCTTTCTTAGGAAGAAAATCTGAGTAGTCGGAGACTTCTGCAAAATCTCTATTTGCTGTCTATTTAACCTCACTGGTGTCTAGGAGATATAAAAGAGATTTCAATTTGTGATTTTCTTTTATGTGGAATATTATCGTATAAATGGTTCATTCAACATATTATCACATTGACAGATAAACAAACCTGCTCTTGAGTTCTGTGCATGCTTTTTTGTTAATATTTAGTAGCCTTGGGTAAAGGTCAGGGAAAGGCATGTCTACCAGGACCCCTCGACAAAAGACCCACCAACCTCCTGTCATTCACTACAACCCTAAACATTCCTCCTTCAGTAATTTCCATCTTTTTGTCAGGCCTTCCCTAAGGGCCTGTCCAGGGATCTGGGATCCTCATCCATCAACTTTAACTATTACATGCTGAAAACTCCAAACTGTTCTTTTCACAGCCTCATAAGTCATCTAATGCTACCTGACAGCACATCAGCAACAATGTGTTGACATGTTAAAGTAGCATTTGGGGTGATACTGGAATGAAAACAGATGTTTAAGATATGATAATTCAAGTTAACCGGCTCATATTAATTCCTAACACATAAGTGCGGTGTAATGTGAACAAACCAGGTGTGTTTATTCACCAATCACCTCCCCATTTGATGTTGTCAGAGTCTATAAAAAGAAAAAAGAAAAAAACAATGAGCATCCTGACCAACCCAACAGGCATGAGTTTGGCCCGTTGCACTACAGCTCAATAATAATATATTTATAGGTGTTTTTTTAAAGTGGATAGGCCCCACCCAGGTAACTTTCATTTAACATTACTGACTGTAGCCCTTAGGGAGATTTTTAAGTTTATCTTCATCTGTTTACTTGCAGTTGTCACTACATTATCCCATTACTGGACTGTAGAAGTGATATATTAAGTTTTGCTTTATGTTTTAATAATTTTTTTTTCAGTCTTTAAAGAAGTACACTTGTTTTGATGATTAACTAACATACTAAAACATATGTAAAGTACTTGATTATAAATTTAACTGTAGTGTGTTATTCAATATTAATTTAAAAGTTAATTTAAAATGTACTAAATTGCAACATCATCATTATAAATGTGTTATTATAAATATGTTTAAATACATGCCATGACATCTTTCAATAGAAATGACATGGAAGTATTTACTTACCATAAATGCTTGTCAGTGTATTTAGCATTACGCTTCAACCATATTTAAAAGACAACATAAGTAATTATGAAATTAGATATACATATGTACTTAAAAGGATAGTTCACCCAGAAATGACTATCCCTCAAGTTGTTCCAAGCCTGAATGAGTTTCTTTGTTCTGCTGAACACAAACAAAGATATTTTGAAGAATGTTTGTAACCAAGCAGATAGAGCAACCATTGACTACCATAGTAGTGGAAAAAAATACTGTGGTATTCAATGGTTGCTCTATACATACATGCTCTATAATGTATTTCATATAAACACTCAGTGTGCACTTAAAGGTTTACTTCAGCGATTAGCATTAGGCTTTGTATCAGTAGAAACCCGGGAGTATATTCAAATTATCGTACTTTCCCCCCTCATATGACCCTGAGACGAGAGAATTATGTATTTTATTTCTGGAAAAATTCCTCCGATGGCGCAAATATCGTCATTTTGCATCATCGGAGGGGTTTTTGTCCAGAGGCTAAAGATTACAGCCAGCAGTGGGCGCTATTTTCAGATGTTTTCAACATCGCACTCACAGCACTTGGCTCGGGAGCTGCGGAGATTTATGTAAACGGAGCGGTGGAGAGCAAAGTGAGTGTTTCAACTTTTCAAATGAACTTCCTATGAAAGTTAAGCTTCCAAAGACATGAACTGAAAATGCGCCAGACTGATCACGCGCTGTGAATGCAGCCGCAGCCGCGAATCCCGCGCTTACCTCAGCTCATGTGATGAATGTAATCCGATCCTGTTGCGTTTGTGCCGTGACGGCCGTGACATTCAATCGACTCACTCATATTGAAAAGACAGGATCAGTTTTTAATTGTAGTGTCTTTATCTGAACTGATTTTATGAAAATGAACGCAGTGGGCAAGTATACCAGTAAGCCGTGCCTAGACCAGCCTCGGGCAGCGAAGTGCATTCTGGGAATTGTTGTCTTTCATCCCCATGAGACAAAAATAAATTTTCTCAGTTTTCTCAGTCTAGAAGGCACCAAATTCAAAAATAATTTCATATTTCTACTACATTAATGACCGAGTTTAAATACAGATTCATCTTCCCAGCTCTGAAGTATCCCTTTAAGTATATATATTTTTCAAATATTTTATTTGCGTAATAAGTGCTATAGGTACTATAAGTTGGATAAAGTGTACTTCTTTTTCACAAGGGTTATGGATAATGTTAAAGTTCTAGATGGAAGCTAACTACGATATCTAGTCAGAATACACATTCAACTTACACATTAAAACTATGACTTCGCTTGTACCACATCCGAGTAACAGACCAGACTTACTAGATCTTGCAATGAATTAAGTTATTGTTTCTATTCACTGAAAATTCTGAACAGTAAATGGCAAGTTGACCCATTAACACATCCATTTTGTGACACTGCCTAAAGTTCATAAGCTCATAAGCTCATACAAGCTGCATGCATAATATATATGCTATAATAGGTTACTATTATAATCAGAAGTTTTAAATGAAGAATAGCCTGTCATAGCTCAGAACATGTTAACTTTCAGCCAGGCTGATTAGTCAGACAATATTTGGACATTTTGAGATTACTGGCATTGGTCGATAATACACTCACCTAAAGGATTAGGAACACCTGTTCAATTTCTCATTAATGCAGTTATCTAATCAACCAATCACATGGCAGTTGCTTCAATGTATTTAGTGGTGTGGTCCTGGTCAAGACAATCTCCTGAACTCCAAACTGAATGTCAGAATGGGAAAGAAAGGTGATTTAAGCAATTTTGAGCGTGGTATGGTTGTTGGTGCCAGACGACCGGTCTGAGTATTTCACAATCTGCTCAGTTACTGGGATTTTCACGCACAACCATTTCTAGGGTTTACAAAGAATTGTGTGAAAAAGGAAAAACATCCAGTATGCGGCAGTCCTGTGGGCGAAAATGCCTTGTTGATGCTAGAGGTCAAAGGAGAATGGGCGACTGATTCAAGCTGATAGAAGAGCAACTTTGACTGAAATAACCACTCGTTACAGCCGAGGTATGCAGCAAAGCATTTGTGAAACTACAACACGCACAACATAGAGGCGGATGGGCTACAACAGCAGAAGACCCCACCGGGTACCACTCATCTCCACTACAAATAGGAAAAAGAGGCTACAATTTGCACGAGCTGACCTAAATTGGACATTTGAAGACTGGAAAAATGTTGCCTGGTCTGATGAGTCAGAATTTGGCGTAAACAGAATTAGAACATGGATCCATCATGTTGCCTTGTTACCACTGTGCAGGCTGGTGGTGGTGGTGTACTGGTGTGGGGGATGTTTTCTTGGCACACTTTAGGCCCCTTAGTGCCAATTTAAATGCCACGGCCTACCTGAGCATTGTTTCTGACCATGTCCATCCCTTTATGACCACCATGTAGCCATCCTCTGATGGCTACTTCCAGCAGGATAACACACCATGTCACAAAGCACGAATCATTTCAAATTGGTTTCTTGAACATGACAATGAGTTCACTGTACTAAAATGGCCCCCACAGTCACTAGATCTCAACCCAATAGAGCATCTTTGGGATGTGGAGCTTCATGCCCTGGATGTGCATCCCACAAATCTCCATCAACTGCAAGATGCTATCCTATCAATATGGGCCAACATTTCTAAAGAATGCTTTCAGCACCTTGTTGAATCAATGCCACATAGAATTAAGGCAGTTCTGAAGGCAAAAGGGGGCCAAACACAGTATTAGTATGGTGTTCCCAATAATCCTGTAGGTGAGTGTAAATGCACAATTTACAATTTGAAGTTTTCATAGTATCTGGTGTCAGTTCCCCAAAACACCAATTTAGTTAATGAAAAATACACATTTTATGGTTACAGATCAGCCAGAAATAGCAATTTCATGATTTCTGTCATTAAATTAGGCCTATTTATATGTTGGCCTTTTGCCACCCTTCAGCCATTAATTACTTGTTTCGGTTGACCACCACTTCAGATATGTCTTCAGTCTTATATCTGCTGAAGACATGAGTATTATCAGCCGTAATTGTTCAAAATAGTGAACTTTGAACTGTGCGGTCAGAATAGGTTTCCTTTTTTGGAAATTAATAAACAGCAGCTATTGACAGAACATTACCTCAGCACTTTGTAGTACTAATGTTGACTGTGCACATACACTCTCATGACTGTACTGACAACAGATCGGTTGTCTGTCATAATGCATTGACATTCATTATTGATGGCTAGTATTATGCTAATGGATCTCAGAGGGCAGGGATCAGGAGAAGAGTAGACTCAGAGGGAGAAAGGCTGAGTGGACGGGATTTCATCTGCAGGAAATGCACAGATTACCCATCATAGTCTCCTAAATCAAGCCCCAATAACTGGCCCCCAGAAGCCAGCACATTACCCCCTTATCATTAGGGCCATTAGCAGCCCCAGCACACAGGGGAACCCATAATGTGCAACTCTATTTGTCCAGCACAAAAACACAATAACATTTCATCCACTTTGATGGATAGATCTAAGGATAACTATGATAACATTAGCGTGTTATCTTTCTCTCTGCCACTGTCTGGTCACTGCTTCCTTGAATATCCTGCTAGTGGCATATACTGAAACACTTGGTATGGTATGGGATACTGGGGCAATGTTCTGTAAAGAGGGGCTGTCCACAAGGGTTAAGCATTCTCACACACACACACACACACACACACACACACACACACACACACACACACACACACACACACACACACACACACACACACACACACACACACACACACACACACACACACACACATGTTGTGTTTCCATGTTTAAGGGACATTCCATAGGCGTAATGCATTTTATACTGTACAAACCGTATTTTCTATCCCCCTACACTGCCCCTGCCCCTAAACCTACCCATCACAGGAGACATGCTGCATTTTTACATTTTCAAAAACATCACTTAGTGTGAATTATAAGATGTTTTCCTCATGGGGACCAAAAAATGTCCCCACAAGGACAAGGATTTTGGATATTGCCATCTTTGTGGGGACATTTTGTACCCATACCGTAGGGATTACCAGTCCACACACACACACACACACACACACACACACACACACACACACACACACGTTTGTTTTTGTGAAATGTGGGGACATTCCATAGGCGTAATGGGTTTTATACTGTACAAACCGTATTTTCTATCCCCCTACACTGCCCCTGCCCCTAAACCTACCCATCACAGGAGACTGCGCAGTTTACATTCTGTGAAAAAAACCTCATCCTGTGTGATTTATAAGCATTTTGAAAAGTGAGGACATGGGGAACGTCCTCATATTTCACCCTCTTTTTGTAATACCTATGTCATACCCATGTCATTATACACATTTGTGTCCTGATATTTCACAAAAACATGCCCACACACACACACACATGCACACATACGCACGCATACACACGCATACGGACAAAATAGCTTCCTGAATAATTTAGTGATAGCTAGACCTCTATCCTCTAATATATCTGAATAGCATGGATGATAGGAATACAATACCATAAGCATGCAGCATTTAGATAGATTCTTTTAGTAGGTAGACTTTCTTTCACCCTTTTTTCTAAAACTAAAATCAGTTAAAAATTGCAATGCAAAGCATTGGATGCAGTGGTGTAAAGCACGCCACCACTGGACACGTGGAGACATGTTCTCTGGAGTGACAAATCATGCTTCTCTGTCTGGCAATCTGATGGACGAGTCTGGGTTTGGCGGTTGCCAGGAGAACGGTACTTTTCTGACTGCATTGTGCCAAGTTTAAAGATTGGTGGAGGGGGATTATGGTGTGGGGTTGTTTTTCAGGGGTTGGGCTTGGCCCATGCAGTGAAAGGAACTCTTAATGCTTCAGCATACCAAGAAATTTTGGACAATTTCATGCTCCCAATTTGGGGGAACAGTTTGTGGATGGCCCCTTCCTGTTCCAACACGACTGCGCCTCAGTGCACAAAGCAAGGTCCATAAAGACATGGACGAGCGAGTTTGGTGTGGAGGAACTTGACTGGCCTGCACAGAGTCCTGACCTCGACCCGAAAGAACACCTTTGGGATGAATTAGAGCGGAGACTGCGCGCCAGGCCTTCTTGTTCAACATCAGTGCCTGACCTCAGAAATGCACTTCTAGAAGAATGGTCAAAAAATCCCATAAACACACTCCTAAGCCTTCCCAGAAGAGTTGAAGCTTTTATAGTTGTAAAGGGTGGGCCACTTCCATATTAAACCCTACGTATTAAGAATGGGATGTCATTGAAGTTCATGTGCATGTAAAGGCAGGCATCCCAAAACTTGGCAATATAGTGTAAATAAGTTTACATGCATCCAAGGTCAAAAACACTTACATTTTCTCATTATATAAATCACAGCATTACCCTTTTCTCATAGTGTCTAAAACCGTTATATAAAGGATCCGGTCTCTCCTAGAGTATTAGTAGATTGTCTTCTTAATATCTTCTAACACTTTATTTTGATGCTTCCCTAACAGACATTCTACTTACTATAAGTAACTTTGCAACTCTAACCTAACAGTCTAATAATACTCTAATGAGAATTAGCTGACATGTATTTGCAAATGAATGAGAGCTTGTTGACATGTAGTTGCAAAATTACTTATAGTTAGTAGAATGTCTAAAGTGGACTATCAAAATTAAGTCTAACCAATTCTGGTGGTATCATGTAGTATATCTCATTTACATTTACATATCTCATTTATAATCATTTACACATTATATGTGGTCTTTCAAAACTTTCAACCCTTTTACATCCAATACATTTTGCGGTCAAAGGTCAGAGAATAAATTGCTAATAATGGCTAATTTAAGTGTTTATTGGAGGTCTTATCGGGTCCTAAAATCTGTACCATTACAAGTGGATTGCAAAATAAACATGAGACAGAAAAAAACTTTTTATCGTTAACCTTATAAATCATGGATTCATAGTGTTGTCTGCAACGCTATTTACCTCATCTCCGGCAAAGGGCTTCTACACAAAAAAAAAGAAAAGCCGTGCATGAACACACAGCGTTATGAAGCGAGTGGCTTTTCCTGATGGATCTAAAAGTCTGATTTCTGCCTGCAAAGTTACAAACTTTTTTTCTTTTTCTACGTATTTCTTAAAATTGCAAAAATGCTGAAATGTTAATCACTCATTACTGTAACCTCAATACATACAATAGCGTCTAAATGCGGAAGCAACCATGCCTTCACGTAGAAGTTCAATGCATGTAGAGGATTCATAGAGAACTTAGAAAAAGTGAGATAATAATGTTTGGGCACGTTTTCAGGTTTGGGTCTTCTCTGGTCAATTCAGAAACAGCACATTTAAATTACCAGAGGCCTGAGGCCACTAATACCAAACCCGACCCGTGTCCGAGGCACTCGTCGAAGTTTTGGACCCGAACCGCTCGAGGCTTGGGTTGGATCTTGGATTTCCTGATCCAAGTCTACCTGTGAAAACCTCTAGTCTAGTGTATACATTTTTTTTAAAGAGTTTAGTCATATCACTACAAATATGAGGTCAAAAAGATCAAATTATTATCTATGGTTTTACTTTTAGCTAACGATAATAACCCTGAAATGCACAACTACATACTTTGGGCCAGATTTCCTAAACAGCAAATAAGCGTGAGAGCGCAATTCCAAAAAAGCGGCAATGGGAGTGGAAAGGTCTGCACGTGATCTTCTGACGAATTAAAGAACACAGACACAGCCAGATCAATTCCACAATGACCAACGCAATCTTCCAGTTAGCGTCTGGTTTAAGACATGCTTTTTTGGGGTGGTAAATAATGGTGCAAACATCAGTAAACTGATAAGCGCAAACTTTATGAAATCACCTTGTATGATTCATTCAAATACTCTCCTCCCATAGATTTTGCGTTTGAAATGGAAACTCCTATAAATGCAATAAGTCCAGCCGCAAAAATAACCCTGTCCACACATTTTCAGCGCTAATTTTTCATGTAATTCAATTTGTCTCTTTATAAATCCTGACAGTAGTTTTTTAACACCAAAGAGGGTTTGCGCTGGCGCAAGCTGTTAGGAAATCTGGCCCATAGTATGTTCAGAGAGATTGTCTTTTAACTTTTCTTCTTTTGTCTTCAGGTGAGACGTTCTCTGAGAACTTCAGCCACACGGAGAAGTGCCAGCCGTGCACACCATGTTCCAAACTCATGCGCATGCTGACGCCCTGCACTGATGCCAACGACGCAGTGTGTGTCTGCGACTACGGCTTTTTCTTCAACAGCGTGACATGGCACTGCGAGGCCTGCACAGTGTGTCCTATGGGCAAGGGTGTGCTGATGCGCTGTAATTTCGACCATGACACGATGTGCGAGGAGTGCACTGATGACACGTTTTCAGATCAGGAGACCTCTTTCGACCCCTGCCTGCCCTGCACACAGTGCGAACAGCCTGAGATGGAGTTGAAAAGCTGCACTCCTATTAGCGACGCTGTCTGCCAAGGTAAGAGAATCGAGAATCAAAATCACATAAAAACTGTAAATAGATGGGCTACCATGAAACAATGTGACAAACAGTTATCTGTTACTCACCCTCTTGCTTGTTTTTTAAAATAACTGCTCAAAAATGGTAACACACAAAAATGTTTTTTTGGTAACACTTTAGTTTACAGTGACCTTGTTACATGTCTTACATGTAGTTACTATAGTAATAACTATAAATGATGCATACTTGCATGCAACTAACCCTAAACCAAACCCTTACCCTATAGTAAGTAGATGTAGTAGTTCATTAATATTACTCAGTACCTAAATGTATAATTATTACACTGTAAAGTGTAGCCACTTTTGTTTTGTTTTGCTGTGTCTAAGGCGTAGTTAGATTGCCAATAACATGTTTTACATGCTGTTGATGCTATTGATGCAATTTGATCTTTCATTTCTTTCACATAATGAAAAAGTGATTTCACCACACAGTACTTCCAAATCTCTGTAGTATACTCAATATGTGCTATTATTTCAGAAAATGTCTCTAGTAAAGTTTGCACATGATGTATTTATCTTCATAAATCTTTTATTTGTTTATTACTTGTTCATTTACTGTTTATAGCTACATTACATTATGCTCTGCATTTATTTGATGAAAAATGCAGTGAAACAGTAGCATTGTGAAATATTGTTTCAGTTTAAAGTAACTGTTTTCTGTTTGCGTATATTTTCAAATGTAATTTATTCCTGAGATCAGGAACGGATAAACGGATCGCGCTACCGAGCAATAAACTAACGAAGAGAGTAATACATTGCGCTGTGCCTGGTTGTGGAAGAACACAGTCCCTGCAAAAACTTCCTTCTGAACACACACTTATTTGAGTAGGCTAAAACATGTTAGTATTGCATTGTTACAGATCGGTTGAAATCTATTGATTACATATTAGCACGCTGTCGCAGGGTGGAGAAGGTATTATTGGTTCACTCGCGATCAGAATCGGACTTGTAACGTTATGGGCCAGGGTAAAGGCTAACGTCACAGAGCTATTTGTTTTTCAGACGGGCTAAATAGTGAAATAACATTCCTTTCTTGTGCGCGTGTGTGTGGGCGCGCTAACGTGTGTGTGTGTGCCCGTGTGCGTGCGGTTATATTCACTGATCAGGCGAGCCAAGTTATACAAAAATAACATTCCAATCAATCCCAGGTGGATGAGAGATAAATCGTTGTGTTTGTTTGATAAATATATTTTGCGAGTCCTGTGAGCATTGCCCCACATGTACTGAGGGGAGCTGAAGCTCATTAAATATGCATATCTTATCCAATCCTAGCCGTGGGCGTTTACTTCCAAGTCTTCAGTAACAGCGGCACACCTATCAAAACCCAGCATTTTTCAGAACCAGTCAGAAAATAGCCTATTACTTATTCATTATGATGTTTTTGAATGTAAAAACCACACAAACGTCGACCTCAGACAACAGGATAAAAAAATAAAAAAGCCAGTTCATGACCCCTTTAAAATGAGTAAAATTACGTAAATTGGACTTAAATTACCAAAATATTGACGTAAATTAAAGGATTTTTTGTGCAAAGAAACTGTAAAAATTAAATGTGATGGGGTATGTCTACAAAATAGACAAGTAATATGATTTAAAACTAAGAAAGACAAAAACACTTCAACCTTTTGTGATTGAACTCACTGAACTCTCTGAATAATGTCTGATGCTCTTGGCCTTGCCAGAAGCCTAATATTTGTCGTCTTATTGCTGAGCTGAACTTAGCAGTGAATAAAATTAAAACAGTATCTTGAGCAAAGGATCACATTTAAAGATCTGCAGTCAACATTACAGGCTTTGTTCTGGGTCTGACCACTAACACGGTTTCAGAAGCGGATAAGAGAAAGAGGCTTTGTACACGGCCCACGTACCGCCATTACAAGAAACCATACTAAGTGCAATAGAGTCTATAAATGGATTTTCAATGGACTTTCTTAATGTATTCTCATTATCACATTACACACACAATATGTATGATGTAATTTTCGGCATTTTATACAATGTGAGTGCATGGACCCAATCTGTGATTCAGTAGAAAGGTGTTGTAAAACTGTTTAAAGCAGCTGATAATTTAGTCTGGCTCAAATGCATGCTTTGAAATTGCTTTTACCAAATGTACAAAATGGCATATATTATACCTTAAAAAACTGTTAGGTAAGATTAATACTAACATCGAGTGCTAATGGGACAGTTAGTTGTATTACATATGAAGTGCAAGTGATATTTTTATGATTATGTATATTTAATATTATTTATTTTTAAGTGCTTCCCTGAGTTCTCAGTTATGTTTAATTTAATTATCAGCTGTATCATCTGTTTTAGATGTTTCTCCTAATTATTTATCTTGATATAATATATATTTCTCAATAGAAAAAATTGGGATGATAAGTCTGCTTTTTTGCTGTCTAAGAAAAAAAATGAACATAGCTTATCTTGTGTAATGTTTCATTCCTATAGATTATGATGTGTCCCTATGATATTCTGTTCTGTAAATATGTCTAGGTCTCATCCGCCACGCAAAAATAGCAAAGCCGATCACTTAGGAAACTAATAGAACACTTCTTACAATTGTATGCATTTGCATGTAATTATCATATCATTTGCATATCAGTATGAAATCACCCTTCTCATTCTGCTCAAAATTGCATTACTTTAATACATACAGTGTGAGGTCTCTTAAAATCCATAAACCTAAGTATAACTCAAATATCCACAAACCTAAGTACGAACAATAGCAATATAACAAAAGCTGCTCTTATTATACCACAACTTAATAGTTTTGAACTCAGATTATTAATGCCATTGCCAATAGGTAATCACCAACATTAAACATTGATAATGTGGTTTGGATCAGTTAATGCGTTTATCTGCTGAGACGTGTGTGTAGGTGCATGCCTGATGTTTATCTGTCAATGATCAACATGAGATTTTCTCTGACCCTGTCTGACCTCTTTTCGGGGTCTTAACATGAAGGTGAGAGGTCATAGGTCATGGGTGGCTACTGATTTTAGTTCGTCCTGGGTTATGTAAACATGGAAATCTCCAGGAGATTCACTATCACTACAATGAAGTGAGGCGTCTGTTTCAAATAAAGAATGTTCATATGTATCAGGAGTCCTTTTTAAGAACTAATCAGATCCATTGAAGTGGACCAAGAGCTGAACCAAGTGAAAAATGACTTTTAGTCTTTATGTTCACACTGTCCCTTCCCCTGAAAAAGAGGACTCAGATATTTTTTTGGTCCACTTAAAGGGTTAGTTCACCAAAAAATAAAAAATTAGCCCATGATTTACTCACCTTCAAGTCATTAGGTGTATATGACATTCTTCTTTCAGACGGATAAAATCTGTCTTATAGTTATATTAAAAAATATTAATATTCCAAGCTTTATATTGGCAGTGAATTGTTGCTCCATTTTTGAAGTCCATAAATGTGCATTTATCCATCATATGCTCCACACGGCTCTGGGGGGTTTATAAAGACCTTCTGAAGCAAAGCAATGCGTTTGTATAAGAAACATATCCATATTTAAAACTTTATAAAGTAAATTATAGCTTCCGGATGTAATATGAAAAGAAAATGAAATCAAAACTTTTCTGGCCAAAATGCACGTTTACAGGTACCGTTCCATAAATTATAAATACACCATAATTGAAACAAAATATTTATTATTCATCAGCAGTAGATCAAAACAATCATTTGGCATAAATGTGGGCTATTTGGTGCAAACTGCTTCAAAAGCACGAGCACTTACAATGCACAACAGCACCACGTCTTTAATTTGAAACATGCATTGCTACCGTTTAATTAATTAAATAATAGCCTTTTAAAGTTTAATTATCACATTTAAGCAATAGTGCGATTTCAGTTTTTCCTTCCCATATTTAAAAATTAAAGTTGAGACTTTAAAGCAGCACCGAGGGAAGACAGTAACTGGGAAAATCAAGTGAGCCCAGAGCAATTTGTGTCCACAATGCACATTTTAGCGAACCATACATACGAACCGTACTGTGGGCTCGACATTAACTTTTTTGCTCACCAGCAACTGTGGCTAGTGGTTTTCCAAAGTTACTGGCCATTCAGCATTTTTACTGGCCACAATTTTGATACCATGGGGAAAAGTATATATTTATATTTTTAATATTATCTCATAACTCAATACTACTCGACACACAGATTGTGTTTACGTGAATACTTGCCAAGACTATTTGTGTGTATTTGACTGTTAAAGCGCAATAAGCAGCGCAAAAGAACTGAGAGGAATTTTTATGTCTGCGCACACTTTGGGCGTGAGCACAAAATCTACGGGAATGAGTAAACACAGAAATTCAAGCCTTGTTACACCAACAATATTTATCCAGAGCAAATGAAATGAGTGGTATTGTGTATCTTTTCTGGGGAATATAAGTATTGGAACTTGGAAGCGTTTCAGATATTTCAGTGTCGAAAAATCGATATTTTTGACAACACTATATTGCACTTAGTTTATTATTTCAGATGCCTTTAAAAGACTACAATTGAAAAATGTATATAATTATAAATACATTTCAACCCGCGAAAAAATGGCTAGAAGGAGTGACTGCGTTCACTCCACAGCTGAAATCCTCCCGCATTTGGTGGGATGGCGGGTGTTAATGTCAAGCCCTGGTCATGTGTGAGAACAGGCACTATGAAAGTGCCGTGTAATTTCATTAAAAAGCATGAGGTTGTGTTGGTGTGTGGTGTGTGTCAGGGAGACCCATAAATTGGATGAGTCTTACAATAACAGGTCATATTTAACCCCAAAATCAAAAAGATTTAAAAAAAAAAGTTTGTCAAAGAAAACAGTCTTTTTTGTGCAGTTAAGTTTTTTGCAGCGTGACATTCATTTCATTATGTATCAGGAAGCAAGAGAATAAAAGTCTATTGGCATAAAAATGAATAATCTTAATACATTTTTTATACTTTTCATGTTATACTTAAAAAAAGAAGATAATAAATTATCAAACCAAAACGCAGTACAAATTGATTATAAATGATCAAATGATTGAATGTGTTTCTGATTAGATTCTCATTACTGTAATACAGTTATTTTGAATCAGTATATTCAAAAACTGTCATCATGTATACATAATATAACATAAATAGTCATATTTATTTCACATTACAGGGATGACGATATTTGGTAATGGTAATGTCTTGAGAAATACAAATTTAGAATTGAAAGTCAATGAAAGTCAATGAAAAGTTTTGAATACATGTATTTGTATAATTTTTAGAATAGAGGTATTATAAAACTTTAAAATTAAAACTTTTCATAATGAATTTGCTAGTCATTCATTTTTTTTTTTTTTTAGTAGACACTGGCTCTGAGCTGTCTCTCTCTCGGTGTGTGTGGTTGTGTGTGTGCAAGCACACAGAGGAGCTTTATTGGTCAATATCCCTCCCATCCAAACCTAAAGATTTATCATCACCCATATTGACTCTTTAACTTTGACCTCTCTTTCTGGCTAGTACAATGTATCCCTTGAAACAGAGACGTCTGTCTGTACTGGACAGAAATAATCAATCTCTCTCTGTGTTTGACCCTCCCTCCTCATCCTATGACAATGAAGTGTGTCCATTCATGACAACTGCTCATCCCCAGCTGTCTGCACTTGTCTGGCATGTGCCCTATGACATTAGTGGACAGAGCGATGGGCTGTTTTCTGGGGTAACGCAATGCTTTGCCCTGATGTGAGGGGTGACGATCTGGCGTGTGCCTGAGCTTTTGTCACCCCATACTAAGCAAGTTTTCAGCCTTATACATTTCTAAAGATTTTGGGCCAGTGATTCTGTCCTGTTCTCCTCCTGGGATATAGCTGTGATTGTGGCTGGAATTACATCACTGAAATTCCAAGATGCCCAGTGTGGAATTTCAACGTCTTTCAAAGCTTTTTTTTGCGCCAAAGTTTCCAAGAGAATCCTTTCAGTTGAAAACAATTTACATCTATTCTTTTATCTCACAATCTTCCCCTTTACAACCCCAATGTCAAGGTTCACCAACTATATTGTGTGACATGAGTGTGTCCGGATGACATCACTGACATTCAAGCACAGAAGTTCATTGGCTGGTGAAGTTAATGAGAAGTGGCGGACTGGTGGTTATAGACCATTTTAACCAGAAATGGGGGTGGGGGTGCAGGCTCAGATCTTTTATGGGTATAATTATGTTATACTTTTAAACAAGAAGACATTCAGAGATTATTAAAATAAAACTGAGTACACATTTATTTAACAAGCATAAAAACTTGCCTCACAAACCAATTAATACATGTTACAGATTATTCAGGGTTTGCCCACTGTAATATTGCCTTCTTATTTATTTTACAGTGATTTCTTTTGCCATCGTCTAGCACTCGCTTAAAGTTAATCTTTTAAAAACAGTAATACTTTTATACATTTTTTTAAACTTTTTGCAAGTCTCAAAATGAAAATACAAGTATTTTATGCACTCAAAGCCTTAAGGCCTTAAGCTCATCCAGAGTGTTGGGTCTTGCGTCTCTCAACTTTCTCTTCACAATATCCCACAGATTCTCTATGGGGTTCAGGTCAGGAGAGTTGGCAGGCCAATTGAGCACAGTAATACCATGGTCAGTAAACAATTTACCATGTGGTTTTGGCACTGTGAGCAGGTGCCAGGTCGTGCTGAAAAACGAAATCTTCATCTCCATAAAGCTTTTCAGCAGATGGAAGCATGAAGTACTCCAAAATCTCCTGATAGCTAGCTGCATTGACCCAGCCCTTGATAAAACACTGTGGACCAACACCAGCAGCTGACATGGCACCCCAGACCATCACTGACTGTGGGTACTTGACACTGGACTTCAGGCATTTTGGCATTTCCTTCTCCAGTCTTCCTCCAGACTCTGGCACCTTGATTTCGAATGACATGCAAAATTTGTGCTGCTTCTCTGTAGCCCAGGTCAGGTGCTTCTGCCGTTGTTTCTGGTTTAAAAGTGTCTTGACCTGGGGAATGCGGCACCTGTAGCCCATTTCCTGCACACGCCTGTGCACGGTGGCTCTGGATGTTTCTACTCCAGACTCAGTCCACTGCTTCCGCAGGTCCCCCAAGGTCTGGAATCGGTCCTTCTCCACAATCTTCCTCAGGGTCCGGTCACCTCTTCTCGTTGTGCAGCATTTTTGCCACACTTTTTCCTTCCCACAGACTTCCCACTGAGGTGCCTTGATACAGCACTCTGGGAACAGCCTATTCGTTCAGAAGTTTCTTTCTGTGTCTTTCCCTCTCGCTTGAGGGTGTCAATGATGGCCTTCTGGACAGCAGTCAGGTCGGCAGTCTCACCCATGATTGAGGTTTTGAGTAATGAACCAGTCTGGGAGTTTTTAAAAGCCTCAGGAATCTTTTGCAGGTGTTTAGAGTTTTTAGTTGATTCAGATGATTAGGTTAATAGCTCGTTTAGAGAACCTTTTCATGATATGCTATTTTTTTAGATTTTTTTAGGTTTTCATGAGCTGTATGCCTAAATCATCAGTATTAAAACAATAAAAGACCTGAAATATTTCAGTTGGTGTGCAATGAATCTAAAATATATGAAAGTTTAATTTTTATCATTACATTATGGAAAATAATGAACTTTTATCACAATATGCTATTTTTTTTTAGAAGGAACTGTATGTTTACATTGCTAATGTACATATTTATTTAAAAAAAGACTTCATCATACATTTATTTGTCTAAATACCACTAAATAGTCTAATATAAATACAAATATTCTTGACTTGTAAGGGAGCCCTAAAGATCAGAGTGGCAGTGAACAGCATTTATGCATTAGCACTTAATTAAATCAGGTAGTAGGAAATACTGATTGGAGATCAGATTTCCTTGCCAGTGCGCTCTGACTCTGAGCAGTGGGTGACATTGTTAAATTACCCTAGACTAGGTTACCTTGGTGATTAAAGGGACACAATTTGACTCTGTTGACATGATACAGATTGTGCGATTTTCTGGCTTGGTATTAGAACAAAAGCGAAAGAAGGATTTGAAAGAGGAAGAAAAGATTTGTGGCATTGCAAAATACCTGAAAGAAATGATGAAAACATGAGAGAAATGAAAAAAGGAAAGCAGAACAAAAGACAGATGTGTATCAGGAGACACAGATGTAGTGGCGAGGGGGAGAAAGCATATGTACAGAAGCGTTTGTGGTCGATAATAGAGATGGAGTTTCTCAGCTGCACTCTCAGGTTACTCACACTGACCTTTTGTGAGCGGTATCGCATTTTGCTGCAGAGAACACGCACGCACACGAACAACACGCTACATATTCTGCTCTCCTCTCCAGCGTGACGAGGCATGTAGCTGTGTATATTCCCGATAAACATAATGACACAGTCAGATCACGCTTACAGGAAATACTTTCTCCATACCATCATCTTCTCATTATAGACCTTCTCAATCAAACAGTCGTGATTGTGAAAAATAATTGTCAGTGTGTGTGTGTGGGGTTTTTTATCTGATTTTGCTGTCACAGGCTTACATGATTACAGTAATGCACACATGCATATTTTACCATTAAATATGTAAGAATGGAGACTGTGTTTGTCCAGGCCTGTCCTCTTTTGTTGCTCATACTGTATGGGATGTTCTGTAACATTATAATGCAACTTCAGTATAAATGAAACATATAGTTAGCGCCATTATCCCAATCACAGCTGTGTCTACACTGGAAGTGACCAACAGCTTAATGCTAGGGCGTTGCTGGGTGGTTTCTTACTGACATAAAGGCCCACTTAAACCAAGAAACTGCAATGAAATCTATGAACAAAGTTTAAAAAATCATTGTATTATAGTTATATATATATAGCATATAGTTTAGATTGGCGGTATGGTTCTGTGCCAGGCAAGAACTCCCTGCGCATCCATGCAGGCTAGCATGGATAAGAGCAGGGTGAGCAGTGATAAACCCCCCTATGGTAAACAGAACAGAACCAATAATGTACTGCAGATAGCATTAATGTCAATATTAAATGTACAACCGGATTCAGGAATTTAGTCTGATTCAGGGGGAATCAGAATGCCAAATCCTGACTGACGAGAGGAGGAGCTGGGGATGGAGGAGGGTAATTAGCTCCGGAGAAATGCGATAGCAGCTGATATTACTGTAGGGGCTTATACATGCATGCTGAGTTAGGAATACGATGCCTATAGGTAGACGTGATCAGCTGACAGTCAGCTGCTGCGAGCTTGACTAATGTGACCTGCCAGAACTAACGCTACGCTTGATTTTTATAAAGAAAATGCTTTTATTTGAAGATTATTTTCATAATGCATATTTTTCATATTTACATTTTTATATTGAAAGTATGATACATACTGGTAAAATGTACAACCGATCAACTTTAAGAATAAACACTTTTTGGCTTACCATAAAAATAACCTGTAGCCCATCTGAATTATATAACAACTAGGCTATCCATCTCACAATGAAAACCATGGCTGTAGGGTACCGTCTTATGTTTTAAAATCACGTACTTTGGAAGTTTGGTCTCTTCAGCGAGGCACGCAAACATCACATTCACGCAGCTCTTAGACGATAAGCTTTTCTTTGACTGTTAGGGTTTTTAATCACAGTCATTTTTTTCGCTCACGAAAAAACTGTGCTTCTAACTGTGCTTCTAACATTACACTCTGACACACCGTATCTCTTGGCACACTTGTTTTACGAGTATTTGGGGCCACCTATTGTTGCAGGTGTATTATTGACATGTAAAAGTCTAGACCCTGAATATAAGACGAACAAACCAGTTTTTTTTCAGGTGGCTTCATAAGAAAAAACATTGTCTTATATTCAAAACAATACGGTAAATGTCTGCTTATGTCACTGAGGCAAAAATAGACATTTTTCAGGACTTCTGAAACTGGGGACTCAGATGTAGAGTAAACAAAGACAATTTATTGACAGGACAGTTCAACAAGGCACAAGAGGGTAGTGGATGAGCGGCTATCCAAACAGCAGGGCCAATGGGAAACAATGGCAGGACAGATGAGGGTGACTGCTGGAACCAGCTCCAAGATACAGCAGGTCAAAGAACCTCAGAGGACTGACCAGGCCAGGTAGATGGTAGTGGTGAAGACAGGGCAGGACACAATGAAGCAGACAAACAAATAAAAACAGGCGAAACTATAACCCCAGAAACAAATGATAAACTAAATATAACTGGAGGGAAAAGACAAAAGAGAAACCAAAATAGAGCAAAATAAAGACAGAAACTTGACTAGACTCAAAATTCAGGAAGAAAGAAAAAACTGAAGAGGATCAGGTGAGCACAATTGAGCCCGATCTCACGAAAATGCGTATCAATAGTACGAGTGTGCAATCTCGTAGAATGTATACGCCAAAATGAGCTTTGGGGTGCATATGATACGCACTTTATGGCGTATTATAAGTACGAACCCCCCACACCCCCACCCTCACCCTACCCAAAAGCGTGTCATATACACACCATAAAGTGCGTATCATATGCACGCGAAAAACTGCGTAGCATATGCACGCCAAAACTAATTTTGGCGTATACATTCTAACCTAAACCTCTAAACCTTTTTGGAAGTTTCCTGAGAGACACTAGTGGGCCCTGAGAACCAACGTCTTATATTAACTTAATTTTTTTAAATCAACAGTCAATAACTTGTCATTGACAAACATATGGTGTGAGATGCAAGCATTGTACTTTTTTTTCGTGACAGTTACTAATGTTAGAACTATCGTCCTCTCTCTCAAGTTATGAAAAATGTCAGATAATTGGGGAAATATGTGGTTGTAGAGTGAAATGAAACTCCTTTCAAGTGCGTAGGAGGGCATGCGAAGAAAGAAACAGAACATTTTTAACCACATATCTGAAAGGATGAAAGCAGCGGGAATGTCCCGGAATACGAAACAGATTCGAATTAGTTTTACATCCATGAAGACGCAATACAAAGATTCTTGATATTTGCAGTTCTTCTTTGTTACTGTCAGTGGCGGGTACTGGAGATACTGAACCATTATGTTTCATTGACTGATAATTTTGAAAAAGTCTTTCAAAGTTAATTTAGGTTCAGACTTGAAACAAAGTGATGCTTCACAGATCAGATGTTTAAATAAGTATGTTGTTTACTCTTTGTCCACCAGTTTGATCCATTCAGGTCGATCTGTGGACCGTTTACAATACATGGAAGCCAGACAGTATCACATTGTCTGCGACATGGAGGCACTGCTCCTTCTCATGTGACACTTCATATTTATGCCTCTGATCATCTGCTGATACGGTATTTGTGTGTATAAGAACAGTAACAACAAAAGTATAATAAACTACTAAGTGGGAAAGAGGAGCAGGAAGCTGAGTATTAGAAAGGAAAAGACAGAACTGTGTAGATGAGTGAGTCACGTCCTTATAAAGCGGAGGATAACCGCCCGACTAAAGGTCAACCATGCATGAGAGAGATGTGATGGAGTGATAATGGAAGAGAAAGAAAGCAATACGGAGAGGCAGAGGAGTTACAGAGACATGGGTGTGGGGGTGTGTGTGAGAGGGGGGGATTGTTTCTTGACAAAGAACATCTCTGTCCATGTTGGTGTCTGGTGTCCCTTCTCCAGTGATTCAATATGTGTGAGTGAGTGTCTGCTTATGGACTGGCATATTATTCAGAGATTGCAGGAGGAAAAGGAAGCGGATACGAATTTGAAAAATGTAATTTCGGGCCTGTTTACCTACAAACACATTTCAAAGTCTCATAAGATACTCAAATATTGTTTTCAAGACAATGTAATGGTGGCGTCAGATTAGACAGCATGTCGTGTCGCTCTTGTCAGGATTTTCTCAATATCTACGCATGTGTTGTGTGTGGGCTCGTTTGAATCGAGACAAATTCTTCTAAATAAAGATGATTGCTTTACTATGGTTTATTAATGTTTTGCGAAGTTACAAAGCAGAACGTGGCACAAAAGTCTCATCTGTATACTGTTTACATGTATTACAGTTTTACCTCAACAAATTATGTTATGACTACAGATCGAGTCATAGAATGTGATTGTCAGCCGATACCGACCTGTGGTAATGCTGTTTTTCACCTTATAGCTGGTTGATTTGGTTCATGGCTTATAACTCTTTAACAAAGACTTTTTAAAGATTCCTATTGAAAAAAAATGAATCTGAAAATACTTCCAGAGCAAAGGCCATTAAAAAATTGGATTGCACTCTATTAGCAACTGGCTAGAGCTACCTAGAACACCATAGCAACCACATAGCAGTGTATTATGCTTCTATGAAATAATTTGAAAAAAATATTCTTATGTAAATTGTTATATTCCATTCCATTCAATATTGTTTCAAAACTATTTGTACAGAAATGTGTTCTACTTGTGTTTCATGAATGAGGTCAATTACTATGCTTGCCACATAACAAGCTCACATGCCCAAAATTCCCTCCAAAATGTTTCATGCTGCAGTACTTTGATCAATAAATCCATACGCAACATTCCCTAGAGCATGGCCCTTCCCCAAATCAGACCCCCAATGACCCCCCATCCCCCTACAGCCAGAATATCTGATGATCTTCAATGTGCCTGTCCATCTGTCTATGGTATAATTTACAACACACACACACGCACAGACCCACACGCACAGACCCACACGCACAGACCCACACGCGCACACACACACACTCACACACACACACACACACGTTTGTTTTTGTGAAATGTGGGGACATTCCATAGGCGTAATGGTTTTTATACTGTACAAAGCGTATTTTCTATCCCCTACACTGCCCCTGCCCCTAAACCTACCCATCACAGGAGACTGCGCAGTTTACTTTCTGTGAAAAAACCCTCATCCTGTGTGATTTATAAGCATTTTGAAAAGTTAGGACATGGGGAACGTCCTCATATTTCACCCTCTTTTGTAATACCTATGTCATACCCATGTCATTATACACATTTGTGTCCTGATATTTCACAAAACATGCCCACACACACACACACACACACACACACACACACACACACACACACACACACACACACACACACACACACACACACACACACACACACACACACACACACACACACACACAGTAGCCCTGGGCGAGGCCTGTCCTACTTGGGCTGAGCTTATACCTCTCCAATCTAATCATAGTCTCCTGCAGTATCTGAGTGTCCATTAGGTTTGACTCAGGACAAAGCCTGTTTATTACGGACCCCAATTGAATCAAAGATAATCCAATCAAAAGAATAATTTTATAGCTTGCCGGCGAACAGAGCTGACAGGGCCAAGACAAAGCAGTCTTAGTTCTAATGTGCTTTTACTCAATTTTACAATAGTGTGTCCTTTACTTTGGAATAGTTTTACTATAATGTCAACCTAGATTAAATCTGTAAACTTTTTCCACAAAAGTAGGCACAGATTTCCTCTGGCCAGCTAATGCTGTAACTAACTTGACACTAAAGGAATAGCTTTCCATGGAACACATAAGAAGACATTTTGAAGAACTAACTGTTTTTATGCACACAGTGAAAGTCAATGGGGTCCAACATTTTTCAAAATATCTTATTTTCTGCAATTATTTTATTACAACATGATAAATAATGAAAGAAATTAACTATCCCCTTAAATTACTAACTTTAACACAACAAACCTTATTCAAGCAGAACTAATTTATATATATATATGTATATATGCTGTATATACAGTATTGAATTCCATGAATGAGCCGCTAGTATGACTCAATTCTTTCCTGGCTAATTGTGGCTAATTTGATATAACAACTACATAATTAATTTTATAAGCATTTTAACTTACTTTAGAAACCTCTCATGCCATTTCACATACTAAAACAGCTTTTTAGCAACTAACACATTTTGTCTTTTTCTTTGTCTTTGTCCCTTTCCTCCAACAGACGTAGATCCTCCTAACAGCTCAACCTCTCCTTCTCCTCCTCCTATTCCATATGTTACACCTGCTCCTTCCCTTCCTACTTTTCCTCCTTCTGCTCCATCAGTTGTCTCGTATACAGACAAGTCTCCACCCGACAGCCCTACGGAGAGCGTGACCACAGCTGACCCTGGGCTGAAGAGACTCCATGGGCTGAGCGACAACCTCATTCCCATCTACACCTCCATACTGGCTGCAGTGCTGTTGGGCCTGGTGGCCTTCATCATCTTTAAACGGTGAGGAGGATCGGAATTATTCTCTCCCCGTGATGTTCTTCTCTCCACTCACAAAGCACAGTGCTATGTAGGCTTTAGTTCAGCTATTTTTATAAAGTAAAGAAGGAAGGAAGGAAAAAACGCTTCTAGGCTGTTTTTTCCATCTGATCCATCACGAGCACATTGTTTATTATGTGGAGTAAAACAGAACCACTGGTCCCAGATTAGATTAAAAAACATTTCTAAAGTTTATTTCTGATTGGATGAAGCACATTCAAAACCTTAAAGGGTACACAACACACACAGTTTCTGCCAGTTTATATCTCATGTTAATCTTGAGTACCTATAGAGTATTTCCGAAGAGTCGTTAGTTTTATCATATTTATAAAAGACAGATACGCTGTACCGATACTTTTTCCGAAAACAGCCGAGCTTGTGCAGGCGTGCAGTGGGCGGAGCTAAAGAGTCACAAACACACACACACACACACGTTAGTTTTTGTGAAATGTGGGGACATTCCATTGGCGTAATGCATTTTATACTGTACAAACCGTATTTTCTATCCCCTACACTGCCCCTGCCCCTAAACCTACCCATCACAGGAGACTGCGCAGTTTACTTTCTGTGAAAAAAACCCTCATCCTGAGTGATTTATAAGCATTTTGAAAAGTGAGGACATGGGGAACGTCCTCATATTTCACCCTCTTTTTGTAATACCTATGTCATACCCATGTCATTATACACATTTGTGTCCTGATATTTCACAAAAACATGCCCACACACACAGACACACACACACACACACACACACACACACAAAAACACACACACATAATACACTGTGGCATTATCTCTGGATAACTTTCGATTCACTATGCATTCGTTTTGTTTACATTATATGCACTTCCACACCGAAACACAGACATTTGATGCAGTTTCACTCACCGCCTGCGGTTTCGATTAGTGACCGGGAACAAACAAACACACATGCAGAACTCCGTTACTGCTCTGGGAAAACAAACTGCATCCACTGTTTCCTTAACGCTGGGTTATTTGGGAAGCTGAGCAAGGTTATCTTTCCCTCACAAGCAGAAACACACTTCCTTAGTGACATTGTTAATTTCATGGTCTAAAAACAAAATGGCGGCTCTGCCGACAGCTTCCGTATCCCAAGCAAAGCCTGTTGATGGTGTTGCTCTCGTTCTTTTTAGTGATGTGTGAAGCGCTCATCCGGGAGAAGTGCCCATACAAGCAATTCCGCCAATGGCCATACTCGAAAAAAACTTTCAAAAACTTATTCAAATCCTGAAGGAGATTTGAATAAAATCTCTGTCATACGTCCAACTCGTTGTTTTTCTTTTTAAAATTTTGGCCATGTTTAGCCTGAGAATCCAACTCTTTAACAGTGTAAATAAGTCAGAATGCATAAGATAGCATTAAACCCCCTTTGAGTGAATATGGCAATATAATGCAAAATAATAACTATATGTTTTTGCAGGCTGATAACAATGTAGAAAAAAAAAAAAAGATGTTTTTTGAGCTGACACAGATGGCGCTTGTGGGAGGAAGGGGTCATAAAATATTAAAATCACTGCTGGAGGGTGTAACATTGACCCGCTTTGGTTCCTTATGGGTGTGAATGTCCTGGTACTTTCAAAGCGTTGCTTGTTTGGGTGGTCCTATATCTCAGTTTCTGGCTCAACATATCTGGGCAGGGCTAGAACAATAGCAGAGGGTGGAAGAGTGGTGCAGAAATGTCACACTTTAGGTTAGAAGTGAATAATGATTTTGATAATAAAAGCTTCTGATGTTTGCTTTGATGTCTTTTAGGTGGAACAGTTGTAAGCAGAATAAGCAAGGAGCCAATAACAGAGCATGCAGTGCAAACCCCAGTCAGACTCCTTCTCCTGAGGGAGAGAAACTCCACAGTGACAGCGGCATCTCAGTGGACAGTCAGAGCCTGCAGGAGGGCCAGGGGCCTCCACATACAGGTACAAACCTGTAGGTTCAGGGGTCGCAACCTATGGTAATTCCTGGCACGCGAGCAAAAGCAAGAGAGGCTTTTTTCTTTTTTTTTTAGATAAAGTACCTCACTCCTGCATACAGATCTACATTTTGAGGTAATATTTCCTCATAGTAACACAGCTGTTGTATTTGTAAACTCTTTTTATGAACAATTTAAAAAATTTTTAATGAACTCTGAATAATAATGCAATTAATGTCCAATAAAGGTTGGTTTAAAGCACTTAATTCTTAGATTTCAGTCCGGTTTTCAGTGAATGGCAGCCCAAAATTTGAAGCCCAAAAAATTGCAACATCCATTATAAAAGTAATCCAAACGGCTCCGGGGGTAAATAAAGGCCTTCTGAAGTGAATCGACGGGTTTGTGTAAGAAAAATATCCATATTTAAAACTTATCTAATTAAAAAATATTGAAAAATATCTAGCTTCTGGTGGATCACCTTTCATATTCAACTTACGAAGAAAGTGTAATTCCTCTTGCAGTTCAAAATGCTTTCGCTGGTATATAAATTTGTCCGATGTCATCGCCGCGCCAGTTACACTTTTTGTAAGTTGAATACGGAAGGCTGCCATTTACTGCCATTATAAAGCTTGGAAGAGCCAGGACATTTTTTTATATAACTCTGATTGTATTCGTCTGAAAGAAGAATGTCATATACACCTAGGATGGCTTGAGGGTGAGTAAATTATGAGGTAATTTTAATTTGGGGGTGAACTAACCCTTTAATTCTTAATTAATGCTTTATTATTGGTGCAACCCACTCTTAAAGTGCATTCATTTACTAAAACAGTGATATTAAAAGATCAAATTCCTTTTCAGCATACTATATACAGACGAGCAGATGAGCCCAGAATATGAACGCAACGCGTTTTCTTTATTATGGTTTTCGATGGAAAAAACGCTTAATGAGAAACCTTGTGTTGCATTTATATTCTGTGTCCATCTGCTTGCCTGTACAAAGTATGCATCATCAATAAGGCGTATATTGAATTTGGTCTTTTAATATCCCTATCACTACATTCATATTTTCTACAAATGTTGTAAAAATGACTGGCAGGCAATGGAGAAAATCCTTGTTTTGCCCTCTAGGTGGGCGTTCCTATAAGTGTGTGACATCACGTGAAAACATTGATTGTAATTTTATTAATGTAATTTTCTCTTAATATGAAATGAGAACTATTTACAGTTAATAAGAAAGCAATTTGTAGATAGCTTTTCTTTCTCATGAAACCACCCACATGCCAACAAAATGATGATTCATAACAATATTATAAGCTGTTGTGTATCTGCTCACCAGGGGCCTCATTTATAAAACTTTCCATAGATTTCATCCTAAAAAAGTGCGTACGCACGAAAGCTAGATTTTGCGAATGCACAAAAGTTTTCAGATTTATAAAACCATGCATACACCAGAACCTGCGCAAAACTTTATAAAACCAAGTCAGCGGAAGATTGTACGTACATGCATCTCCACCCCATGAAATAACAATGTATGGAGCCTACAATGCTTTACTATGCATAACCTCATCTGCATATAATTTGCATATGCATATTCATCCACATGATACCATGTAAATAGGTTACAAGACATTAGGAAAATATGAGATATGGATGTGCCGTCACAATGCATTGCTAAAAATCATTCATTAGCCTATCCTTGACTTGCTTTTAATGAATAAATCAAAATAGTATAAAATACATTTCAGATAAAGTTTTTAGCAATCTTTTCCACTGGCCAAATAGAAGCCTATTTCAATTGCTTTGTATTTTTAATGGAAACAGATAAGCCTTATTGCGCATTATTGACCATGAGTTGCCACAGGAAAAGTGTTTAAAAGCATCGTATCCAGCCACCACAAATATTTCTATTTATTATAATATAAAAAATGTTGTAACGTTGAAAAAAATGTTGATTTTATGTAATTTAAGTTGTTAACTCCGTAAACGAGAATGGCATATTTAAATTTAAATTATCCCATGATTTATTCACCCAAAAGTCATAGGTCATTCTTTCAGATGAATAAAATCAGAGTTATATAAAAAATGTCCTTTCACGAGTTCACGCTTACAAATAAGTCAAGTAGAATAGAAGGTATGCGTATTTGGCGTGCTGTCCGAGGAGAGGGCTCCGAGCTCGGTATTTGGCCCGAACCCAGAGTACTCCCCCCGTATCTCTGGTTAGGATGTTAACCAGGTGCGTGTGAGGAAGACGGGGTGGTGGAGGGATGCTGCAAAACCTGTCGAGGAACGTCGGTGAGTTGACTGGATTATTTATGTGATCCTCCACTTGAGCTGATTGGTAGACATGTTGATTACTGATTGCTGACAGCTGATTGGGATGACATCATGACTGGGTAGATCATTTGAAAGTGTTCCTCCCGAACGTAGTTTTTTAAGAAACATCATGAAGCGAATCAATGCGTTTGTGTAAGAAAAATATCCATATTTAAAACTTTATAAAGTCAATTATCTAGCTCCCAGCGAATCGCCTTCTGTATTCAACTTACAGAAAAAGTGTAGAGCCCGCGCCTCTCGCAAAATGCTTACGCTACGTTTGATGAGCGTAACTGGTGTGAAATTACACAAACGCATCGTTTCGCTTTAGAAGGCCTTTATTAACCCCCCGGAGCTGTGTGGAGCAGTTTTATGACGGACAGATGCACTTTTATGGACTTCAAAAATGACCCAACAGTCACAGCCATTATAAAGCTTGGAAGAGCCAGGACATTTTTAATATAACTCTGATTTTATTTGTCTGAAATAAGAATGTCATATACATATTGAGGGTGAGTAAATCATGGGCTAATTTACATTTTTGTGTGAACTAACCCTTTAATCTAAATGTGTGTGTCAGATGTAAAACAGAGCTTAAATCATTCTTTTATTTATCTAAACAGTTATTGTGAACATGCACTGTATTTATGATTAGGACTCATAATGAATATTTAAAGTGGTTTTCCTGCATCTGCGTCAGTCACAACTTATGCGTAGGAAGTGGCGTACGCCTCTTCCTGGACCTATTTTGTACACAAGGGTTATAAAAAAGGCCACTGAATCCTTCTGTAACTGGCAGAGAAAATTACAATCGTTAATTTTAATTAGCCATTCCAACTCATTCTCTCAAATGGCTTGGGAATACAAAGCATTTGTAGTTTATATGGATTATATGCCCCTGCTGGATAGTTTAATATGTTAATGGATATGACAGTGTTAATGTATTTGGTCTTGGGCGGACTAGATCTGCTACGCATGCTTCTGCTGTTACTGCTGCTGTTGCGGAGCAAATACGGAGATTTGCTTCTTTGTAGTCTTGTTTTAATTATACGCATTTTCTTTGTTTTAGTGGTCAAGATAGATGGAAGTTCAGCCCTGTCCTTGCCCTTACACACACGGGAGGAGGTTGAGAAACTGCTGAATTGTACCTGTGAAGGGGAGGAGTCAGGATCCAACGAGGAAACCGATTGGTGCAGTCTGGCCGGGCTACTTGGATACAAAGAAGAACACATTGCTAACTTCAAGCAGGAAGAGAGGCCCATCCAGGCGCTTCTGTCTCATTGGGCGAGCCAGGATTCAGCTAATATTGATACGCTTTGTACAGCACTGAAGAAGATCAATAGGGAGGATATTGCGCAGAGCATCACAGTCAAACCAACTGCTACATCCACCGTATGAGAGAACAAACACACATGCTCACAAAAATCACACTTTCAAGTGTGCTCCCAAATACACATCTTACATTGACTTCAGCCTACTTCGATGTTGATGTATCACTGTTGAAGTGCTGTCACTATATCCTTAACTTCAGGCTGTAAACTCAAGTGCCGTTTCCCTTTAAACCCTTGATTATGACCAAACTGCGTGCAAAGAATGCACTGTTCTCTAAATATAGTTTGCATGTTCCTTTAATTTGAGGAAAGCTAAATGGATATTCGGGATAAATGACTCAGAATAGTTCATTTTACGTTTAACACATTTAAATATCACAAATGTACAAACTACACGCCACATCCAACTTTAGCCTACCAATAAATACTCTTTATAAGTTTCATTTTTTTTATTATCCTACGATTCCATTTGTCTGCCTCACTATACAATATAGAAACTGCTATGTAACATCCTTAAAACATATGCTAATGATATGTCAAATGTGGCCAGTTCAGTCATTCGCTAAGTGTACCATATCCACTGATTATGTCGCGTCAGAGTTTGACCCCTCATGTACACAGTCAATGTTGTGCTCCTGTGCTTTAAATACGACTAGTGACAGATGAGAAGCACATGTCATATAAAAATGAATAAGACAAATCACAATGCTCAATACGGAGGCTGTGGAAATGTTTCTGTTATGTGAGCTGAAAAAAGCTTGATTTATAATGCTATTGTTGTCAGTTTATTGCTGAATTGATTGTAAACTATACCATAAACCATGGCATGATTTACTACTTGCTATTGTTTGTCAGTGCCAGGTAGTATTAGGTGTCGCGGTTTGGTTGGAAGGCAAGGAGAGTTGAGGTGAGGATCTAGCGATATTTATTAAATTAGAACAAAAAACACTCTTAAACACAGGAGAACACTGGAAACCCACAGGAGCAAACCAATTGCTCATTGTTTAAAAAGATTGGTCAAAAAGGGAACTAAAACACAGGTCTATTCTCCTGTGTTTTAGTTCCCTTTTTAGTTCCACCACAGTAACTCTGTGGTGGTTGAGGAGAGACCCTTGATATGAATGTAAAGCGGTATATGAATTACATTTCATAAACTGTAAACAATAAGAGAAAGGTTCGCTCTATGAACGCAAGAAGCATTTCAAAAACTGGGTACGATGAGATGCCATTATCCTATTCACCCAAATAAATCAGACAATAACTATTGCATTTACCTGCTTTAGTAACATTCCAGTGAACACTGCTAATAGGGAATAGAAGTGAAAAGGGAGGCAATTACATTTTAAAGCATCCGTGTGAAAACAAACCTAGAATGATTCGTAAGGATTTGAGGAGAAAAACAAGATTCTTGAGGGATGCATTCCAGTTAATCATTCATTTGATGAATCATAAATTAAACCAGGAAAACAGACCACAAATGCATGGTATATGTTTTTTTTTCCTTTTAGGAGGAAAAGATTCTGCCATAGTTCCTGACATCTGAAAATAGAACATGAAGGAAATTTTACAGCTCATTCAAACTGACAGATAAGGATTGTTTGTAGTGCAAACTTTTGATTTGAAATTATTTGTTTCTTATGTGTTTTGAGTGGAATTTCCCCAAACCAGAAGTGCCTCCCATAATCTAAAACACAGAAGGCTCATTAGGAAAAAGGTGGATATAAATAGAATAAACAAACTAAACAAGACACAGGTTAACATAATCAGGAACTATAGAAACACATGAGTTAACCGCCATGTAGATGTTAAGCCAGGTATTACGAGATGCAGTGGTAAAAAAATAAAAAGAGAGAAACATCAGAGAGAGGTCAAACTATAGGAAGACACTGGGTCCTATTTTAACGATCTAAGCGCATGGTCCGAAGCGCAGGTCCACTTAGGGCGTGTCCAAATCCACTTTTGCTAGTTTAACGACGGAAAAAAACGGTCGGGCGCATGGTCCAAAAGGGTTGTACCTATTCTCTTAATGAATCATGGGTGTGTTTTAGGCGTAACGTGCAATAAACCAATCAGAGTCTCATCTCCCATTCCCTTTAAAAGCCAGTTATGCTTGCACCATGGCAAATTTACATGGCAGAATTTGCGAGCGGAAAGACTGAACGCCTCTCCAGAGGAGAATTTTATTTTTAATACTTTAAAATGTTTGTGTGCTGTTGCGCATCCCCGTGTGTTTAATAAGCAGAGTGTATGGATGTGCGCGTATTACTAACGCAGCCTTTAAATAACACAAAAATACTGCGCTATTGACTCTAGACCAGGCTTTTGTTGGTCAATGGCGCAGTCTATTTCAGTTGCCTTAAAAAGCAATGCGCCAACAATGCGCCTGAACACACCTCGTTTTCAGACCAGCACGCCCATGGGCGGACAGATGGGCACGAGTGCAGTTGCTATTTGAACTATTTGGATGTGAAAATGATAACCACCTTGCGTCGCAACTATAATAGGCGTGTATAATAGGGCCCATTGTCTTTTTATCAGATGCTTTCTGATGCCACATGACAGGATGTTGAATTTCACCCCACGTTATGTCTGTCAGTCAAAAAGAGTAGTAATAAATAATCATGATTCCAAATATTACAGTTACTGAAGATGTATTTGCCTTTGGGTGATTGCTAGGTCTTGATATAGCTCGGGCCCACCAGGTGAAAACTGTAAGCCTAAATTCTAAGTCTGAACGATAGCAAAAATCTTGATTGATGTTTAATTTATGCCAAAGTTTGTTCAGACATCTTACTAAAGTATGATCATTGCATAATGTCTGCATCTGGGCAGGTGACTCAGAACATTCTAGAATTTAATAAGCAGGAGGTATTGTCATCTTGGTGGTCCGGCTGAAAGATGATAGCGGTTTCTTTTTTTCTTTTTTTACTTGTTTCTTTATTACAGCGGTAAGCTGACACTGGTCACTACCTGGCTCAGGTCATCACCATGACAAAAGCGCTTGGCCATGCAGTCTGTGACCCAGATAGAAAAATGTTAAAGACACAAATACACCCATAAACACTCAACAAAGAAACGAGCTTCCCTGTAAAATTAACCACTGACTGATATGGACGTCAAGGGTGATTAAAAGTGACTCTTTTGAAGGCATAATACAGGGTTCCCACGGTCACGGAAAACCTGGCCATATCAGGGAATTTTAAAACGGTTGTTGATTGGTCAGAAGTGTGGGTACACTGAAGGACTTCGAAACCAGGACGGCAACTCAAAGAATATCTTTTGTGCTTATTGTAATGTTGGACTCAGCAACATGTTAATGGATACTGTATCAATAACTGAAGTGATCCAATGTAACGATTTTGTTTTGCAACTGACATATTTGGTTCAGATGCTTAAGTTGGTGATAGAGTGATGACAAGTAAATCAATTCAAAAGATATTTCCAGGGCTTTATAGTTTCTCAGGGTTTGTGTGGAGATTTGGGTTGTCATAATCCGTCAGTATATCAGTGGCCTTATGATGGAGTGTTAAGGTGGCACACAGGTCGCAAGAAGCACTAGCTGAAGTTCACTTCAGCACGGACATTTGGACTCAAGGAGCTTTTGTACAAGTTTGGAAGAAAGTCAGTTTGAGGATGGAGAAGTGTTTACTTGTATGCAGAATATATGAAACAACATTCTCAAGCTGCATGATTGTCAGTATTCATAGATTCTTGCGATGTCCATTCAGTTACAAAACAACAACAACAATGCAGCTGCGTACATTATTAATATTTTTGAATATTAAATTCACCCTACATAGTGATGAACTTTTCCGGCTATACGTTTTTGGAAAAGTTCAAACGCTGTTATTTGTATCTTAAAATGAAGGCATTCTCCATTTCTGGATGTGAATTTGTTTTTTCTTTTTTTTCTACCAGATTAGAGTGTAGCACTTACAAAGTATAATATACATTTTGTATAACAAATGCCTGAGATTAATATCAGGTCTGTGTTGTTTTTGTTCTGTTTAGTATGTACATAATTTTGTTGTGTGTATGATAACTGCTTTCATTCTGTGTTTATTCATAGCCTTAAATGCTTGGTTGACCACAAACCCAACAAGCTCAAAGAAAGTCACATGATTTGCCTTTACACCATTTTGACAATTTAATTTTTTTTCTTGTACAACATCAACTTTATTATTTGACAAACATGCCGTTTTGGTTTAAATTTCTTTGCAGAATATTTTGTAGTGTTCACAGAATCAGAGTACATATCTCTGAGATGGATGTACTAAAGTGGCACATTGCTCTCTGACAATCAACTAAAAGCATACTTGTGTGGATGTTGGAATATGGAGTTGACCAGAAACCGTTAATGCCCAGAGACTGAATCTTGCACTTGGTAGAGGAGCTTTGCGAGACGAGTGTGAGGAGCATGAGGGTGAGCAGAGGTTTTGTCTGGCTTATTTGGACACAGGTTCTGCAAGAAGAAACAATACTGAATGTTACTTGTATTTACTGTTGTGTACACTGTATCATATAAATGTGAATTTACTAGAGTTCATAAAGTAGGTTTAATGCAGTTATAATACAAACAAGACATAATAAACTAAAAAAGATTGCAACTGTACATTTGTCTTATCTTTTTCACAAATAGACACAAACACTAAAGTGTTAAAAAATTTGTTTTAAATGACCTGACCAGGCATGCTGAAAGTTTTTACATATCAGGTCGCTGTCCCATAGGGATTTATTTGGATGAATTTCACTGGTGTTTCAGGTCTCCTAACACTATTGAGTTCATTTGACCTGTAGTTCTCACGTCTCTGAGGATTTTGGGTATTAGGAAAACTGTTGACACAACTGATGTCTTATCCCCCTGTGATGTTCAGTTTTGGGCCAGTAAACAGACTGTCATTGGAGCCAGCATTCCTCTGTGTGTGTGTGTGTGTGTTTATGCTACCTCTTGGGGACATGGATGTGTTTTTTAACCTTTCATGTGGGGACACGATGACCAACTGGGGACAAAATCTGTGTCCCCATAAGGATTACCATTGGAACTGATAGAAAATAGCATGCTATATAGCCTGTGCAAATTTCTTAGTCCCTTACTTGTGACCCCAGAAGGTGGTTTTACCAGTGTTGGAGTGTGAGGGTGTGTATTCGGATTTGCCCCTGGAGCCGGGTCTTGGTACTGCAGTGTGCATATTTAATAAATCTCCGCCTCATATTTACATGTATGGCGGGAAACTAAGAAGACGTGTTTCCCCCTATGGTTCGGTCCTGGTACAGCATTGTGCATAATAAATAAATGCCAGCTATTACATATCAATTAATACCATATTTGGACACAAGGAAGTTATCTCAACTGCTCAGCTTTTGATGGAAATCAATCATGTATTATAGTAAATTAATAAAGTATGATGAATATAGACTATCTTACGCTTTGTCTATAAAAATATTATCATTTTCAGACACTTTGTATGCTATAGTCTAGTAGGATGTTTGGATCTTGTTCTACAAGCAGCCATAAAATATCAAATTGTTTTACCAAAACGTTGAAAAACAAACACCTGCTAAACATAGTCAACTACTAGTACTGAAATCAGAAACCCATGGTGTAATCCATGTTATGTTAGTATCATGTTAGTAGATCGCGTTGCTGATAGCTTAGGCTAGCTAACAAGATAGCATAACGTTACGTGATTAGAACTACCGTAAGTACAGCCTGTCCACGCAACACAACCCCACACATTTGTATAGCGGCCAATACAAAGTAATGATAAAGCTGTGAAACAACGTAGAATATGTAATTATTGTTATCCTACCTTAGACATGTTGTCGGCGAAGATAATGTCCAAACTATCGTTTGATGTTAAATCTATTTACTCTGCAGCATAACTCCACTGACAGCTAGATTTAGCTTGGCAAAAGGTGATGATCCGGTTTCGCGCAGTAACGTTAGATGAGATATAGTATGTAAACACAGTAACGTTAGTGCAAATTAATTACGAAATCTGCACTTATCTAAAAACAACATTTGATTTCAGTACATTTACAATTACAATGTCGACGACTTCAGGTAATCAGGTAACGTGGGGGAGCGCGGATGACGAAACTTGGTGTTGCCATTACACTATATAGAAAAAAAACATTCCGCCAATTTTTTTATTTTTTTGAAAGATATCCATAGACATTTATTAAACCATAGCAAAAGTAAATTTCTTACTTAAGTTCATCTCTATTTTTGTGTTTATTTTAAATAAGACAAATCTGATATTATTTTAATCTCCAATATGTTATATCAGTTGAGATGGTTCTTTAACGCTGATCTAACAGCAGAAGACACTAGCAGGGTTTAAATCCCAGTTGTGCAGGCGGGGCATGTTGTAACACTGCGTTACAATGTGCCCCTATTAGAAAAATGCTATTATATTCTATACTTTTATTAATTTTATTGAGAAAACGTGAGAAAAAGGTGAATTAAGACTGAGAGTCAATGTTCAGAAATTACTAATTATTTATTTGTTTTGAACTATGTTGTATAGCTGTGTTTTCATGTGTTCGTAGTCAAAACTCAAAAATTAGTTTATATTTAATTATTAAAAATTCCCATTATTTTATATGAAAAAGTTTTTTTAACTGTCCAGCTGTACCTTTACTGAATGAGCACTGTGCCACTGTACGTCCAGACTCAAAACACATCTGTCCAGTTGTGCCTTTACTGAATGAGCACTGTGCCACTGTACGTCCAGACTCAAAACACATCTGTCCAGCTGTGCCTTTACTGAATGAGCACTGTGCCACTGTACGTCCAGACTCAAAACACATCTGTCCAGTTGTGCCTTTACTGAATGAGCACTGTGCCACTGTACGCCCAGACTCAAAACACATCTGTCCAGCTGTGCCTTTACTGAATGAGCACTGTGCCACTGTACGTCCCAGACTCAAAACACATCTGTCCAGCTGTGCCTTTACTGAATGAGCACTGTGCCACTGTACGTCCAGACTCAAAACACATCTGTCCAGCTGTGCATTTACTGAATGAGCACTGTGCCACTGTACGTCCAGACTCAAAACACATCTGTCCAGCTGTACCTTTACTGAATGAGCACTGTGCCACTGTACGTCCAGACTCAAATCACATCTGTCCAGCTGTGCATTTACTGAATGAGCACTGTGCCACTGTACGTCCAGACTCAAAACACATCTGTCCAGCTGTGCCTTTACTGAATGAGCACTGTGCCACTGTACGTCCAGACTCAAAACACATCTGTCCAGTTGTGCCTTTACTGAATGAGCACTGTGCCACTGTACGCCCAGACTCAAAACACATCTGTCCAGCTGTGCCTTTACTGAATGAGCACTGTGCCACTGTACGTCCAGACTCAAAACACATCTGTCCAGCTGTGCCTTTACTGAATGAGCACTGTGCCACTGTACGTCCAGACTCAAAACACATCTGTCCAGCTGTGCCTTTACTGAATGAGCACTGTGCCACTGTACGTCCAGACTCAAAACACATCTGTCCAGCTGTGCATTTACTGAATGAGCACTGTGCCACTGTACATCCAGACTCAAAACACATCTGTCCAGCTGAGCACTGTGCCACTGTACGTCCAGACTCAAAACACATCTGTCCAGCTGTGCATTTACTGAATGAGCACTGTGCCACTGTACGTCCAGACTCAGAACACATCTGTCCAGCTGTGCATTTACTGAATGAGCACTGTGCCACTGTACGTCCAGACTCAAAACACATCTGTCCAGCTGTGCATTTACTGAATGAGCACTGTGCCACTGTACGTCCAGACTCAAAACACATCTGTCCAGCTGTGCCTTTACTGAATGAGCACTGTGCCACTGTACGTCCAGACTCAAAACACATCTGTCCAGCTGTGCATTTACTGAATGAGCACTGTGCCACTGTACGTCCAGACTCAGAACACATCTGTCCAGCTGTGCATTTACTGAATGAGCACTGTGCCACTGTACGTCCAGACTCAAAACACATCTGTCCAGCTGTGCATTTACTGAATGAGCACTGTGCCACTGTACGCCCAGACTCAGAACACATCTGTCCAGCTGTGCATTTACTGAATGAGCACTGTGCCACTGTACGTCCAGACTCAAAACACATCTGTCCAGCTGTGCATTTACTGAATGAGCACTGTGCCACTGTACGCCCAGACTCAAAACACATCTGTCCAGCTGTGCATTTACTGAATGAGCTCTGTGCCACTGTACGTCCAAACTCAAAACACATCTGTCCACTGTGCCTTTACTGAATGAGCACTGTGCCACTGTACGTCCAGACTCAAAACACATCTGTCCAGCTGTGCATTTACTGAATGAGCTCTGTGCCACTGTACGTCCAGACTCAAAACACATCTGTCCAGCTGTGCATTTACTGAATGAGCACTGTGCCACTGCCCAGACTCAAAACACATCTGTCCAGCTGTGCCTTTACTGAATGAGCTCTGTGCCACTGTACGTCCAGACTCAACACACATCTGTCCACTGTGCCTTTACTGAATGAGCACTGTGCCAGTGTACGTCCAGACTCAAAACACATCTGTCCAGCTGTGCATTTACTGAATGAGCACTGTGCCACTGTACGTCCAGACTCAAAACACATCTGTCCAGCTGTGCCTTTACTGAATGAGCACTGTGCCACTGTACGTCCAGACTCAAAACACATCTGTCCAGCTGTGCCTTTACTGAATGAGCACTGTGCCACTGTACGTCCAGACTCAAAACACATCTGTCCAGCTGTGCCTTTACTGAATGAGCACTGTGCCACTGTACGCCCAGACTCAAAACACATCTGTCCAGCTGTGCCTTTACTGAATGAGCACTGTGCCACTGTACGTCAGACTCAAAACACATCTGTCCAGCTGTGCCTTTACTGAATGAGCACTGTGTGCCACTGTACGCCAGACTCAAAACACATCTGTTCAGCTGTGCCTTTACTGAATGAGCACTGTGCCACTGTACGTCCAGACTCAAAACACATCTGTCCAGCTGTGCATTTACTGAATGAGCACTGTGCCACTGTACGTCCAGACTCAAAACACATCTGTCCAGCTGTGCCTTTACTGAATGAGCACTGTGCCACTGTACGTCCAGACTCAAAACACATCTGTCCAGCTGTGCCTTTACTGAATGAGCACTGTGCCACTGTACGTCCAGACTCAAAACACATCTGTCCAGCTGTGCATTTACTGAATGAGCACTGTGCCACTGTACGTCCAGACTCAAAACACATCTGTCCAGCTGTGCATTTACTGAATGAGCACTGTGTGTAGAGTTTAGACCAAAAAGCTCTAGTTTCATCTCATCTCATCAGACCACATGACCTTCTCCCATTCCCCCTGTCTGTATGAATAAGTGTGTACAAGTGTCTTTTATACAGGTAACGAGTTCAAACCGGTGCAGTTAATAGAAGTAACGAGTTCAAACCGGTGCAGTTAATAAAAAGTGGAGAAAAGGAGGGCTTCCTAGAAAGAGCAACAGGTCTGTGAGAGCTGGAATTCTTACTGGTTGGTTGGTAGGTGATCAAATACTGATGTCATAAACAATAAACTGCAAAAAGATTTTTCATTAAATATACAATGTAATTTTCTGGATTTTTGTTTTAGATTCTGTCACTCAGAGTAGAAGAGTATACCTATGATAAAAATGACAGGCTCTTACATAGTGTGTAAGTGGGAAGCTGCACAATCCCCAGTGAATCAAATGTTTTTTCTCCTCACTGTAGATAACTGAGGGGAACACTTATTTTAAAAGTGCCATGTTGACACTGTTTTGGAGTTCAAGTGACTGCAAAACTATATTCTTTCCAGTTATTAATTTAAAATAACTTCCATATTATCTGTTATCGAATGTGTTCCATCCTACAATTAGTTTATTTTACTAACGTGATTGTTTCTTTTATCAACATGACAAAATATTTTGTCTTTTTTATTTATAATACAGAGCTTAACTGTAGAGACCTACATTTCAGTTGGATAAAGGAGGGTACATAAATTAACCAATATCAAGAGCGTATGTTGGTTGATTGTTGAGAGTTTTTCCATCTTATACACACACACACACTCGAGACCGGCGTATGTCCTGGTTAAGACTATCCGGGTCCCCACTCAGTCAACCCCTCCCCCACACCTGTGCACGCGCGCGCGTCTCTCGTCTGGCGCTAATGATGGCATCTCGTGACTCATTGGACGAGCAGGTGCAGATGCAGCTTCAATCAACGTGTTCATCTCCAAGGTAAGCTAAACACTTTTATTTCAAATGTAATTAATGTGCTAACTGCATAACAAATGCCACAACCTTATATTATGGAGAAGGTTAATAACAAAGCAGGCCTTGCTAGCGATAATTTTAACTTTGCAGAGTCGGGATAAGTCAGTATCAGGTAGTTTGCTAACGCGCCTATACACGTGCAATGTAAATGGAATCTATTAAGCTAACTACCACTATCAAGCTAACCGACTTATTAGCACGACAAACTTAATGCATGCCATAAATCCAATTTTTTGCGTGTGTTGTATAATTTAATCACAAATGTGATTGATAATCGATAAATGTGTGTTTTATATGATATGCACACCACAGTAGTTAGCTTGTATGTTAGGATGGACTACTATGACAATTAGCAAGTTAAGTAGAGTAGCCTATAGGATCTGTTGTCATTGCACTTCTGCACTACAGCGTGGTTAGGTTGTATTGCGGGAGAAAAAGCTGGCAACATCAGGGATAGGTACATTAATTATCTGTAGTAAAACTAATTAGACCATTTTTAAATATCAGAATGTTCATTTAAACATTATAATGGACCTACTGTATAGGTGTTTTATGTCGTAGAACAACTTCAAACGTCTTTAAATGCTTGAAATCATTGATTTCACTGGTATTTTAAGTAAGCACTTGACTGCAATGTAGGCAACACATTCCCAATTATACTATATAAAGATTATTCTTGTGTTATATCCCAGGTAGCCAAAAAGATCTGGGCCAACAACAGCCCAATAGACAGTTCGGCTGAACATTGGTGTGTCCCGTTATGTGAAGCATCCTCAAAGTTTAACTCTATACTGAGTTTGAAGGCACTACCAGTAAGTTAGCCGAGTTTCCACTGTCAGGACAGTGCGAGCCAGGGCTTTAAAGGGTTCGTTCATCCAAAATTGATAATTCTGTCAGTAATTACTCACCCTCATGTTGTTCTAACCATGCAAGTCTTTCGTTCATCTTCTGAACACAATTTAGGATATTTTTGATGAAGTCTGAGAGCTGTCTAACTCCTACATAGGCTTTCAGAGGGAATGAATCTTGCTGGCCCAGAAAAGTTATTAAAGAGATCGTTAACATAGTCCAAGTGACTACAGTGGCTCAATCTTAAGTTTATCACGAGAATACCTTTTGTGTGCAAAAACATAAAAATAATGACTTTATTCCACTAATCATTTCCTTCTCTCTGGGCCTCTAGTGAGTTTACGTAAAAACTGGCGCAGCGCGTGTGAGTTGTACGTCACACGCATCGCACACATGACCAGCCTCAGCCAATAGTGAGCCTACGTGGTGACGTACAACTCACACGCGCTGCGCAGTTTTACTACGTAAACTCGCGAGTTTTCGCTAAACAAACATGATAAATGTGACCGTCATTGGTATTTTTGTGGTTTGCTTAGCCTAAATATTTAAAACCCAAGCATCGATGTTACCTCTATAGGTTTACAATAAAAAGTGACGTTGATCATAATTAATTAATTTTGCACAGAATTGCACATTAGTCACACAGAAATGTTAATAGAGAGCCTAAGTCCCTCCCCTTCCGGTGGACCACCATGGGACCTTATTTTGGAAAAATATTGTATGGTAGTCAATGGCAAGAGACAACAAATATTTTTATCTCGTTTGAATTGTGCCTTAAATTACACACATGATGTTTGTCAATTTAAAAGATACATTTTAAAGTCAAGAAAGTCGCAGTTTGTTGTAAAACGGTTGAGGTATAAGGTTGTGAAATATACGTTATACAAAGACTACAAACCCAAAAGGCGTGCATTCGACGTAGCCTACCTTTTCTCTCAATGAATGAAGCTAACTTTACTGAAGCTAACGTCTGTCATTTCTTCTATTGTCTTACGCTATAATCGTAACGTTACGCCGTCATACCTGAGTGTTTTGTACCACTGTACACACTACACATACCAGCTTGTTGTTTCGCTTCCCGGGAGATGTAGTTCTTTGAGCGATTTTCACATAAAACTAAATGTTACTCTTCTGTTTTATGACAAACTGTGACTTTCTTGACCTTTATTATTATCTTTTAAATTGACAAACATCATATGTGTAATTCAGGGCACAGTTCAGATGGAATAAAAGATAAGTTGTCTCTCGCCATTGACTACCATACATATTTTTCCAAATAAGGTCCCGTGAGCTGGAAGCGGAGGGGTGGGACTTAGACCTAACGGTATTGAGAGCCTAGTTCACAAAAGAAAGAGGACACATATTCAGTCACGTTTGTTTTGTTTATTAGTGCAGTTGCCTATTTTCAGTCAGAGAATCAGAGGAAGCTACCGAAAAAAATGCTTTATTTTATAAGAGACGAGACAGGCTTATACTGACAGATAAAATAAAAACATGTTTGTGATAGCCTTTATTATTTGTCTGATTTCTTCAACCGTTCATAAATTTACCTTGTTTACAATGGTAATTAGCGTGTATAGTCTTTTGCATCGCGTAATCTATAAATATACCTTAATTCGATGGTCAGAATCCACATCGGATCACAACAGAAGGCATTCAAACATGAAAGTGAGTTTTGAGATAAATCAGTCTCTTAATGAGTCTTTAATGCTGTCAGAATCATCCAGCAATGCTGCTTTCGGCCCAGCACCGGAAGTAAGTGGGCGGGCTTAGACAGAACGCGTAAGCTATCGTGCATAGAGGCTATTCCGGCAAGCCGGAAGAAATAACTCGGCCCGGATGCGGCCGCCGGACTCTGGTGGAACGCGGCAATGAATGAGTACACTGGCCCGAGTCCGAAACTGATCCGACGCTGCCGGCGTAGGGCCATAATCACGCCAGCATAAATTGTATGATTAGCCGGAACTGGCCCGAGGCTGGGTTCCAAAGGCAACCATACCTTTTTTTTTTACTAAATTATCTTGAATTACATTTTAAGCCTAGTTACAAAATAAATCTACAAAATAACAACAGAAAGACAAGTTTCCATTTAATGACACAGACTTTATTACAGAAGTGACATAATCTTAAAGAAAATATATAATCTTGCATTTATTCTCACATTTGACAAAACAATGAACTACAAAGTTATACAAAATTATTGATGATAAAATGGTGCCGTGCAGTGGTAAAAAACAAAACAAACAAAGCAATTTGTTCCACTGTAAAAATATATTATATACATAAATTACATATTGAACAAATAAACATGACTCAATGCACCTTTAAATACACAGCATCATATACCTCCTCTAAATTGTCTTGGGTAGTAACACGTGCCCAACACAAGCATAGGTTTGCAATTTATACTGTACTACAACATTAACAGGTCCCAACAATCGTGATTACTCAACAAATAATTACTTAATTACTTCAATACATTTCTAGAAGTTTCTTTTCTTTTCTTGGAATTTTTTACACATACTACGAAATAAATTAAGAAAAAGTAAGCAGTACTTTTAAGAATGTTTAATGAAATCCACTCACATAAGATAAAGACACAGAGTCCTCATGAAGGCCAGGTGAATGAAAACTCCACCACACTTTAAATTCTAGGTGAAAAGTCTTTGTTTAAAAACATGTGATGCAGCATCCATGCCAGCAGTTATCAGTATGAAGTCTGTCATATAGGCCAGTAGGTTACAGTCCAGCTTTGGTTTGGTTCTGTCTTGACCTTCAGCCCAAATGGACTCAGGAGCTGAAATGAGAAGAATACACATCACATTAGCTCACAGCTTGCTGGAATAATCTATTGTTATCAGTATTGTTGTAATCAAGAAGCCATGTAATCTAAATGGCAGATTATACACTTATGAGATTCTTACGAACCCTAGAGGTGCCAAGGTCCACCAATGCAAATGCTGTGGGAAAGACTATATATATTTTCTAGTCATGTTGGATAACGTAATCGTACATTTTTGTCTATGAGGGGGGATTTATGACCAAAGTGTCCCAGTAGACCACAAACATGAGGACAAAAACTCCTAGATTTAACCGTTTTGCTCCTATAGTAATCTTAGGGCTCCGTGTAAGTTAAGTGATGTCACCGCTTAACAACACACGTTTATGTTAACTAAATTGGCTCATTTCAAGCAAAACCAATACAAAACTATTAAAAACATATCATTTAACGTTACACATAAGATGTGATTTTAAAAGACCAAACTTTCATAAACAAAAGCTCAAGCTAGTTAGCCTAACGTAACGAACGGTTGAGATGCTAATTAATTTTTATATAAACCATTTCTACAAAGTAAATATTCAACAGAAGCGTGTCAATTACAAGTAAGAGAAGTGTCAAGGACAGTTGTGTGTATTATTTGTGTGATTTAAGAGACTAAACTCACCTGAAAGCAGTGAACACAACATGAGAGAGGGAGTTTAGCTGCTCGTCAGTTGCAGTGGTCCCGCGCCGTTTCCATGGCAGCTCTGCACCGCTCCAGTGTTTGAAAGCGTTCCGGACGTTCACACGCATGCGCATTAAAACACGCCAAAGTCACACGCATCAAAAATTCATGATTTTGGATGTTTACAAAACCTCTTAAATTAGAACAACATAAATAAAAAAATCACGAATTCAAAACTCATTTTGAAGTTCGGACCCCTTCATAGGTGTAAGATCCTAGGAAAGGGCAATTGTGGCATTTTTAGAATTTAATTTGCCTAATGCGCCATCTTTCGGCCCAGCTCCGCACAGCCATAACCTAGCCAAATCTGGCAACCATTACTGGGCCAGAGCTGGCTCACTTCCGGCGAGCCGTAGTCAGTACACCGCCCGAATCCGCTGGCTGCCTGGGATCTAACAGGATAAGAACTACTTTGTCATACAATTGGCAATGGGCTATTTACTGCATTTAAACGTATGTCTCTTGCTACTTAGGTTTTCACTCATGGAGAGAAGACGACTTCAACCAATCCAAGATGCGAGTACCATATCCAAGCGGGATTGATAAACCATGTCTCCAGCAGCGTTTTATCAATAATTTTAAAGGTAAATGTTAAACTCCTGAATATGATTTAGTTGGAATCAGTGAAATGCCTGCAGTGATTGTCTCTTGCTCATGGGCACACTGCACAATGGTGGTTGCTATTACACAGGGATATTAAAACTGACAATTCAATAGCTTTTAGACATTTGATACACCATATACTGACATTTCCTTCAGCACAGTGCTTTAAACAATTTTGCTTCTGTGCCCAGCCTGATTGCAGTAATCTAAGGGTTTGACAGGGATTATTCCTGTAAAAACAGACACTTTTTTTTTTTACCTTTTATTTAACCAGGAGGCCCGATTGAGAACAATTTCTCATTTGCAACGGCGACCTGGGAGCAGCTGGGATTTGAACCCAGGACATCGTACACACAAAGCATGCACTCTACCACTGAGCTGCCAACTGCTAATTTAATCATCTTTTCTTTAATCTTAGGCAGAGGTGTTTTTGCCACTGAACTCATATTCAAAGGCGACTTTGTTGTGGAGTACCGAGGGAAACTACTGTCACAGCAGCAGGCAGACCTCCAAACTACTGAGTACAATGAGTCTGCAAAGGTTTTTCTTTTGATTTTCAGTGGAACAGTAAAACATGGTGGTAAGTAGATGTAGTGGCTTATACGTTAGCAACGTAGTAGCAACGTTACAATGCAAGGCCCATGTCTAAAATTAAAGAGTTGTTCTCTTTTTGTTAGTGTCAGTACTACTTCAGTGACCGCTTCATACTCTTCCCTACAAAGGGCTTTATAAAAAGTTACCACAAGTAGTGTAACATCTCAATGTAACGATACAAAAGTGCTTTAACTAATGTTTCCAAATCATTGCCACCTGCAGACTGTTACAGAATTGCAAATAAACAGATTTTTAGTTTGAGGCACACCGTTCTATTAAGCTGCATATCTGGGAATGAGAGATGTGCATATCTCCTATAAATTGCCTGGTTACTTGAACTAGTCATTATTTGTATTAAAAACAGCTAGGCTCATGTGAAACCCTATTCTCAGAAAAGGCAAAAACATGGTGTGAGTCAATTGTCCAATTTGCTATTACAAATACATTATTCCATACTATAGTCGCTTATTGTATTCATTGGTACATCCTGCTCAAATAATTTAAATTAACCAAATACTGCCTCTTCATAGTCGAACCTCTGTGCTAATACATATTAATGAAACATGTTTCTATACAGCATTGATGCATGTGAAGAGGACTCCTCCCTTGGGAGACTTGTTAATGACGAACACAGAAGACCTAATTGCAAAATGAAAACCATAAAAGTAAATGAGAAACCACACTTGTGTCTTTCGCGATTCGAGATATTACTGCTGGAGAAGAATTGACTTACAACTACGGTGACTCAAACTGGGCATGGAGAGCACAGGTGAGTTACCTTTTTATTTCTATATGCAATATGCCACCTACCTGGAGAAGAGTTTATATTTCATGCAATTTGTTGCAGACACTCCAAACATTTGTTTCTATCTTGGTTTACTTAGCAGGTTAACAAGGATGTACTACCTAGCGTGAAACCTGAGGTAGGAATTTATTAAGCGCATACTGTTTAAATCTTATCAAATGCAAAAATACATGTGAGTTGTTGTGGAGCAGCTGTTGAACTTTTAGGTGTGGCCTATGCAATTGCACATTACAACTTGTAACATTTCCCTTTGTAGATTGGGAGTATAAAGTCTGCTGCTGCTATAGTACATGCTGATTCAGTAGGAACTGAGCTCACCACAGTCACAACTGCAGAATCACAGCCTGCTGACACAGGTATAGACCACTACAACTCTAAAACCCTTTCCTGAAACGCTGCTCTTTAACCCTTGTGCATTCAAAAAAAAAAGTTACGCATAGACGCAAAATGGACAAAAATGTCCATACCCAAATACTGTCATAGAAATTATTTATTAAAAATGTTTTCCACTTTCACTGTCATTTTTTTAACCAGCTTCTGTTCTATCCATAGATACCAAACATTCATTAAGTTTAAGAACTTTAACCCTTTAAATGCTGGTTTGTTTACATAATGCCATAGGTGTTTTTTTTATTAAAAAAAATAAAAATAGTTTATTTTCATAAACTAAATGCAAAGCAGAATTTTTTTTTCTTTGCTCATTAGATTCTTGGGTGGGTCAATGAAGAACAACAACGTTCATTTTGAGCCATTTTTATTTTTTATGTAGTGTCAGATTTTTAAAAAAAAACTAACACTTAGGTCCGTAATGGACAAAAATGTCCATGCCAAAAAACTGTTATAGAAATATTATATATTAATATTTTTTTCCACTTTTACTCTTTTTTTTTTATCAGCACCTCTTCTATTCATAATTACCAAACATTCATTCATTTTCAGAATTTTAAAGCTTTACAAATTGGTTTATTTTAGTGGTGGGCGTTATATCGGCGTTAACGTGCTGCGTTAACGTGAGACTCTTATCGGGCAATAAAAAATATCGCGTTAATCTATTCTCAAAGTTGGGTTGGGAGCTGGGTCTATACTCAAGCTATGATGACTTTCACAGTGATATTTTAGCACGGATGTATAGCTACCTAGCCGAATTGCACTGTAGGGAGGCGAGCGAGTCTTGAACCTGCGTGTATGCTGTGAAATTACCACATCAAGCGTGAGCGCTGTCTTCCGAACTCGAGTGCGCACCCGCGAACGTACTCGAGTCCTGACAAGCGTGACTGACATACTGTAAACAGAGAGCTGTAGATCTCATTTCTGTTTCGTCAGCATTCTTTAGAGCATTTGCAGTACATCCGCGGCAGATGAGCGCAAGTGCCATTACGTACTGAAGCTTTGGTAACTAAATCAACGGTTCAAAAACAAAAATTTAGCTGAACAATGCTATTCATTCTGCCACCTCCTCGCTCGGCGTCGTTACCAGGTAACGGGGTAAACAGCGGCTGCTCTGATGACGCAAACGCACCTTAGTTTCGGACCCAAATAATATAATATGAACACGGTCCAGGGAGCAATCGAGCTCGGGTTCGGTCCAGGCAATCGAACCAAGTGTGAAAGCACCAGTCATTATTTGGGTAGCACACATACTCTGAATGCCTTCGGCAGAATTCAAATTAGCCATTTTAATCTGGATTAATCTAGATTAATTTTAAAATCACAGTGAGATTTATCTAGATTAAAAAAATTAATCTATGCCCACCCCTAGTTTATTTACATAACGCCACTGTTTTCTATAAAAATTATTACAATAATTTTCCATACACTAAATGCTACACAATTTTGTATTTTCTTTGATTAGTATATTCTTGGGTATGTCAGTGAAGAACAACAACATAAATTTTGAGGCATTTTAATATATATATATATATATATATTTTTTTAATATATATATATTAAAAAATATATTAATATTTTTTCCACTTTCACTGACTGTTTTTTCAGCATCAGCATCTCTTCTATTCATAATTACCAAACATTCGTTCATTTTCAAAATGTTAATGTTTTAAAATCATTAAAATTATTATTTCTTTACATAATGCCGCTGTTTTTTCAATATAAATATAATAAATAAGATAATAAATGTAATAGCTTCAGTGGGCAACACTAGCTTCAGAGCTTTGTCTGCTGAGGACCTTCTCTTCATCTTGCAAACGATGAAATGATCAACCAAACACCACATATTTAAAGGTTTGTAAGTGAGAAAACCTGTGAACTCAAACTTTGTATAAAACCTACCAGACTAAACAATCAGCATTGTGTTGTGGTGAAAAATAAAACAATGTGTTTAGGGACTTCTGAACTACTTCTTCAAATTCAAGCGCACCTTTTATCTCCATTACAAAAACAATAACAATTGAAAAAGTGCAATCAAGGGGATTTTTGATTGTCAGTACAATATAATTTCTTTCAAACTAATTACACACATTACATTTTCAGTAAACACATGCAAACTACCTTCTGACATCCTTACCAATATACCCACACAATTATAGCTGCATTATTTTTCCTATTGACTCTATAATAGACTATAATATGCATAAGTAGAAAATACAAATAAAGCAAGTATTTCTTTTATATGCCAAATTTGAAAATATGGCACAATCTAGTAAAAAAATTTAAACATTTAAAATTTGAAGCCTTGCCAATAGAATGAATGCCTATTTGCAAATATTGTATCATTTATAGTCAAATGGCCCTGAAAAATTTCAGTTTTAATGCGTTTCAATGTGGACATTTTTGTCCACAAGGTGCTGAGTGTGAGTATTTTTTTTATGGAAGGTAAAATTGATTTTTAAGGAAATGAGGATAAAATATTAAAATTCCAGTAAAAATAAACACCTGAGCAAAAATGCATGTAGGTGGCATTAACAAAGGCACACTTTTAACAAAAAACTAAACTGAAATGGACAAAAATGTCCATAAGGTTGCACAAGGGTTAATTGTTCAGGCCAATTTGTTTTGTGATACATTTCCTATGCCAAAGGTTTGATCACACCAACTGGTTTTTATTTATGGAAATACCTTTATTTCCACAGTTTTAACGAATTGCATTAGTTCAGATGTCACAGTGGATTCTGTTTTGGATTTATCTATTGTATGCACCCATTGTGTACACACAATTAGAACATACAAAGTTGTAGCAAAAGTTAATTTAACTTCTGTTGCACTCATGCATCCATTAAAAATGATTGAATTGCATGCCTATATTACAAAGATTAGAACCACGTACGCGGAATAAATGCAGTGGTGCTGTCTGATCAATACCTATCCTCCTTTGCAAGGATGTCCCATGTTTTTCTCAGTGTAAATGCCCTCTTACTATACTTCACTTTTGTTGCCATCTGTGTGGTTTCCTGTCCTAGCCCCCAAAACACACTTCACTGGCAGAGACACCCTGTCCAACATGCCCATCTCAGGTAAAAGCAACTTCCCCCCTACCCCATCACACATATCACTGTTGCAGGTCGCAAACTCTAGACTGATTGATTAGTTATTGTGTAAGGTAAGTGAAAAGTATAAATAAGGACTAACAAATTATGTTGTTCTTGCAGATGACAATTTGCAGAGTGAGCGCTCGAAGGTAAGCGCATAAGTGACCAGACTGGGTCAGTTTGTGGATCTGCACTATGTATTCATGATTGTCAAAGTTTCCAGTGTCTGGTTCCAAAGTCAAATGAACATTGAATTATACTCTTGCATAGCCCAAAAACGACACTTCTACATCTATTTGTTGCTATACTAATACTTCAAGCATAATATTGACCCCCATGAGTATGGACACTAAAGCATTTCTCATGTTCTGTACTTTAAATTTAAAATTACACAATGACAATGTGGATACATGGTGTTTTGATGTAAGTAGGAAAAACTTCCACATTTGTTTCTCATCAAAACAGTTAACAAACTATAAAGAGATTAATACACATAGCTTATGTTGGTAGCATGAGCATGATGGTTTGAGGCTGACTTGATAACTCTGACTTTAGTCGAATAACTAATCCATACCGCATGACCGTAACAAAGACAAGTCTGGTTTCCAAACCTGCATTTCTTTGCTGGCACCCTGTCATATTTACATTTAAAAGGTTTGTGATGTGTTTTCATTATATTGTTTCAAAGTACTGGTGTACAGAACAAAAGAAATTAATTTTCAACATGAAAATCTTATCATCTCTAGTGTCAGTCTGTCTGAAGTAATAGACCATTCAATGTTACTTAAATCCAAATTAATTTATCAACCTTTTTGTAGTATTGCATTTCACTCTTTTTTTTTTTTTTTTTAAACAATTTCTGGTACACTGATTGTTATATTTGGTTCAACAATTGCAGGCCCGGATTGACAAATTAAAAGAACACCACAACAGGTGTGAAACTCGGTATGAATCTACGGCAGAGAAGCGAAATGCTCTTCAACGACAGCGAAACTTACTCCTACTGCAATTGGCAAACTTGGATAAAATGGTGAGTCATTTTTTGTACGTTTACAGAACTTAGGTAAAATATTTTCTGTTCTAAAAAATGTAGCAGGTAAACCTAGCCTGGCTTACGTCAGACCAATCCTCATTCGAGACTTGGTCTGGGAACCACCTGTTCGTTTTCTCGTATTTGAGGCGTGGTTTAGGAATGCCCAGAGCCATTTATTGGGCGCTACGAATGTCTATTAAGTGCGCTTGGTTATGAAATTGTTTAACAGTTGCTCTTTTTTCAAAACAAACTTTCGTTCTAAACTACTTAAACACTATCTAAAGCTGCATCGAAAGGTAATTTCGCGTCTGATGCCATGTGGGATCCATAGAAACTTCTAAGATGTGTCGCATAGATGTCGTCATTGTCTTGCTGATCCCTCCCCGTTCTTGGATTGGTTCCCTTTTAAGGGGAAAATTTAGTCCATGGTGTCCAGGCTGCCTTAGCAGCGTGAATCAAATCGCGAACAATGCAGCCTGGGAACACCCAGGCTAAGGTAAACCTGGATTTGCATGAATTTAAAATAAGATTTAACTACTGCTATTTATATATTTCATGGAAAACATTTTAAACATTACTGTTTATAATTAATAGGCATAAGGGAAAGGGAACAGTGATTTTATAATTGTATGTACTTTAGTTAAAAAATCATTCTACACTTTCATTGAATTTTTTATTTGATTTTTAGCTGGGCCCAGAATCACATCCAGTCACTCAACCAGCAGAAGATTCTGTGATACCCTCACCAACAGACACACGGTAATAAGACAAGTTGTTTTAGAAACATTTAGTTTCAGAGCTGCACAGTATACATTATATTGTAGTAATTATTATTTCCCAGCAACAATGTTTATCAGAAGGTGTTTGACAGAATGATGCGAGGATGGCATTATTACAGGCTTTGTCCCAACCCTGTTAGGGCATACTGGATTTTTTGCACATATTTACGATACGTATTTACAGTTATGAATGACAAATTGTAATATAATTATATAAATTTCTACATTTTAAACAACTTACCACAAACTATGGATATAAACACCCTCTAAAGAAACCTGAAAGTTTGGTCGGCACTTTAACCTCATAGGTATTGATGAGTATTTATGATACCTTTTGGGGACATTGACCTGTATTTTAACTGTCCTAATGGGGACACCTTGGCTAAGTGGGGATTGCATTATATGCATGATAATATAATTTGTGTAGAATTCTCAATACCTTTATATTTGTCATGTTTGACTGATTACAGGTTGCCTTCCAAAATCACATGGACACAGATTCTAGCTCTGCAGAAGATGGGAATGAGTCCCACTCCAATCCCGAGGTAAGAAAGTATAGATGATGGCCACAGTTCATAAAAGTTTGGAGAATTAATTAATTTTATCTTGACTGATTTTCGTAACAGTTTAAAAGGCAACCCTTTCAATGTTTGTTTGATACTTTAGACCCATTCATACTTGATAACTTGCATTTAATTTTGCATTTATTCATGCAATTAGATATTAAAGTAGAGTAATTGCGTGCATGTAACAAAAATGCTTGCTTTTACATTTTTTTTTAGCAGTATAAAATAGAGGGTATTTTTTGTGGATGTTAGAAGGAAATACTTTTATTCTACAGACATTGGGAGATATTGTAGTTCTGTTTCAGTGACACAGACCTTGTATTTAGGAAATTTAATTAGCTGAATTCTGATTTCAGTTTAAAAAACAAATGCTTGGATATGATTCTGGAGACTCACTAAGCAGCATGGAAATAACAGAGGATGAATATGTGCCAGGGTCAGATTGTGAAAGTGAGACCAGCTCAGAGGGAGGCAGTATATTAAAGAAAAATGCTGCCACCAAGGCCAGTCCTGCTGTTAAAGATGGAACAAGAAAAACATACAAAGGGACCTAGAAATCAGAACTCTGAATCTGACACATCTGGGGAAAGCTCCATAACTTCTCTTACAGTCATGCACAGTCAAAAGACTGACGATGGATCTAGAAGATACACCAAAAAACATTATTGTTTCTTTTGTGAGAAACCACAATCCAAAATCGCCAGGCATCTGGAACTTGTTCATAAAGACCAATCTGAAGTCGCTAAGGCCATTTCATCTCCAAAGAACTCCAAGGAAAGAAAGCTCCAACTGACTATACTAAGGAAACAGGGGGACAGAGCACACAATGTAGATGTCATTAGAAAGGGAAAAGGTGTCATTGTTCCATGTAAACAAGCGAGTTCTCCAAATGTCAATCCAAATAAATTCTTACATTGTGCAAATTGCCAAGGACTTTTCAAAAAAAGATTTCTTTGGAAACATATGAAAAGGTGCCCACTTGAGGTGTTCTTCCAAAACCTGGTAGAACTCGAGCCCAATCGATTTGCGCCTTTGCGCAACCTGTACAGGAAGGAGTCAGCAAGGGACTGTGGAAACTTCTCAGTAATATGAAACAAGGTGAAGTGGTAGATGTCATAAAGAGTGACCATTGTATTCTCAAGTATGGCGAGCAGAAATACAACATCATGGGACACCGGCGCTCTGATCATGAACTGATCCGTCAGAAAATGCGTGAGTTGGGGAGACTGGTTTTGAAAGGAAGGCAGGTGTCCCTCTCAAATCACTTGAGGAATACATTGATCCAGCCAACTTCCAACACACAGTTAATGCAGTTAAAGCAGTTACAGGCTTTCAGTGTGAGACAAATAAGATAGTGGTGCCAACGCTAGCCAAGAAACTTGGTCAGAGCCTCATGAAGGTTGCCGACATTGTAAGTTGTGATGCAAGGATCTGCGGTGACACAACAAAAGTTCAAAAAGCAGAGGACTTCAAACACATCTATCAGACACGCTGGAGGAGATGATCTCATGTCATGCTCACAATACCCTAGAAGAAAAAAGGTACAACGCTCCACTGATCTTGCCATTTGCAGATGATGTCAAGAAACTCCATATATATTTAAAGGAGAAACAGCAAGAGTACTACAGCACACTTTTTAATGCACCAAACACCAAGACCTGGGCAAAACTGGCTAAAGTCACTCTTGCTCAAATGATCATCTTCAACAGAAAAAGGCAAGGGGAAGCTTGTCTGATGCCAGTACAATCATTCGAGTCTCGAGACACCTCTACTTTAAATGTTGATATTGCTGACTCTCTCTCAGAAGTTGAGCAAGCACTATGCAAGTACTTTAGTCGTGTAGAAATCCGTGGAAAGCGCGGAAGGAAAATTGCAGTACTTTTGGCACGGAAATGATCAAATCCATGGAGTTGCTGGTTAAAACACGTGACGTTTGCGGCGTTCCGAAGGAGAACATCTACATGTTTGCAATCCCAGGCTGTGAGACCTCATTTCGTGGATCAGACTGCCTGCGCTGCTTTGCCATGGAGTGTGGTGCTAAATGTCCAAAAGCCCTATCGTCTACCAAGTTGCGCAAACACATCTCTACAATGTCCAGAGTTCTTAACATGAACGACACCGAAATGGACCAACTTGCTGATTTCCTGGGGCATGATATTCGTATACACAGGAAATATTACAGATTACCAGAGGGAACGCTCCAGCTGGCAAAAATCACCAAAGTCTTGATGGCAATGGAGCAGGGAAGGCTTAACGAATTCAGAGGGAAAGGTCTTGACCAGATCAACATCAATCCAACAGGTATGTAACCTGTTAATCGAGTTTAAACTACCTGTCAAACATGTCCTAGTGACTTTGGAAGAATCTGTGCATATCTCTGAATACTAAGACTAATATTTCAGAGTGCATTGAGCCTGATGCTGGGATGGAGAGTGAAACCGAACTCTCAGATCATTCTCATGATGTGACATCAAGTGAGCCAGGTAAAGATTTGTAAACACATTTTTAAAAATGTTAGTCATTTCCATTAGTTAAATAATAATTAAATCATTCCTTCAAGCAGGCACTTCAGGAGTGAATAGCAGCAGGCCAGTAAACACGAATGAAGGTAAGATGTATGAACAGGCAATTAAATGTTTAATGCAATCAGAATATCAAGAATTCCCCCCCAAACAGCCTATCAGTAATTAGTAGTTTGATTTAGAAATGTATATGATTGTGTTTCTAAAGGATCTCCAGAGAGGACACGGGAGGTCATGAAAGTAACATCAGGTAAGGAACCTATCCAGTTATAGTTTTGATTTGCTTTATTTATTTGCTTTACACTGTAAAAAATGTAATGTGCTTTCAACTTATTATTATTTAGTAACTAGTTCCACAGATTTTTACGTTCACTCAATTTCGCTCTACAGATTGTTACCTGAATTTAAAAAAAATTTAATTGGCTCAAACTTTAAAATGTACGTTTGCTCAATTATTTTTTTAAAGTTAATTGAATTAAAACATTTTAGTTGGCTCAAACTTTAAAATATGTTTACTCAATCTGTTTTATAATTCATTCAACTCAAACGTTTTAATTAGGGGTTTCAAATTTTTTTAATAGTTTTTAATCAGTACTAGAAATTACAAAATGTTATAGTGAGGGTAACAAAACAAATTAAAACACATTGTATTATCTGCATTTATTACATTTGTCATACAAATACATTTTCATTACAACAACAAAATTCAATTCAAATTTCTTTATAATTACCAAAGCTCTTGTAAACTGTCTAGTTACAAATATATTGCATTACATGCATATTAAAAAAAACATGAAAAAAAAACAAACAAAAAACAAATTGACTAGTGACAAAATTGGTATCAACTATTTTATCAAAAGTATTCAAAAACTACATTAACCAAACAACTGAATAGGCTACTATTTGGCATATGCCTTCTAAACATGATCTTGGTCAAGCCAAGATTATAAAACATTTTTTTCTTGATTATGAAACATTTCTTGGGAGTTCTTGCAAGATGAGTCTTTAATGCACCTTTAGTTTTTAAAACTACACCCATAGTCAAAGTAGATACAGTGGAGCGCTCTTGCTACTTGCTAGTGTTTCAGCTGGTAATGCTTAAAGGGTTAGTTTACCAAAAAATGAAAATTGTCATTAATTACTTACCCTCATGTAGTTACACACCCATAAGACCTCCGTTCATCTTGAACACAAATTAAGATATTTTTATTTGAAATCCGATGGTTCAGAAAGGCCTCCATTGGCAGTAATGTCATTTCCTCCCTCAAGACCCATAAAAGGTGCTAAAGATGTCGTTACAAAGTCCATCTCTCTACAGTGGCTCTACAATCATTTAATGAAGCGACGAGAATAGTTTTTGTACTCAAAAAAACAACAACTAAATAACGACTTCTAAAGAGATGGCTGATTTCAAAACACGGCTTCCTGAAGCTTCAGAGTGTTATGAATCAGCGAGTCAAATCATGATTCGGATCGCATGTCAAACCACACAACTGCCGAAATCACATGACTTTGGCGATCCGAACCGCTGATTTGATTCATAGCGCTCCAAAGCTTCAGGAAGCAGTGTTTTGAAATTGGCCATCTCTATATTCATAAAATGATTGTAGAACCGCTGTAGTGAGATGGACTTTGTGACGTCTTTAGTGCCTTTTATGGGTCTTGAGAGAGGAAATGACACTGCGGTCAATGGAGGCCTTTGAGCCATCGGATTTCAACTAAAATATCATCTTTTGTGTTCGGAAAAGGAACAAAGGTCTTACAGGTGTCGAAGCGACATGCGGGTGAGTAATTGGGGTGAACTAACCCTTCAAGAAGAACTGACTGGCCTGGATGAGAATTTGCATTGACGCGTCAAAGCATCAGTGGATATCTTGGTCACACCCTGTTGGAGAAAGAAAGGGAAAAATGTATTATCAGTAGTAATAATTTACTTTTAATTTAATTTTACTTTTTTACAAAAAAATATTATTTTGTACCCTATATTGTAATGTACATATGAGGAAAATAGCTTAAAAATGATACGCGTGTAAAATTACTAAGAAATGGGAAATTTGTAATCTTGTGGTTGGAGTCCAATTGTTTTTGGGTTCACGGTTATTTACTTTTAAAAAGTAACTCACAACCCTTCATCTGGCACTTTAATGAAAAGAGTAAAAGTGTTCTGAGTATCAACTAAGACTGTTTGAGAACTGCCCTTTTAGACAATAGTCTAAATGGCTTTCTTTAGGATTAAATCCCTCTTGAAACGCAGCGCCATTTTATCATAACGTTAGTTGTATTCGTGGTTATATCATTCTCTTAACTTTACCGGACAATTTCAAAAGTTGGAACACGAAATAATCACATTCAAAACACCCACGTAAACCTAAATAGCGTACATTATTGCGTACATTATTGGGCTTACATTACACATTTGACATGTTGACAGGACTAATGGCCTTAATGAGAGAGGCCGTCTCACAAAAATAGCACACAACACGCTGAAATGTTAACGTAATGTAAATAACGTTCGCTCTCATTGACATGGGACTTAACTTATAAAATGCTGATAAATACGAAAACATCGAATTTGTTCAACTTTGTAAGTTTTTAACTAAAATAATTAACGTTAACATTAGTTTTATTAGAGCATTTATTCGGTGACGAGTTAACTTGACATAGACATCACTTAAATATCCCTATTTCCCTATACATAACTTACAAAACACTTCTAACGTTGAATATCCACACAAATAACACTAAATTTTTTTCTGCAATTTAATCATTACCACTTACCTGATGCGTGAACTGCACCCTCAAATTGCTGCTTCTGTTCGGTCTCCTGGTGAAAACCCACGAACTGCGCGATGTCCTTCCGTGAAGTCAAACGAGCTCTTGTACTATTTATTCATTAAAATTAGGCAGATTAAATTCAACAATTAACTAATGAACTATATATCTATATTAAATATGTAATATAGAAGTGTTGTAGGTCCATCTTCTCATCATAATGCAGATACCATCATAAACAAAACATTGAAAATACATCTAATTTCACAAATGTTGTTTTGATATATTATCAAATGTTTCTAACAGCCCATTTTAACAGCACAAACTAAAATCTATTTACCGAAGTAAAATATTGTGTTGGCCTTAATACTTTTATAAAATATTAACTGGATTTGCCTTTTTTAGTGCAGTCAACATTTGCAATTCTAAATGTTAACTGGATTTGAAAATATCAATTGATTTAATGTTTTTCAAATATATTTCTGCTGACTTAATATAATATGTCTTCTTAACTAAGCACAAGAAAGAAAATTAGTTCAACATATTTTTTTTTGCTCTTCCAACAGTTTATTAATTGGCATTTTTAGAGTGTATAAAAATAATCCAATCTTGCACCTACAACACATGCAGTGCAATTAATGTAATTTTTTTTTTGTCATCAGTTCCTAGGAAGAGAAAGTGGAGTGAGGTGGAGATTGCGGCTGTAGAAGAGAAAATGATGAAATTTATTCACTCTGGAGTTACTCCTGGAAAAGTCGACTGCATTGCATGCATTACAGCAGCCCCCAAAGCACTTGGTGAACGAGACTGGCAGTCGGTTAAGTATTATGTAAAAAACAGAATCACAGCATATGAGAGAAAGACCACTAAAAAGTAAGGTTGCTTTTGGTTGTTGATTCTGTTTTTGCATTTTAGTTGTAATTTAAAGGGTTAGTTCACCTAAAAATGAAAATTATGTCATTAATGCCTCACCTAATGCCGTTCCAAACCCGTAAGTCCTCCGTTCATCTCGAACACAGTTTAAGATATCTTAGATTTAGTCAGAGCCTTCTGTCCCTCCACTGAAAGTGAATGCACAGTATACAGTCCGTGTCCAGAAAGGGAAGAAGAAAGGGATGAAAAACATCATCAAAGTAGTCCATGTGACATCAGTGGGTTAGTCAGACTCTTCTGAAGCATCGACAATACATTTTGGTCCAAAAATAACCAAAAGCTACGACTTTATCCAGCATTGTATTCTCTTCTGTATTTGTTTGAATCCGCACTCATGAGTCCACAGTGACGCTGCTGACGTAAGACACAAAGCGTCGTCTCCTCAGAGTACATGGAAGCCAGATAACGCAGCAGCAGCGTCTTACGTCAGCAGCGGGATTCAAACAAACATGGAAGAGAAAACAATGCTGGATAAAGTCGTAGCTTTGTTATTTTTGGACCAAAATGTATTGTCGATGCTTCAGAAGAGTCTGACTAACCCACTGATGTCACATGGACTACTTTGATGAAGTTTTTCATCCCTTTCTTCTTCCCTTTCTGACACGGACTGTATAGTGCATACACTTTCAATGGAGGGACAGAAGGCTCTCTGACTAAATCTAAGATATCTTAAACTGTGTTCTGGAGATGAACGGAGGTCTTACGGGTTTGGAACGGCATTAGTGAGGCATTAATGACATAATTTTCATTTTTGGGTGAACTAACCCTTTAAATTTTGAAAGAGTTAAAGCGGCTCGATGTTGGTTGTAAATTTGGTGCTTGGACTTCCTCGTTTTTAAGTCTGCAGGCAAAATGCTGTGTCAGGTGGTAAGGAGTTGGTGTAAATGTTTTTCTAATTGCGTAGATTAGTTTTACTGTACAGTAGCCATACGACAGAGTGCCTATAGTTTTAATGCCTTTATTCAGGCCCCTTTACGTTTCACATTTTTATTGTGTTGTGGATTTAATTTTAAATTGATACATTTTTCTGATGGCACATTAGATGAAACGCATCATAAAAAATGTTGTAATATCTGGTGGCAAGCACGGAACCCATACTGTACTGATTAAATTTGTATCAAGGTCATTTTTATTTCTCTTGGATTTTTTTAATGACTTAAAGATTCAATTCTTAGAGCATTTCAAAACAAGACAAAAAAACTCCATTCCATTGGTTTCCTTGCCAATGTCGCCTCTGGCTTGGCTTGCTCAGTTGGGGAAACACAATTTTTAAAATTTCCAAATAAATCTAATTATTAAACTAAATTAACCATATGGACCAAATTACTGATCTAATTACTGATCTAAAGCCCACATTGTCACTGTATGATAATCAAAATATATTCTGTTGCATTATTTTTCTGTTTAACACTGTGAAGCTGCTTTGAAACAATCTGCAGTGTTAAAAGCGCTATATAAATAAAGTTGACCTGACTTGATAACGTTCATAATTTTAGACAATTTAAGAATTGTAGCTCTGATTTACTAACCTTTCCAAATGTGTTATTACTGGTTAACTACAGGATACTTAACTTTACCTCAAACATAATACATACTTTTAACAGTAAGCTTACCATGTATATGTTTAATTGGTTTGGTAATTACATTTTTTTTTTTTGTATATCTACTTGTTGTGCGCTCTGTCGGGTTTAGGGTGGGTGTTTGTAAAAGCATTCTGTGACAACTTTGTTTTAAAGGGCTTTATAATATAAATTAGATTGACTTTTATAAGAGCAGCAAAATCATATTCAACGTCGCTCTCATGGGACATAATCAGTAAATGTAGCAACTGAATTGTGTAAGAATGAGTTAAATGCAGTATATTATTGTGGCAGTCTTGGAGGACTGAAATTACTTGCAGTTGAAGATTGCATGTTGTTCAAGTTCATTTTTTAAGTTAAGCTGAACTAACTTTAAACCACCCTATTTTTAACAAACCAAGATAACTTCCGTAAATACCATTATGAATTGGCCAGCTGGCCATATTATGACTTTTCTATGTCTGTAGATTACACTGGTTTGTCCCCAGATTGGACATCCATGTGTACTTATTGATACACTAGTTGGTCAGGGTTTTGTCCCAGATGGGACTTCCTGTTAATGCCCATATAAGGAGTTGTCCCTGTGTCCCCACATATGTTAACCTGACCTGTCCCCAGATTACCACCTACCCTTATTTTAATGAATTAATTACATTTTAAGAGAGGTATTTATTAAACATTTTTTTGTGATTTTTGATGTGTTAATCTAGTCTCTAGGATGTCAGGAAAGGGTGTCCCCAAAATGTGGTAAATAACTGGTGCCCCACGAGGCACCCCAAACAAGTGTGTGTGTGTGTGTGTGTGTGTGTGTGTGTGTGTGTGTGTGTGTGTGTGTGTGTGTGTGTGTGTGTGTGTGTGTGTGTGTGTGTGTGTGTGTGTGTGTGTGTGTGGACTGGTAATCCCTACGTTATGGGGACAAAATGTCCCCACAAAGATGGCAATATCCAAAATCCTTGTCCTTGTGGGGACATTTTTGGTCCCCGTGAGGAAAACATCTTATAAATCACACTAAGTGATGTTTTTGAAAATGTAAAAATGCAGAATGTTTCCTGTGATGGGTAGGTTTAGGGGCAGGGGCAGTGTAGGGGGATAGAAAATACGGTTTGTACAGTATAAAATGCATTACGCCTATGCAATGTCCCCATAAAACATGGAAACACAACACGTGTGTGTGTGTGTGTGTGTGTGTGTGTGTGTGTGTGTGTGTGTGTGTGTGTGTGTGTGTGTGTGTGTGTGTGTGTGTGGACTGGTAATCCCTACGGTATGGGGACAAAATGTCCCCACAAAGATGGCAATATCCAAATTTTTGTCCTTGTGGGGACATTTTTTCCCCATGAGGAAAACATCTTATAAATCACACTAAGTGATGTTTTTGAAAAGTAAAAATGCAGAATGTCTCCTGTGATGGGTAGGTTTAGGGGCAGGGGCCCTAAAGTACAGTTTAAAAAAAATAAAGTACTTTCTAAGTAAGTTTAAGAGAAGTACTTATTACAGAAATATATACTTTAAACCAATATGCGTAAGTATGAACTGAATGTAATGTTTTTGGACACTTAATTATATTATTTGCAATTAAAAGTTTTATAGTTTAAATTTACATTAAGTGCAAGTCGTTTTTTGACTCGATTAAGTACGTCTCAAGTACAAACTCACAGTTAACCTGTGTCAGAACAAATTCATCTTGATAATGTCAGTTAACTTTGATAGAAAGGTAATAGATTACAGTCAACCAATCAGCTGTCCGCTGTTAAATTTAAGTACACAATTATATAATATTAATTTATGTCAACAAATTACCAAGCAATGCTTCATTTTGTTCTGTCTGTGGGGTAAAAAGTCACATTAGCGGTTAAAGACCACTTAAGCAAAACATGGTGAGGTCATGGTCAAATTACATGTCTGTAAATTGCAGTTACATAGTCTTTGAAATATGATTAAAGTGTACTTTAAAGTGTACCAAATGTACTGAAAAGCATGTATGGTAAACTAAAATATACTTTAAATTAAAAACCTATAATGCAAAATTCACTTTTACAAGGTGTTTGAACATTAATTTGCGTCGGCAATGTGCGCACACAACCACTAATGGTAAAAATCCACCCACTCCTCTTTTTTTTAATCCCCATAAATCATAAGCAGTGTCTCAAAACAAGCCGTTTGCAGATTCTAGAATTTGATGAGAGCGTGTCCAGCGACACGACAAAGTTGAGATCTTTTTAACTTTATGCAAATCAAGAGGGACTTTCAGGAGCGACAACCAGTAGGAGTGAAGTCAGGGGAGCACTCTTGATCTGTCATCTGCTCTTCGGTGCAGAGGCAAGAATAAAGGAGAATCACTAGTCAGCAACTGTTCTATAATTTATGATATGTCTCCATAGAGTAGTACTCGCTGTGCTGATTCTGAGCCTGAAGGGTTTTGGTAGCCCAGATAATTTGCCCTTTTGCTGCAGATAAATCCCGTTCATCATTAATATTAGGCATTTTATGTACTGATTCCATCCCTATTTAGTATTTTCCTTCCAAAATGTTTGTAGTGGCAAGAAACCATAGACTGTATAAAACAATGGACGTAATGTCCGCGACATCACCCGTAGGTCTCTGAAGAGCATTTTTGAAGCCCAAAGTAGGCGGGAACGCGGAGACGCTAAGTCCAACGTCATATGTCGCGCCAGTTACGCTTTTGTCATAAGTTGAATACGGAAGGCGGTATTTTACTTTATAACATGTTAAAAATGGATATTTTTCTTACATAAATGCATCGCTTCACTTCAGAAGGCCTTTATTAACCCCCGGGAGCCATGTGGATTACTTTTATAATGGATGGATGCACTTTTTTGAGCTTTAAACTCGTGGTCCCTGTTCACTGACATTATAAAGCTCGAAAGCATCAGGATATTTATATAATCATTTTAAAGTGAACTAATCCTTTAATTTCATTAATATTTGTTTATCCGCAAGTGGAGTTTTTCAAGTGCACATTCAATAAAATTAGGCATTTTTTTGTTAGTAGAAGTAAAATTGCAACTTACTAAGTAGAAGAAACTTCACATCTCATGACAATGACCACATACAATGAAAAACACCATAAAAAAGGCCATTGTAAGTGAATAAAAGCTCACTTACACATTAATTTGTGTTATGAATTTTTTTTTTAATAATTCACTGCGCCACTGTTATTGTGCTATACCCTAATACACAAACATATCATTTAATGGCACGTTAAAAACTAAACAAACTGTATAGCTGATGGCTTTACACATCATTCAAGCAGTCTTTTCTTGTCTAAATGACCTGCAGTGTGGACCAGACTCTATGCTGATAGTCAAAAGTCTGGATACATGAGGCTATTTCTCATGCTTGGTCTGCTGAATCTCCCACCAAGCTCCAAATAACTTTTTTCCCCCCTTTAGACAAAAACAGACAAATAAACATAGGCTGCCCATGCCATGAAGTGCTTTGGAAGGCATTTATGGGAGAATAATGTGTTTGTCTTTGTTTGTGTGTGTCATACTTCTCTTTGCTATTGAGCAAAATAATCAGGATCTCTTGGCTCCTGATGCAGCATGTGCACAGGCAAATGCTTCTGAAGTGCAATTAAATGAATGTGGTTACAGACCAAACAATAAAATGGTTAATTGTGCATTAACCCTCTGAATTTCCTGCTCTTCCAACCAGAGTTAGCTCCACTTCTGGCCTCATAAAATGTGTCTTGGTTGAATAATATGAGGGAGGAATATTCTAATGATGACTTAACTTTTCTTGTCTGTCATTTAAAATAAAGCAATGGAAAAAAATATAGATGTGTGCAGAAATCTTTTGCAAATGAATAGTGTTATATATATTCTGGCCCCATGTGCTGCTGACTGAAGCCTCTGTCTGCAGTGATTATAAATTGCATTTATGACCTGTGAGCAGCTGCTGGAGACTTTCTCATCTTCAAGTTCCTTTTGAGTTCCAGTTCTTAATAACATTTCAGATAATGAAAGCTGCATTCAGGAACTGTTTAAATATATTGTATAGTCTTTCACTTCCATATTCATTCCAGTCTTTCCATTTTAGTCTGGAAACTGCATGCAGGAAGCACTTAGATTTCTTTTTATAGCCTTCCGGATTTCAAGATTCAATTTTTCTTCATGTTCTGATCCTCTAAAGAGTTAAGGTCTAAAGAGATCTGGAATTAATTTGAGCCGAACAAGTCAGTGAGATCAAGTCTGTGTGTGTGTGTGTGTGTGTGTGTGTGTGTGTGTGTGTGTGTGTGTGTGTGTGTGTGTGTGTGTGTGTGTGTGTGTGTGTGTGTGTGTGTGTGTGTGTGTGGGTGTGTGTGTGTGGGCATGTCTTTGTGAAATATCAGGACACAAATGTGTATAATGACATGGGTATGACATAGGTATTACAAAAAGAGGGTGAAATATGAGGACGTTCCCCATGTCCTCACTTTTCAAAATGCTTATAAATCACTCAGGATGAGGTTTTTTTTCACATAAAGTAAACTGCGCAGTCTCCTGTGATGGGTAGGTTTAGGGGCAGGGGCAGTGTAGGGGGATAGAAAATACGGTTTGTACAGTATAAAATGCATTACGCCTATGGAATGTCCCCACATTTCACAAAAACAAACGTGTGTGTGTGTGTGTGTGTGTGTGTGTGTGCACTGACACAAAAAAAAACAGAACAAAATTGTACCTTTTAAGGTACAATTGGCCGTCACTGGGGTGGTACCCTTAAGGGTATATTTTTGTACCTCTATAAGTCAGGCAAGTTCGGTCCTAGAGAGCTGATGTTCTTCAGAGTTTAGCTCCAACTTTACTAAGCCACCACAGTATAAAACTCATGGCTCTCAGCATGCATTGTAGCATTAAGTATGTCACCATTGTTGAGATTCATAAGCTGATTCTTGATATCTGTGTGGGTCTAAACAGTCCCCCAAGAATGTATTTAAAATCAAAATTCAGAATGTCTGATCAGTGGCAAGAAAGTATTGTTGGTGAATATTATTTATTAACATTATAGTCAGTGATGAGTTTGTGATGAGAAACATTTTTCTTCATAATAATTTTTGTTTATGGCTTCTGATTTGAACAGATTATGTGTTTAGTTAACACTGAAACAAAAACCACAAACTCACATAAAAATCCAAGTGTCAAACTGCCCGACTAAAGGAAACACTGATCACCATAATGGTGACCAAACTTTTTTAATAAAACATCAACATCTAAACCTCTGTTAATTCTCATTAAGAACTTCTGTAGATGTATTTTTTAGATGACTCACTTGGACCGAACTTGCCTACCCCTGCTCTAAGTAGAGGAAAACAATGGTATAATTGCACCCTAAGGACCAATTGTGAACCTTTAAAAGTACAGTTATACGTTTTGTTCCCCAAGGAACAAAATTGTACCTCTACTGTACCTTTTTTTTTCCGGAGAGTGTGTGTGTGTTTCTATCCCGGTGGGGTGCATTCAACCTGAATGCACACTGACTCGTGGGGACTCGTGCCACCATTAGGGAAACAAGCCCATAAATCATACAGAATGAGTTTTTTTGAAAATATAAAAATGCTGAAAGTTTTGTGTGATGGGTAGGTTTAGGGGTAGTGTAAGGGGATAGAATATACAGATTGTACAGTATTAAAAACTATTATGTCTATTGAGTGTTTCCACAAAGATAGTGAACCAGACGTGTTTGTGTTTTATTTTCAAAATTATTTTATTAATTTATTTGGTTACATTACAAGGTGTTTTTAAGGTGTCCTTGTTACAGTCTAATTATACATTTAAGTACTGTGTAATATTAATTACCTACACATACTTATTAGGTTATGATTAGGGAGTTAGTTGCATGTAATTATGCATAATTTATAGTTATTACTAGTAACTACATGTAACATAAAAGAAGACACTGAAAAATTGTTACCATTTATTTATTTACTGTACATTTATTCGTATTTCTCCATATCTTTAGAAACTTTTTGGGGTTGAAAGTCAGTTAGCCTTGTGTAGCCAGACCTTCAGACTGGCGTCAGAAGGTCTGGACTCCAGAGCAGGTTTCATTGACCAAGGACCACCCAGAGGCCGTCTGACTGACATGTAAAGAAACCAATCACAGTTCGTTTTGTTCCACGTCATGTTTAGGGGCGTGAAAATGTAACTTCAACGTCCCTACGAAAACAGATCTGCATGTAAAACTCTTGGATGAATCTTTACTCTCTTAGCCGCAAACTTTACATACTTCACATACTTTTGAAAATCCATAGTTTAGTTGATCCTCTTAAGCGCTCATTGTCACAGTTGTGAACACAACGGCTTTCTTCGTCCACGAGGGGGTTTGGCACCACAGCATCTTTAGCTGTGTGTGCCCCAATTCAGAGGCTGCATCCTACAAAGTCTGCATCCTTCAAAAGACGCACGAGACTTGTTAAATGTGACAGTATAGCCGACTACGGCACGGCGAAGGCTGTCCCAATTCAAATGCTCCTTCAAATGCAGCCTGCAAATGCGTTCTTCATTTCCCATGAAATGAAGGATACAACAGATGGATCCTTCGCAACCTTACCTGAATTAATTGCGTGCCAGTGACAACAGAGTTTTAAAAAATTATCTAAATTTAAAGGAGATCTACTATATTGGCAATAGTTTTGGGACACCTGCCTTTACACGCACATGGACTTTAATGAAGTTCCTCTGCACCAAACTCGCTCATCCATGTATAATCCATTCCATGAAGCTCTCTACATACTGTTCTTGAGCTAATCTGAAGGCCACACGAAGTTTGGAGGTCTCTATTGACTGTAGCTGTAGGCGATTTTTGCGCACTGTGCGCCTCAGCATGCGCTGACCCAACTTTGTGATTTTATGTGGCCCACTACTACTTTGTGGCTGAGTTGCTGTTGTTCCCAATTGCTTCCACTTGTTATAATACCACTAACAGTTGACCGTGAAATATTTAGTAGTGAGGAAATTTCACTATTGGACTTATTGCACAGGTGGCAACCTATCACGGTGCCACGCTTGAGTTCACTGAGCTCCTGAGAGCGACCCATTCTTTCACAAATGTGTGTAGAAGCTTCTGCATGCCTAGTGCTTGATTTTATACACCTGTGGCCATGGAAGTGATTGGAACACCTGAAATCAATGATTTGGAGGGGTGTCTACTTTTGGCAATATAGTGTATATCATATACAGTGATGGGAATAACGGCGTTATAAATAAACGGCGTTCCTAACGTAATAATTTTTTTTCAGTAACGAGTAATCAAACTAATTACTGTTTCTCTCGTTACAACGCCGTTAGCGTTACTGAGGAAAAAATGCGGCGTTACTATAATTGAGCTGACTGAAGCGGTTTGCATCAGAACAGCTCTCTCTCAGTCGGACCTGCAACTCTTTTCTTTCTCTGATGTGTGTGTGTGTGTGTGTGTGTGTGTGTGTGTGTGTGTGTGTGTGGATGTGGGCGCGCGGGAGGGCGTGCATGCTTGTTGGGGGGTGGGGCAGTAACACATAACTGATGATGATTGGTGGGTGGGAGAAGGTTGAGGTTGATAGGTTGAGTTCACACACACACTCACAAACACACACACCTTTGACGCACACGCATATGCACAGCAGCGATGGCAAGTCTAACGACTTCAAAGGTAGCATTCGCAAACTGGAAGTATAAGCGCAACTTTTCCGTCGTTGAAAGGTGAAAGGTAAGAATGTTTATGTAACGTGCAACATATGCCCAGAGCCTCTCCACGTCGGTGGAAAGTAATTCTAATCTAACGAAGCACCTCACATCATCACGTGCCGCTTCAAAATTATAGTGGCTAAAAACCCAGTTGATAACGCTCCACTACCAAAGGAGTAGTATAGTACTGATAATAGTTACACTATAGGCCTACTGATAATATTTACACTATAGGACTACTCATAGCCTATTTACAATAATGTATTGAATTTGATAGTTGTCTCACATCCCACAGCAACATTACATTACAATGGTGTACATTAATGTACAATGTTTTATAACAATAATTTATTCTATTTAATATTCTATTTTATGTCCAACTCATAGGCGTATTTAACATATTTAATATTGGGGGCATCCAAGTTTTGAAAAAAAAATTAACTCAGTAGTTACTTTCCCTGGTAATTAGTTACTTTTATAATGATGTAACTCAGTTACTAATTTCTTATATCTCAGTTACTAACTAATTTCTAGAGTTTATGAATATAAAAAATAGTGATCATAAGTTCCCAGTGGAATTGTGAAATGTGAAAACTCGCTGGCTTTAGCAGGCTGAAAACATCTGTCATAACCCCTTCCTCCCATATTTAGCCTACTATACTCCACCCTCACAAGAAACTCACTCTACCAGTTGACACCCATAACCTTTCAACAACAAAAAAGTGTGACGGCTTAAACAGCTTTCTTCTTAAAGGCACTTTCAGAGAATTTGTCAGTTAGTTTGTATAGTTTGACGGAAGTAAGTAACATTTAATGCAATGGCGCACCTTCATATTCTTTCTCAGTCTGTTTTACTTCGTTTTTATTTTCACTCTATGTGCTGAGGCACTGAAGCTGTCAGGAATTAGCAATAGAAACATTCAGTTTGCTTGTCCTGTCATGCCACTCCTGACAACAGTTGAAAACATACACAAGCACATTCAAAAATGTAAAGTTGTATATTAGATTACTGAGTTAATGTCTGTAGAAGAAGTCTCTGGCTATGTGTTTGTCTCTGTGACAGCTCTCTGCTTCTCATGAGCTCAGAACAAAGGGAGGAGAGAGAAAGAGCATGACTGGGCCTGGATGTGCACTATTATCAGCATTTGTGAGAAGTGAACGTCCTGTTTTTGAACACCTGCCTCTCGCTCTTTCACATAACCTGCCCGTTTACTGCTCTCTATTAGTTTGTAGAAACAAATAAAAATCTTTTAATAAAAAGACTTTGTTAGATATGATCAGCATCAGGTCACATTTGATATGAACCTAATTAAATATTTTCGTTTAGTTAGTGAAATTCAGAAGGCTTTGTTTTTTAAGTTTTATAGTAAGTGCCTTTGCTTAAATGCATAAAATGAAGTCGGGATGGTGTTGGGAGATTGCATAAAAATCATACCCTACTCAGAAACCCCTAAAGGGACATGTTAACATTCCTTTAAGAAACGTAATGTTTCTTTGCAAAAGTTTTGGTATTGGAAATTGTAGATAAGTTAGTAGTTCAGGGAAGGAGGAGGCAGGAACTGGCGAACGATCAAACACACTTTAATAAATAAACAAACACAAAACAAACTCTCCGTCACTGTCATCACTCTTCTTTTTATCGATCTGGAGCTCCTCCGTAAGACACTCAAGACTTGTGTGGCACGCAGGTGACGTCATTAGCAAATTGCGCCACTAGCGTAGGTTACACCACTCGTCCGGCTTGCTATATACACCCTTCGCCCGTCATAGGCTGGGGGGTACCCATGAAACTGCACTCGGCTTCAGGGCCGGCACTCCGCACACGCACATCACGCACTGCGCGTAGGGCACCAAGTGCTTGGGGGGGCACCAAAAAATTTGAGTCGTGAAAAAATCATCACAATAGGCTACTAGTATGAATAACAAATAAAATATTTCTAAAAGCATGTTAATATACAAAAGCAATAGAAAAGTAATATAGGCCTAGACCAAATTAGTCAAGAAAAAGGTGAATCTCTGTGCCAGTCTCCCTTGCAGGTAAGACATTGTTTTAAAATTTTTTTTTAGTTTTGTTGCCCTTGTGTGTAGTATGCATGTCCAGGGGCAGAGGCGCGTCCGCGTCGCTAGTAGTGCAAAAGATCCGGGGCTTTTAGCCCTGCATGTTGAGTCTTTAACGGGATCCTGGGAAATTGTGAAACTTGGGCTGTTAAAGATGCAGTTTGTTTGAGAAGGAAAGGAAGGCCAATCGTTGGGGTCCTCATCGTCATATTTGAATGACAAATAAAGCTAATTTTCCCCGTACGTTACAGATGTGTCATGTGTGCATATAGCTATTAGTGCAGAACGTTCCCTATTGTAATTTCTTCGCTTCAATACATGTCTATCTGCCTCAGTCTGAACTTTAGAAAAACCCTGCAACTGAACGTGATGTGATTTTGCCAAATTAGACCGCTTAGATAAATATTTTCCGTTGTTGCATTTTCAAGAGGTTCGGCCAAGGGCGACATCTGTTGGTGAAAAAAAAAAAGTGTTTGTATATTTTCATATTCACAGAGTTGTCAAATTATTAGGGCTGGGAAAAGATTAATCTCGATTAATCGCATCCAAAATAAAAGTTTGTGTCTACATGATATATGTGTGTGTACTGTGTATAATTATTTTGTATATATAAATTATATATACAAAATAATTATACAAATTATATAAATTATATACAAAATAATTATACACAGTACACAAACATATATCATGTAGGCAAACTGTTATTTTGGATGTGATTAATCGCGATTAATCTTTTCCCAGCCCTTTTCTTCTGTGCAGTTATGCATGGTTATTTGCAGTTTAAAATGTGCACTTTAAAATTCATACTTCATAAAATTCATACACTTTTACTGTTATTTGCACTAAACTTTTGTGTTTACATTGTTCAGTTCCAATTATTCATTTGCAGCAGTTATTTTGGAAGTAAAGAGAACCTAACTAAGAAATTCTGAATGGTAGTTATTTCTTTGGTGGGTGGGTGGGTGGTTGGTTGGTTGGGGAGGGTAGGGTAGGGGGCACCACCATGCATTTGTGCTTAGGGCACCCAAATGGCTAGCGCCGGCCCTGCTCCGCTTCCCACTTCTGGGGGGGCCAGTCACAGCGGCCGCAGCACCTGGGAGGTAAGGACAGACAAGGCGAGAGAAAAGGAGACAGAAGGATGAGGAGATTGTGGCGAGGTGGACGAACGAGCGACATGGAAGGAGGCGGGAACCGGTGAACATTCAACAACTTTAATAAAATGAATACACAAACCTGGCGAGGTGGACGAACGAGCGACATGGAAGGAGGCGGGAACCGGCGAACATTCAACAACTTTAATAAAATGAATACACAAACCAAAAGTAAACCGCGGGCAGCCCCTCACGGACGACTGCCCGCAAATACATAACAAAACATAAACAAAACTCAACGTAAAGTCCAGGCCCGGTCCTCTCTCGTCCTTTCCTGATGTCGCCCGTCCTTTTATGTCTCCGAGCTCCCTCATATGAGAGGACTTCGAGACCGGTGTGCCTCGCTGCAGGTGACGCTCATTATCAGTCACGCACCGGTCTCCACTCGCTCCTCCCATGTCGCTCGTTCGTCCACCTCGCCGCAGAGATATAAAGACAAGAGATGGGGAGAGGAAAAAAAATATCTTGCTCCAGTTCCCAAAACGCACTGCCATCAGTTCCTTTACCACCTGGGTGAACTCCTCCGCGGTGCATGGTGGTGACACTGGATAGCCCTCGGTGAACAGCTCTCTGACTCCTCCGCCGCCTGGTGGACAGCGACGGCTCCTCTGGGATCAGGCAGGAGTCCCCCATCCCCATCCCCTGCTCCTACTCATCATGGCGCAGGGCAGCAAGCTCTGGCCTTAGCGAATGCCGGCTGGCAGTGAGTTAGACGGTCCTCCCGGCAACTCACTCCAGATCACCACCTCGAGCGTTAATGACGACAGACTTTACTCAGCCATGCTCGATGGCACCGCAGATTTCCAACAGCGGCGAGGGCTCTATGACAGCGTGTTCCTCCTTCTTCCCAGGTTTCGGCAGAGTTAAAGGTAAGGCATAAAAGTAACTCTAGTTAAGTAATCAGATTACTTTTTCAATTAATTAGTAAAGTCGTCCTACTTTTAAATTTACAAAAAATATCTGAGTTACTTTTTCAAGTAAGTCACTCAACTTACTTTGTTTTCCCATTTATTGACTGACACATCTCCTGTCCCAATGTTGAGAGAAATTGAGAGTAAGATAAGGAGAGCTGTTGTGTGCACTGTGTAAACATGATGGTTATTGTAGATATACATTAAATGTGAGCATGAATTTACATACTCATCTCACTTGCACAAAAACAGATTCAGTATTCTTAGTATTCTTAGTTCTTAGTTCAGGGAAGAAGGAGACGGGAACCAGCAAAAGTTCAACACACTTTAATCCAAAATAAACAAACTGAAAGTAAAAACGCAGGCAGCCCCTCATGGACGACGTCCGCACACACTCATAACAAAACGTAAACAAAACATAACATAAAGTCCAGGCCTGTTTCTCTCTCGTCCTTCACTGACTAAGTTTACATGCAGCCAATAACCCGTTCAAAACCGGAATATTAGCAATAACCCGGTCGCGCAGGGCCATGTAAACACCGGCAAAAACACGGAAATGCTCATATCCCGGTTTTTAAAAACCGGGATATTATACCTGGGGTACCCCTTTTCTAACCCAAATATTTGGTCTTGTAAACGCGTTTCGGCATATCCTTATCAAAATGTGTGTTCTGCGCATGTTCTATTTGCAAGGAATCTTGGTCTTTTGAGTAGAGACGGTGCATAAAAAAACCCAGCGTGCAGTATAGCGGAAGTGAACAAGTCGAGGTTAACATGGTGTGATGCAGCACAGCACCACACTTTTGGAGCGAGGAGGAGAAGCGGGTCCGTCTTCTTTGTAAACAAGTAAACCTTCTGTCTTCTTTCCCCCAGTTCGACATAATGGATGAGATTTTGGGGAATAGGCCCATCACTACTGCCGAAAACAGCGGGGTAGATGTCGGCTTTGAGGACGAACAGGAACAGTTACCTGACGACCAAGGTAGGTTAGCTCACCTTATCTGAGCAAAATAGCTACGTAACTAAGGTCAATTGTTATAATAAATAGTAATGCTACTCATTAGTTCCACAACTGCTGCCTACCCATACACAAAAGAAATATATATATATATATATATATTTTTTTTCCTACTTTATTTTGATTTTTCCACAAAAACAGAACAAATCACGTAATTACAGATACCATTGAAATATCCCATATATGTATAATAGTCCATCTCTCCTGTTAATAACAAGGGCCATAAAAACTAAACAAGGGTAATTCTAAATTAAGGAAAAATAAATGAAAATGAGATACGCAATTATGAATCTGACGAATTGCATTCATAGAGCATTCCACATAAACTACAAATAAAGGGAAGGAGAAAATAAAATAACAGTAGAAGAGCATACAATATACACAAGAACATCTGAAGGAGAAAAAGAAAAACAAAAAACAAACAAACAACAAAAAAAAAACATCTGCTAATTGAAATCACAGGTGTAAGAAGAAGAAGAATCTTAACTGCCAGAAGAGCTATAGGTAGACAGGAGTTTAAGAACATTCACTATCCTGCACACTCTAGGAAAGGAACCCAGATTTTATAGAAGTTATCGGAAGATCCCTTTATTGTATATCTGATTTTTTCAAGTTTGATAAAATAAAAAATATCTTTAATCCATGAAGAATGAGTAGGGGGTGTAGGTGACTTCCAATTTATTAAAATTAGACGTCTTGCCAGGAATGTAACAAACGCTACGAAATCAGTCTTATATTTTGGAGTGACAAGCGAAAGGGAGAGAGTGCCGAATAAAGCTGTGACCATGAAGGTTCAACATGAATTTTAAGAGTTTCAGATAGTGTTTTAAAGATTTGATACCAATATTTGTGTAAAGATGGACAAGACCAAAACATATGCGCAGTAGTCGCAGGGGCCTGATGACAGCGGTCACACATGGGATCTACATCGGAATATATTTTAGAAAGTTTAACTTTGGTCCAGTGGGTGCGATGAAGGATTTTACACTGCATCAGACCATGTCTGGCGCAAAAGGATGAGGTGTGCACACGGTGTAAAATCTTTTCCCATTGTTCTTGAGGAATATTTTCTCCAATATCCTCCTCCCACTGACATTTAATAGATGTGAGTGAGCTTTCTTGCAAGGTACAGATTATTTCATAAAAATGGGAGATTATACCCTTCATAGTATGGATGGATTTGAGGAAGGAGTCAATGGAAGTAGCACCAGGGAGGTTAGGAAATTGAGGATGTGCATCCCGAACAAAACTGCGAACCTGCAGATACCTGAAAAAATTATGTTTTGGCAATGCATATTTTTTAAGTAGTTGCTGGAAAGATGCAAACACATTATCTATATAAAGATCCTTAAATGTTATAATACCCAATGTTGACCACTGAGAGAAGGTCCTATCTATTAATGATGGTGGGAAAGCAAAATTTTCTGCTATAGGTGCAGAAATAGACGAGGTTTGTAAACCAAAATGGTGTCTGAATTGCTTCCAAATTCTTAATGTAGTTTTAACAATAACATTTTTAGTATAGGGAGAGGATGAACATTTAATTGGAGCATGTAATAATGCTGCTAGCGAGGTCGGCATACATGAGGTAGCCTCCATGGTAAGCCACACAGATGAATCGTGGGAGTGATCTTGATTTAACCAGTATTGCATGGCCCTAAGATTTGTAGCCCAATAATAAAACTGAAAATTAGGTAGGGCCATACCCCCAATAATTTTAGGTCTCTGAAGAAATGCCTTTCGAATTTTTGGGATCTTTTTATTCCAAATGAATCTCAAAATCAGGGAGTCAATTTTCCGAAAAAAGTATAAAGGAAGGAAAATGGGTATACACTGAAAGTAGTAAGAGAATTTTGGAAGAATATTCATTTTAACCGAGTTGATTCTTCCAGCCAAGGACAGGGGAAGTAGTGACCAGCGCTCAAAATCTTTCTCCATCTGGAGTAGCAAATTAGAAAAGTTATATTTAAAAAGATCTTTAAATGTATCTGTGACGCAAACACCAAGATAAGTAAATCTATGTTGTGAAATCTTAAATGGAAAGTTATGTAAAGGGTAGTTCCTAGCCGCAGAATTTAGTGGAAAAATCTCACTCTTGCTTAGATTTAATTTATAACCAGAAATTAACCCAAAGGATTTTAAGAGACTAAGAGCTGCAGGTATAGACCTATCCAAATCCGAAATGTAGAGAAGGAGATCGTCGGCATACAAAGAAACTTTTTGCACTGTGCCCATTCTTTTGATGCCCATTATAGAAGAATTAGATCGCAGTGCAATGGAGAGGGGCTCAATAGCAATGGCAAAGAGAAGTGGACTCAAAGGGCATCCCTGGCGGGTGGACCGGTGGAGGGGAAAGTATGCTGAACGAGTATTATTGGTTCTGACAGATGCTTGTGGGGCAGAATACAGTAGCCTCACCCAAGAAATAAATCTGTGGCCAAAACCAAACTTCTCTAGAGTGTAAAAAAGATACTTCCACTCCACCCGGTCAAAGGCTTTTTCTGCATCTAATGAGATTACAGCCTCTGGGACAATAGAAGAGGAGGGATTGTATACAATATTAAACAGTCTCCTTATATTAAAAAACGAGTGTCTATTTTTAATAAACCCAGTCTGATCTGGAGAAATAATAGAAGATAAGGCGGATTCCAAACGTAATGCTAGCAACTTTGATAAGATTTTAAAGTCAACATTAAGGAGACTGATCGGGCGGTAAGAAGCGCAGTTAAGGGGATCTTTATTTTTCTTTAAAATTAAAGAGATAGAAGCCTGGTTCAGTGTTTGGGGGAGCATGAATGAATCAAATGACTCAAAATACATGTCAATAATTAAGGGCCAATTTATCTAAAAATATTTTATAAAACTCTACTGGATACCCATCTGGCCCTGGACATTTACCATTCTGCATAGTGGCAACTGCCCGAGTTAGTTCTTCTGTAGTGATAGGATTTTCTAACTGATCAGCAGAGTCAACAGTGGGTATATTCAGCTCACTAAAAAAGGCATCAAAAGCAAGAGGGTTATCAGTATGTTCAGATGCATATAGAGAAATAAAATAATCTTTAAAATGATCATTAATTAACTGGGGATTTGTTGTTACCCTGACGAAGTTTGAATCTGAGGAATTAGATGAGAGGATGAGTCTTGTTTTAGTTGATGGGCCAGCAGCTTACTTGCCTTGTCACCCTCTTCATAGTACTTGTACCTGGATCTAAGCATTAAATTCTCTGCATAACATGATGAAAGAATGTCAAATTCAGCCTGTAGAGCAAGGCGCTCCTTATACGTATCTGGGGAGGCAGAGACTGCATAGATATTATCTAGATGAGCAATTTTCTGAATGATCTCAGATATTTTATGTTTCCTCATTTTTTCCCTATATGCAGTGTATGAAATAATTTCCCCCCTTAGGTATGCCTTCATAGTTTCCCAAAGAAGGGATGCTGAAACATCTGAAGACTTGTTTGTTGATATAAACATATCTATTTGATTAGATACAAAGTCCACAAAATGTTTGTCTGACAATAGACGGGTATTTAAACGCCAAGGCGGCCGTGTGCCATCAAGCCCTCTGAAACAAACCTTCATACTAACCGGTGCATGGTCTGAAATAACGATAGCGTTGTATGAGCATGTCTCAACAGAAGAAATTAACCTATTATCTATCAAGAAAAAGTCAATCCGAGTAAAGGTATGATGCACCTGAGAAAAGAATGAGTATTCCTTCCCAGAAGGGTTAAAAAAACGCCAAGGATCAGAGACTTTAAACTCCTCCATAAAAGACTGAATCACCTGTGCAGACTTTGATGGCGTGTTGTGTCTAACAGAAGAGCGATCGAGTTTGGGATTAATCCAGCAATTAAAATCACCTCCTAAAATAAGATGATGCGAAGAGGTATCAGGCAGTGCAGAAAATAAATGTCGGAAAAATTATCGTTATCCCAGTTAGGTGCGTAGACATTCGCGAGGAGAACTGGAAAATTATTGATTTTACCAGAGACAATGACAAATCTCCCATTAGAATCTGCTATGACATCAGAGCACATGAAGGAACTGACCTGTGTATAAGAATTGCTGCACCCTGGCTTTACCCTGAAATTTGGAGTGGAATACCTGACCAACCCATCTTCTCCTTAACACTAGGTGGTCATGAACTTTAAGATGTGTTTCCTGAAGATAGACAATTTGGGCCCCTAGATGTTGGAGATGATGTAATATCTTACTACGCTTAACTGGATTGTTCACTCCATTACAGTTCCAGCTAACGAAAGTGAAGCTCCTCCCACCTAGAAGTTGTGTCATTCTAGGTTGTATCATACACGATATGGATCAAATTTTGTGTGAAAGACAGAAAAATTGCAGAGACCAAGGTAAGGAGAAGAAGAAAGAAAAAAAAAAAAAACGCAACAGGACCCTTTTCCCACCCCCACCCGCCCGGCAGAAGCATCCCCCCAACTGAGACACGCGCATACCCTTTGAACATACAACCACAGTTAACTTTATGCCGCCTGTGAGAAAGTGAAATTATAATACAAAATAGAACACAGTGAAATGTAAACTAAGGGTTAAACTTCCACGACGGCAATAACACACACATGTGCAAACTTGTGTTAGACTAAATTAAACCTGATTATTATTAGAGACAACATTCTTAGACAAATTATCGAGCAGGAGGACTGTGTCGTTAGCCATATTCTGTCAGTTCGTTTGGACAAAACGTGTTGAGTCAAACTAACTCCAGTACATTATTTACCTCAGGTGTTTGCAGGCACAACAGTCTTTTTTATAAAGTCAGATGCAGCGGACGGGTCCTCAAACTTATGTACAGCACCATTGGGAAGAGTGATCCGCAACACAGCAGGAAACAGAAGGCCAAATTTAACCCCGGGGCATGAGTGCAGGAGACGTTTTGAATCCTTGAAAGCAGCCCGCTTTCTTAACAACAGCCGTTGTGTAGTCCGCAAAGATAGATAACTTATTCCCATCGTGAATCAGAGGAGATAGCTGTGCGCGCGTCGAGAATCTCATCCCGGGCTTGGAAGTAGTGAACTCTGATGACCATGGGATGGGGTTCCCCCTTCCGTGGCCTCTCGCGCAGTGTGCGATGTGCCCGATCTAGTAGAGGTTTCTCCTGGAGATGCAGCAAACTCTGCAAAGTTGCGCAACACAGTCAGCTGGGCGCGAACCCTCGGCTCCCTCTGGTAGACCAACGAGGCAAATGTTATTCCTTCTGGATCTTCCTCCAGATCTTCACATTTGGCATCCAGTTGTCCCACCTGTTTTTGCAGCGTGGAGATAACTGATTCCATTTCAATTATGCGGTCACTGTGATCGGATGCTGAACGCTCCAGATCTTTGATCGTGTCGGCGTTGGCGTCCACTTTCTGCTGCATAGGGCCTAGCCAGCCTGTAACCTCCTGTCTAACTGTGGCGATCTCTGACCGTAAGTCTGTTGACAGGAGTCAATTTTCGTGCATATGTCATTTTGACCGACTCCAGCATGCTCTGGAGGAGAGTTATGTTCGTAGATGAACTGTCAGTAGATTTGGTGTTTGCTGAGGCCTCATCAGCATCTTCCGACGAGTGAACAGTTTTGCCGCGGCCGCTCTTACCCGCGTCCGTTTTCGCTCGAGATGACGACATATTCATGAATTGCCGTCGATATAAATTGTCCTAGTAATGTTAATAACCTAGTTTTACAACATGTATGAAAGAATTATACAAAACTGTGCCAATAAATGAGTAAATGTAACACTTTTTCACAGAGGCGGGGATACACGTCCTTACATCCTTCGTAAGGAACAGCGCCCCAAAAGAAATATATTTGAAAAATATTTTCAGTATATATTTTGGAATATATGCAAATATTTGACATTGGCCCAAAAAATATTTTTCACACTTAACATCATATATTTTTGTTATATTTCAGAAATTGTGTGGGACAGCTCCAGCTACATTTCCCATCTCTTGCTCAATTTCTCTCCTTCTATTAATAAAGACCATGAGGCACAGTAGTGTCAAGTGCTGCTGGTGGATCAGTACCAGTGCCAAAGCGCAAACAAAGACTATCGCCATCTGCCCCAAACTATTCATTATCCGCCTGCTGCTGCTGTTGTTGTTGTCTTTGGATACAGGAAGAAGAATCGGAAATGACGCATATTGCGTCTTAATGTTGCCCGTACGTCCAGGCGCTAACCGTGCGTCGCCGTTTACATCGGGATATTGGCGACTGATTACACATTCCATGTATACAGGAGTAACTCTCTCTGCTCACGCATGTAAACGGGTTATCCCGAATGTTTCAGAAACCCGAATAGTGACCTTAACCCAACCATAACCCGAATTTTAACAGCTTGTAAATGTAGTCACTGTCGTCGCTCCTCCTTTTATGCGCACAAGCTCCTCCGTAAGACACGAGACCGGTGCGGCGCGCAGGTGGAGCTCATTATCACTCACCACCGGACTCGCCCCGTTCTCACAGTCCCTCGGCTTCGTCCTGCTTGCCACAGTAGTATATTAATATTACATTTAAAGTAAATATATTTTAAATGTCCCTCCCTGCAGCCTAAATTGCTGGCATAAGCTCCAGCATCCTTACAACCCTAGAGGGCAAATGCTTTGGAGAATGGATAGATGGATATTTGTTATGTACTGAATTGTATTTGTTACTTCATCATTACACAGATACGTAAATATAGTATATTTAAATACATCATTTAAATCCATCAGCACTCTTTGCATTTGATCCTAATTTACTCAATTTAAGGATAAAAAATTCGATTTGGTCTTTATTTGGTTGAAGATAAATGAGTGGAATGTTTTTTTTTTTTTACAAAAGTTTGAGACAAAAGGTGCAAGAAATTACAAAGAGTAAAACACATTAAAGCAAAAATGGTTACAAAACACCTCTGCTTTTTACTATTAGGGGACCTGAGTCTTGGGATAATATCCATGAAGTAATTTCTTATATCTCCTGAAAATAAAAATATGATGTCATGTTCTTCTCAATATCAGCCTGATGCACAATAGGATCTTTAGACTGGCCATGTAAATGAACCGTTCAGAAAGAGGTTGTGTTACTTTACAGTGGTTTGTTCATTCCTGACAGGCTGAATGATCAAAGAACTCCAGGATATTATGTGTGTGTGTGAAGAGAGTCTGATATGAAATAGTGTAATGTGAGTCTTTGTACTGAATTGAACAGTTTGGTAAAATGGATTACAGTTATAAGTGATTAAATTTGCATTTGCTGCACTCTGTGCAGGCCAGTCAAGTTCCTCCACACCAAATTCGCTCATCCATGTCTTTATGGACCTTGCTTTGTGCACTGGTTCGCAGTCATGTTGGATTAAGAAGGGGCCATCCCCAAACTGTTTCTGCAAAGTTGGGTACATGAAATTGTCCAAACTGTCTCGGTATGCTGAAGCATTAAGAGTTCCTTTCACTGGAACTAAGGGGCCAATCCTAACCCCTGAAAAACAACCGCACACCAAAATCCCTCCTCCACCAAACTTTACACTTGGTACAATGCAGTCAGGCAAGTACCATTCTCCTGGCAACCACCAAACCCAGACTCATCCATCGGATTGCCAGACAGAGAAGCGTGATTCGTCCAGATAACACATCTCCACGGCTCTAGAGTCCAGTGGTGGCGTGCTTTACACCACTGCATCTGACACTTTGCATTGCACTTGGGGATGTATGGCTTGGATGCAGCTGCTTGACCATGGAAACCCATTCCATGAAGCTCTCTACACACTGTTCTTGAGCTAATCTGAAGGCCACATGAAGTTTGGAGGTCTGTAGCTATTGACTCTGCAGAAAGTTGGCAACTACTGCGCACTGTGCGCCTCAGCATGTGCTGACCCCGCTCTGTGATTTTACACGGCCTACCACTTTGTGGCTGAGTTACTGTTGTTCCCAATTGCTTCCACTTTGTTATAATACCACTAACAGTTGACTGTGGAATATTTAATAGGAAGGAAATTTCACAAACCCATGGTTACAAGGCATGCTCCTTGTGCAAGCAGGTTGTCATGTTGGTTATGGTAACAGACGTTTCAGGCGCTGGGTAATATAATTGCGTCTGCTGCACCCATGGTACGGCAGCAAAGTCCCTTGATTATTACGCAGGAATGAGAGGCATCTTCTCCTCACAACCAAAAACACACTTCTTTGGTGACATTGTTGAAAAATCTCTTGGCTTCCGCTACCCGAACAAAGCTTGTTGATGGATGTGCTCTTGCTGGGTGATGTGTGCACGTGCTCTTCAGGGAGAAGTGCCCATACAAGGAATTCCGCCCTTTATGCGTAATTCAGGGCTATTCTCGGAAGAAAAATCTTTGGGAATTTTATATGAATCCTGAAGGTGTGTATTTGGCACAGCAAAACTCAGTCATACGTCCAACTTGTTTTTTTACTTTGGCCATGTGTAGCATGAGAATCCAACTCTTTACCAATGTAAGTAAGTCAGAATGCATGAAATACCATTCATAGCCTATTTTTTTTTTTTTTTTTACTGGAGGTCTAGTGCTGTGTTCAAAATCGCCCCCAATTCCCTCATTCACTATTCCTTACATTACTCTATTAATAGTGGTGCACTTGAAAACGAGTGAGTGAATTGTGTGCGCCTGAAGGGTTGCCGCTTGTGCATAGTTTGTGCTTGCTGTTTAATTTAAAAAGTAGCAAACTGGCAGCTTCCTTACTAAAGAAAATATTTATCTTGAACTCTGCCATGGAAACTAGCATGTATAAACCCTAATTAAACAATTTAATAATCAATTATTAAAAATCAATAATCATGGATGATTGATTCAGCTGCGGGCGCCATCTCCTGGCAAGACTCGGTAATTCATTCAGTGTGCGACTCTCACAGTGCATTGTGGGTATTCTCTAGCCGTTGAGCATCAGTTGCACACATGTTGCATTGACTGAATGAGTGCACTCAATAATGTCCACTATGGTTTCTGACACCACTACAAATGGCTTTCCTCTCAAATAGTGCTCTATTTAAGGTTATAGGGGGCGATTTCATCCCTATAGTCATCATGTTCAGATGCATGGTATTCAAGCAAATGCCATCAGATAAAAAATCTAAACCTGACAGCTTCTGCTAGAAATCTTATAATGGTCCATGGTTGGATCTTTCATTGCAGGACATTGATCCAAAACAAACATCAAAATCAACACAAAACTGTGTTCCTGAACACAAAATGAAGCTTCTGCCATGGTCATCCTAGTCCCCTGACCCAAACCCTATAGAAAATGAGTGGGGTGAACTGAAGAGAAGCGACACCAACATGGAGCTGGGAGTTTGAAGGATCTGGAGAGATTCTGTATGAAGGAATGGTCTCTGATCTGTTATCAGGTGTTCTTCAAACTCATCAGGCATTATAATAGACCTATTTTGGGAAAAGGACGTTGTGATAATTAGGTGCCAATAATTGTGGCCAACGGTAACTAGCGAAAAGCATTTATTTCATAATGAGATTTCTCTCCCACTTTACAATCGTGTGATTTTGTCTGAATGAAAGACCAAAAGGATAAACAATGCAGATTTATTTTCACAGGCGCTTTTGCTCATATTTACCGCCAATATTAGTGGAGGGCACTGTAAGTGAATGTAAACAGCTGACAAAGAAAAGTCATGTGTAACACGGGTCTTAAAGTGACAGCAGCCCTGCTGCCAAATTAAGAGATGATATATATATATATATATATATATATATATATATATATATATATATATATATATATATATATATATATATATATATATATATACACATATATATGTATATATACATATATATACATATATATATATATATATATATATATATATATATATATATATATATATATATATATATATATATATATATATATATATATATATATATATATGGCAGTTTTTCCCATGTTATTGATGTCAAAATTGTGGCCAGTTAAAATGCTGAGTGGCTAGTAACTTTGTAAAACCACTAGCCACAGTGGCTGAGGAACAAAAAGTTAATGTCAAAGCCCTGGATGATGAGATTTGTAGATGTTTTTTTCTTGTAGCAAGATGTATCATACACACGCACGCACGCATCACAAGACACATTATATATATATATATATATATATATATATATATATATATATATATATATATATATATATATATATATATATATATATATATATATATATACAGACACACATATATGCTTATTTACTAGAAAATAAAAATAACCAAAAATTGCATAAATACAAGTATTAATGTATAATTTGACATCATACTTTGAAACTCAACATTTTCTGAAGGTTAAACAACTTCTTTGAACATTAGCTGAAAAAGAAAAATTGACTTCCATATTCATGGCAAGTGCCAAATAAAAAAAGTAAACAAACACTTGTTAATGGAGTGTGAGCCTCAGTTCACACCAGAGCATAAGCTAAGCCCATACAGTTAAATATCATTCATAAGACACTCAGTCCAAACTGCACACCTGTCACATGCAAGGCCTGGCCTCCCTTTAGGCTCCTTGTGAATCCATTATAAAGCTCATAATCTACCACAGGACACAAGGCTGCTAACCACCTACAGATAGATGTCAGGGCAATCACACTCAAGATAATGACTAATAGTTTCCCTCCAGCTAAAAGATCTATAAGCTCATATTTCATACATTTTCCTTTTAAAACATATCTTTCATTTCCGACAGACCACCAAAAAAGAATATATGAGGCCATGTAGTACATGTACGCATACAAATGTGATTTTTGAATGACTTTCTTGATGCTGCGAATGACGCTATTTATATTTAAAAAAATAAACATTTTCTACTGTGTTAATACATTTCAAATGTACTTAAATTACAACTTCATTACAAATGTGTAATTACAAATATATTTAAATACATGACAATAGAAATGCCATTAAAGTATAAGTTAGTTTACCATAAATGCTAGTCAGTACATTCAGCAATACACTTTAACCATATTTCAAAGCTGTAGAAGTAATTATGAAATTTCATATAAAGATGTACTTAAGTACTACTAAGAGGGGCAAACAGACACTTATATTATTATATACAATATTACTTAGTATATTATTTAAAAGTATATTATATCTGTACTATACTTTTTAAAAGTATTCTAAAGTGTACTTTTTTCAGTCGATGTCATGTCAGACATGATCTTTTGATCTGAAAACTGACTGAACAAGAAAAATGAGAAAGAAGATTGTTTATAAATCTGGCATGAAGCAACGACAGTAGCATCCAGTTTGCATACTTCCATAACTACCATTTAGATGAGTTAAAACGCTCATGGGCAGGTATATTAGACTAAAATCACAAGACTTGGCAGTTTTACAGCTTGTTAAGCTGCCTTCAAGTCATGAAGAAATTATCATATTTATGAAATGAATGCATGTGAATGGCACCATAATATCATAATTGCCAGCAGGAAACTTGAGGTGAGAGGGTCAAATAAAGAACCATTGCGCAAGCTAATTGATATTTCTTGTTATTATTTAGATTTCAGTACATCAACAGCTTTTGTGGTATAATGTTGATTACCACAAAAAGTCATTTTCTTTTTCTTTCTTTCTTTCTTAAAAAAAAAAGAAGAAAAAAAAGAAGCACAATTCAGCTTCATGAGACACTTAAAATAAAAGTGAAAGGGGCCAATCAGTTAAAATACTCAGATTCAACAGCCATAAGGCATAAACAATATTATTTTTAGCACGATATACTCAGTAACAACTTGGAATTAAGATGAATAAATAAGCCTTCCATTGATGCACGGTTTGTTAGGATATGACAATATTTGGCCGAGATACGACTATTTGAAAATCTGGAATCTGAGGGTGCAAAATTTTTTAAATATTTGGCATAAAAGGAAAATAGATAATTTTGACCCATACAATATATTGTTGGCTATTGCCACAAATATACCTGTACGACTTATGACTGGTTTTGTGGTTCAGGGTCACAATTGTAAGCAAATTTTTGCTAAATATTTGCTGAAATATTTGTTTCTTCTTCTGTGCTGATAATTGAGCTTAACTTGTATTGAACCCAGAATATTATTTTAATTAATACAATGCTGAGAGAGTATTTCAATATGCATCTAGGTTGTGAATAGAAGCAATATATTGTATCTTGTTTAAATCCTGAACATCTCCTCTTCATTCCTTAGCTTGTCCTTTTAATTTTCTCTGTCTTGCTCTTACAGTTAATAAGATGCACCCAGTCATACATCACAAAGAGGTCATTCATCTAGAACATAAAAATAAAGTAAACTGAAGTAAAGCAAAAGCTTACTCTCATCCACTCTGTCATCTTTCCTTTTGAAATTGCTTAAACAAGATCCCCAGAATCCCCAGACACCAGACATGATATCTCACAAGATACTACAAAAGTTGCACACATTGAAGGGTATCATGTATCTGACATCCGCTGGGGCACAAAAGCTTAAGAATGAGCACAATGATCTTGCGTACCCTCCTCTAACATTATAAGCATGGTACAAAAATCTTCACGCCAAAACAAGACCAACAGGCTACAGTCCCTTACTGTACTCCACTATCCTTTATATATCTCTCCTCTGCTGTTCTGTGGCTGAATCCGACTGGAGTGCTGCAATGGTGTCGGGTTTAGCGGCGGTATCGGTTATCAGGGATGGAGCGACATCAAAGCCGTGCTGTTAAAAGACACAGAGCTGAACTCAAGAGTGGAAAAGAAGAACTTGCCTCCATTCACTCATATTCTCAATCAGAGAGTGCAGTAAGGGACATTGCATTCATGAGGCTGGAGATGATGGGCTTTCTTATTGACCTTAACATTAAGTCTACATTAGTTTTTAATAGGTCCATTAATTTTTTGAGGGGAATTTTTGCTCCTGAGAAACTTGCCTCCATGTCCAATATTTGTGTTTTTATTGACAGTGTCAAAGGTCAAAACATTCGACCTCAGTGTCTCCATAATATTCTAGTCTCTATTGTAAGTCTATGTGATGTTTTTTTGCACAGTTTATAAATCTTCCCCTCCCTCTTACACCGACATCTGTTCTCTGACACGAGGGCGGGACAACCTGTCCCTCACATGTGATTGACCAATGGCAAACCATAACCACAATCCAATCAATTCCCCATGGACACAATCAAGCCCTGCCCTATGTTTCCTCAAGAAGCCGTATCACCCGGATGTTCCTCACAATAGGGATGAAAAAAAATGAATGTGACTTATTTCATGCCGAATTTAAGGTTGTATGTTGTTTTAACACTCTTACCCTATATGGACGAGAATAGGTATTGAAAGAATAGTTATTGGAAATATGTTATTTGTGTAATTGTTGACTTGTTAAACCTATTTAATCCTAATTAGAATTCAGCCAAAAAAAGGCATCTTAAAGAGTGCAACAGTCGGGGTCCTATGCATTTTCTTCAAAGGGCAATTGATTTTTGATGATTACTTATAAACCTTCCTACTGTGAGGTAAAGAGTTGAAAATTGGTGGAACATCCCTTTGTTGAAGCCGTCAATCTACATTATTTTAAAGTTTTCTTGTTTTTATTTTGTGTTAGGGTGAGAAGCACGTGCAAAATTTCTCGAGGGATCTGATTGTGATAAATTCATGATGAGGAAGTTCGGTTCACGCTTGACCTTATTCTCAAAAGATGGGTACCCAGCAAGCAATTTTGTGTTTGTTTCCAAACAAAGCCCTGACATCAAAAAATGAAGTGTGGTTGATTTGGTCTAGAAGTTAACTATAGACCCGGTATAGTCCGGGAGTAGTATCACTAGACCATGGGGTCTGTGAGGAACAGCTTCACTGGATTGAAAAGCTCAAAAACACGGGAAAGCACATTACCTCTTGAAAGCCGTCTCACATTGCAGTGAAGAAGCAGATCAGATGCAAGATTTGCTGAAATGCTGGCACTTTTGATGATCTGAATATGAATTTGTTTCAACTGAGTTGTTAATATCCAATATTCTCTGTTTAACAGTGTGTTTTAACAGTTAAAGGTTCATTAATGAATGTTTCAAATTGTCATTTTGGGGTCAAAGAATAACAACATCACTGAGGCAATTTTTTAAAAATTCCCCTTCATTACTTTTTTGTACAAGCAATCTTTCATGTTGATATGATGCAATTGTGACTGTCTTTGAATGTTTGGTGCATTTCCGAAAAAAAAGCTGACTTTGCTTCTCTTACTGATGTCTCAATTCGCTTACCTTTTGTTTGCGAAGTTCACTGCCTTGGGGAAATTACCAGGCCATGGTAGGATGGCTGTGATGGATTGTGCTTAGCTGTACGCTTCCCTGACTCTGCCATGATGATAACGAACGCCAATCAGGTAGCGTTAGCTCATGTTGCGTGATATCTCTGCGCCCAGCTGCGTGCGTGCTTCGCCTGTGCTTCCTCATAATATAGTCCAATGTTTATATCTGCCTAGGAAATCACCTAACTAATCTACATCGCTATTTGTATTCGTTGTGAATACGCAGGCCACAAGAAGTAATTAGGTGTTTTTTTGTTGCTTTTTTATCACTTTTACTCGGGACATGCTAGCTGGCAACACAGGATTCCATTCATTATGCTAAGCTAAGCTAGCGGCAACCCTGCCAAACTAAAACAGCCAAGACAAAGACAAAAATGCATTTGCCAACATATCTAAATGTAGGAAAGATGTTAAATAAGTCCTATTTCTAAAAACGGTGGTGTGTTCCTTTATACGAAGACTTATATTCCTTTATACGAAGACTTGAATGGGAAAAAATTATTACAAGCCAAAGCCGCTGAAAAAGTAGGCGGGCACAGTTGCACTCGATTAGCAATGTAAGTGAATATTAAAAGAGCATTATGACTGTCTCAGAAATGAGAGTGTTGCTTTCAAGAGTAATTCTGACTGAAAAACTAAATCAGATTAGTAATGACTAGCTGATCCTTTTCTCCATAAATCTCTGCGAATCAGATCTAATTTCAGTCCTTATTCAGAAAGAGCGAAAGAGGATGGAGGGTGGAGGCCAGAGCCCTGCTAGGGAACTTTATTTGACCCTATTACAATAGGAAGAAATACCACCTACGTAATATTCATTGTCTTTATTTTCAAATATATTATATAATATATACATATACTGTGGTCCAATATATATCATTTGGCTGTAAAAGTCATAGTCAGACTCATACAATTCACTGTTACAGTGTGCAGAGTCTGGAAATAGATACACGCGGAAGTCATTTGTCTCTAAGATCTGAACTGAAATGCTCTTATCAAATAAAGCACAAACACTTACTGCATTGCATAAGTATCTCATAACAGAATGCATTTCTAATAAAAGAGGATGCTTCTGCTATTTTCTTCAGCAATTCATTTGAAGTTGTCTTTGTTCTATGGCATGGCAACTTCCTTTGCTCCTATTTAGAGTTACAGAATTAGGTGTCTGTCATCAGGCTGTTCTCAGGAGTATAAGGTTCAACAATTAATCAGAAAAAGAAAAGGTACAAGACAACCTCCATGGAATATCTCGCCCAGTGAAAGCTTGTGGTGTCACTTATGGAGATTCTGTTCCTATAGGACAGCAAGAATGGGAGAAAATACATTAATCCAGTCCAGCATTCTGAAGTTGATTTGTTCTAGCAGGGTAAATGGACAACAGAGGACTTTAACTAAAATGGTGTTTAAGTCAAAAGTAAATAAATAAATAAATAAATACCGGTCTCTCCTACGTTAGATTCTATTTTTTTTATGGGGTATGAAGATTAAAAAATTAAAGGGATCCTATTATGCTTTTTTACATTTTAAACTTATACAATTTTGTACAATTTTGTTTTTGAGCATTAAAAAGGTCTGCGAAGTTACAAAGCACAGAAGGGTCTTTCGCACTGGGTAGTTATAGGAACTAGCTACCAGGGCAGTCCAACAAGAACTACATTTTCCCCTAGGGCCATTTCCCTGGTCACATTCACACCACCAGTAGGATCTCTGAAGTGATGCAAGACGGCCGACAGCGACGTCATTTAGGCACGCCATTCAACAACGTCAACAATTGGAGGATGGAGGATGCAGGGATCGGAGCTGTGTTTTAGTTGTGTGTCATGCGGTTTGTGATAACGGAGATGAAATGCAGATGTATAAGTTATCCAATTGAAAGGTCAAAAAGAGGAGCTAAGAGATAAAATCCAACGTCATGTAGGAGATTTCATGTTTCACTTGGTCCTTCAAAGTCGCATTGGATTTCCTCCATAGTGTGAAGGTTGAGAAGAACCTGGACTTCAGGTCTTAACTTGCATATTTGTACACTTTACTCCCTTTGTAATGAGCAGGAGCAAGATAAGGCAGACAGAGACGAGGATCTAAGTGCAGGAGTTTAAAGGAAATAATAAAAAAAAGACTTAAAAACACAAACTAAGAACACAAGTAAAACAGCAACGATTACAATGAACAACTGACAAAGCAGCAAGAGAATCACAAGGACTATAAATACACATGTGCTAACAAGCTTAACGGGGTACCGGGGTAACAAGGTACACCTGGGGTAGACAATCAAGGAACTAATCAACATGAAAAACTACAATGGAGCAGGAGACCCCCACAGTGGAGCTGATGGAACTAAAAGCCATCACCGGTCGGTGGAGCTGGTAGAGCAGGAGACCACCAAGGCGGGTGAGATGGAGCTGACAACATCCATGATGGAGCTGGCGGAGTTGGGCACCATGGTGGAGCAGAAGACAATAAGGAGGCAGGGGACCATGGCAGTGCAGAGCCAGAGAGTACACAAAGTTTGAGCCCAGACTTTATGGTTATGACTGAGCACATAGAGAGTTCTAGGGTAGCCTCCATGGCAGAGGCAGGGCAGACAAAAAGTTCACAGTAGAGGTCTTCACAGAGGACCCGAGACCCGGACTTTTGAAGCTGGAATATTGACTGGATTAAGCATGCTCTCTCTTGGCAAGGAGGATTGTATTTATCACAGTCAGGTACAAGGGAGAAGGCTACTAACATTAGGTCAGACAAAAAGTTTTATTTTCGCAACTTGTTTATTGACTTGTTAATGGCAATTTGCTGTGGCATATGTGCCAATCGGGTCCAGTCGTGTCTGTGTCTTCATGGCTTTCAAATTGGTTTCAGTTGGTTCCGGGTAGTATGGCATTTTCTTGGTTCTGCATGGGTCTTTTAAATAATAGACAGGTCCAGGTTTGTTCCATGTAGCACATTTATGCACATCTTTGGGTTTGGGTGCAATTTTTTTTGGACCTGTGAAGACCTCTGGTTCAAAATCAGCCACTATGGCCATTACAGAGCCATCAGGGAGCACAGGAAGTTCATAATTGGCTTCTGTGGCCATAACAGAGATGACAGGGAGCATAAAGAGTTCAGGAACTGCCTCTGAGGCTGTAACAGAGTCAACAGAGAGCGCAGATAGTTTAGAGTTGGCCTCTGTGGCCTTAGCAGAGTCGACAGAGGGCACATAGTCTTTAAAATCGGCCTCCTTAGCCATAACAGGGAACACATAGCATTCCATAAAGGCCTCATTGGCCATGCCAGAGCAGGCAATGGGCCAGGAGAAGACCTCCTTGGCCGTAACAGGACAGGCAGATGGTTCAGGAAGGGAAGCCGCAACCTCTGGATGAGCTGTAGCAGTCGTCGCCTGGAGAGGATCAGGAGAAGTGTTTCCTGCTCACACACACAAGATGGTGGTTGCCATCACAGATGGTCAAAGGACCTCTGAGACCACTGTACTCGGGATAATCAGACTCAGTTACGCTGAGGCCACTGAACTCAGGACCTCTGAATTTGCGACTGTGAACGTCGGACTATGGACCACCGGACAAATAAATACTGGAAGTTTCTCTTGTATTTCCTTATCACCATTATTGGCCTAGTCGAGTTCAGCTCTGTTAAGAGAAAAATCTTGATCATTTTTTGCAAAGTTTTTAATTTTTATGAAACTTAATATTTTAATTAAAATCATGAAATTCTTTGTCCTAAATCACAGTTATCTGAAGATATTCTTTACAGAAAGGGCATATGTCAGGATAAAAAGTCGTTCTCCGGGAGGTATGAGGTCTCTTTGGAATCGGAGGAGCTTTTGAACCTCTTGAGTGATAATTCTGTAATTATTTGCCTGTTTGCATGGTGTGAGTGTGTGCATGTGTAAGTGGTTAAGAGAAAGATTAAAAGTGTGCACACAGTGTGATTTATTATCGCTTTTTTTTTTCAGGAAGGCAGAACAAATCAGGGGTCAGACAGTAAGTGCATGTAAAGCGTGTGTACTGTGCATTATTCTTTTCATGTCTCCTAGTTCATTAGGTGACCCCTTCATGTCTACTTTTTCCTTTGAATATTTTACTTTCTCTGTGACTGTATAGATAGGGAAACAGCAAGGGGCAGAGTGAATCCATATGATGAGGAGCTCATACAGTATTTTCCAAAGAGATACACATACAGTGGCCCCAAAAACGTTTTGTACACTTAAAGGGATAGTACACCCAAAAAACGAAAATTCTGTCATTAAATACTCACACTTGTCATGGGTTGTTCCAAACCATAGACTGTAAAAAAAATATAGAAGTAGTGTCCGTGACGTCACCCATAGGATTCTGAAGAGCAATTTTGAAGCAAAAAGTAGACGAGCTGGCCATTGCCATCTTAGCAGTGCGTCACCGCACGTCACTCCCGGATCACAGAAAATGGGCAAAGAGGCAGGACATGGGCGGAGCTGAGGTAACGCAATGACTAACAGACAGCAGGTAAATGGCTACCCATCTGCCACTCAAAGTGGCCACGCCCTTAATTATGCAGAACTTTAAGGCTTTATATAATATAAACGAATGAGTTATAAAAACATTCACCACCCTCACAGTTGTCATGAAGGGCAAAATTAGCCTTTTAGACCAAAACTAGAATTTGTACCTGGCTGTAAACATGTTTTATTCTGCTGTAAAGTTGGGCATTTTAACATGGGGCTCAATGAGATTCTGCTCCCTTCTGGAGCCTGTCCCTAGCGGCCACTCAATGAACTGCAGTTTAAGTCACTTCTGTATTGGATTCAAGAGAGACCGCGGGAGGATGCCGCTTGTTCCAAACCCATAACAACAAAAATTATTACATTTATTTTGTAATATTCTTTCATACTTTTTATCCATCCATTGGAAATCCATGCAACTAAAACTTTAACCAATAAACAAATAAAAGTACTCCATATGAATCGAGTGGTTCTTCTGAAGAGACACAATGTATTGTGTGTATGTTTTTTTATACATTCAATTTTTGGTTGCTTTCAATGGAGGGACAGAAAACTATCAGGTATCCTTAAAAATGTCTTAATTTGTGTTTTTCGGAGATAAACAAAAGTTTTATTGGTTTTAAACAATATGTGTGTGAGTAACTGATGACATAATTGTATTTTTGGATGAACTATCCCTTTAACTTAAAAATGTGTGGATGTCATATATATATATATATATATTTTTTTTTTTATTTTATTTTATTTATTTATTTATTTTTCTTAGATGAACTTCACTTTTCTTTATCCTTTTCCAATAAATCAGCTGATCTGTTCCCCTCCTAATTGTCCTAGTAAGTCTAGTCTAGCTCTTTACTCAATGTACATTGTTTCAAAGCTTTTCAGAAAAAGAATTGCACTATTAATATCTGAAAATCCACTTCATCAAGTAGTTCTATATAAAGCTTCGTAAAGATATACCTCAATATATTTGTCACAGCAAAGTGTAATTTTGTCATCAAAGAAACCTTCTGTTTTGAGTTTGTGCTTCTTTCTTAAAGAATGCCACCATAATCTCATGACAATTAATAACTATTTTACGTTTTGGCGACTTGGTGGCTAATCCATGAATTCAATTACATTTTTAAATCTAGCTAAAGTGTCCCAATACTTGTAGGGGCTTCTGTAAAAAAACATAAGTGTTTTGTCAAGACTTTTTCAAAATCTAAAATTTTTCAGACAGTCAACACAACATCAGTGTAGACTAAACTGTGGATCACTCTTATTACTTTGATACAGAATGCATGTATCTGCGGCCCATTTTGTATAAAATTCTCAGTTTCTTTAGAATTTATTAACAGTAAAAGATGCCATTTTTGCAATGATTACATTATTATATGTACATATCACTGAAAAATGAAGTAGTGCTTGGATGAACCTGTAATTGGTTCATATAACTGAGAACTTTTTAATTCCATGATTAGTGTTACTGTGAAAAGTAAATCATATATTTAAATATATACACTTAGCATGTGCTGCAGACGTGCATATAACACAATACAAAAAGAGAATGATCCTAAAAAAAAATCCAATATAGCTCAAGTAAAATTACTTAAAGATAATGTAAAGGTACCAGTATTTACTGTTTATGATTAGTGTAACTGTGTGGTATGAGCTGTTTAGTAAAGTATGATGTATGAAGTGTGTTAATTATCTTTAGGTATCATTATGTACATTTTTACAATTCTGTCATTTTTTTTAAACAAAATACTCCATGAACCAAGGTGTTAACTCACACTTGCAAGAACATTTTTTTAAATAAAAATAATTGTAGTCATTATGCTTCATGCACAAAGTTTGTAGAACATTATGTGCCCAAGATATAACAGTTTATTACAAATTTACACTGTTGAAAAAGCAACAGTCTCCAAACATTGGACAATGACAGGCATTCATCTTAGAAACCTACAGGCATGAAACACAAAAATGACAGACAATGAGATTTATGCACCTTTCAGACTGATCAGTTCCAAAGCCAGCTGGATTATTTTAAACAGAACGCCTGAAGATTTGAGATGAATCGTATTATTTAAAGGTGCAGTGTGTAATTTCCGTGCCACTAACAGCATTTATATCCCTTCCCAAACTCACTACGTTGGTGCTTACTTTAAAACAAAATAGAAAGAACATAATAGAGTCTTATGCACTGCCACTGGCATCCATATGCGGTCAAAAGTCATTTTTAACACTAAACTAATATTATTTTTAAAGCAGTCTATTAAAATAGACATGACTCAGTATAGTACCCGTGGGAACCGAGGTTGCCAGAATCCCATCTGATAAATTTGGTCGCCGTCTTCTTTGGCCACATCCAATTCCAGGTCTACCTCTTCCTACCCCCCTCTTCCCCTCTCATCCCCCCTTCCCCTCTCTTCCCATCTCTACCTCTCTTCCTCCACTGGCTCCCCCTCTCATCCTCACTCTTCCTCTTACTGTGACATTGCCTTCCATTTTTGTTGAAGACAGGTGAACTTACCTGTTGCCTTTTTATAGTGTTTAAACCTGACTGGTGTGTCTAGAATTAAGCACCAGTGTGTGTGCACTCCTGGTGGCTGTGTTTAACCAATTGATTCATGGGTGTGTTCATTTGAAAGCCTTTGTGTTGAAATTGCAAGGAAATTACATCATGATACATTTCTGTGTCAAATACATGCGTGTTTAGTGTTTTGCAAATCACTGTGTGAAGCTAACAACGTGCTTACAGTTGTGTAAGGTTTTGCTAATTGTGGGAAAGTTTTAATTTTAGTGTGTAAGCAATCGTAAAACACTGTAATGACCAAAAAGCACAAGACACATTTTTCACATCTGTGCATAGTTGGGTAAGTATGCGCTGAACATTAGATGGTTTGTGTGTAGAGTTACTATGCAAAATTTTTTTTAGAAATGGGTTTGAATGAAGTGTTTGCTCTTGCAAGAGATGTGTGACATTTTGCACCCTGTGTGCGTGTTTTGCGGTTTTGTTCATATAGAGTTTTGAGAAATAGAGCCATAGTTTCAGAAATTGTGTGTAAGCAATTTTAGAAAACTAATGCAGAAACGTTAATGCAAAACCAGGCAAATTGTTGTTTTTGCATGTGTTCAGCAATTTTGAGATTTTGGGCTATTCTGCTTCCATTATATGTCTTCTTAAAGATCAGTGATAAGAAAACTTAAAGGGTTAGTTCACCGAAAAATGAAAATTCTGTGTTTAATTACTGACCCTCATGTTTGTACATGCTCATGCTCATGCTCAACATTGGTACATTTACACAAATTGACCAGCAACCACAACTTTCAGACGCCATCTTTCTTTTTCTAGCTCAAATGTTACAGAATGGAACATAGAATAAGATTGTGGGATATCAGAGGCAGCGAAGGATACATCTATGCTGCCTTCAAAACCCGATCAGATGAAGGAATCTCGGGAGACAGGAAGTGAATTCGGATGTGCCTTGATGACTCCTACTTTAAAATGCGTCCTCTAAAGGCAGCATTTTTCAGTTTCCGGACGCAGCCCAGAACCAACGTTGGTTATCCCTGCTGTATCCAGTGTAGACAGCACCAGGGATTGATAAGTTATCAATGAAATGGAAGTATTTTTCCTCTGTTGTGACTTATCCGTGAAGCGGCTTCTAGAACAAGAAAAAATTGTAGGGCAGGACTTGATTTTGTCCTTCGGGATTGATTGGATCAATGTGGTTTGCTAATGCTGATGTGAGTGACTGTTTGTCCCACCCTCGCCCAGAGAAACATGTCATCAGAGAAGAGATTTTGTCATTTAACCTGAATATTAAAGAGCCCCTATTATTATTAATTTTTTTACAGTGTCACATGATAATGACAACATGGCGAATGTAGTACGTAATGCTCTACACGCGATCATTTATTGAACACACACAGCCGAGATTTTGCTGCAAGAGGGAGGGGAAGTTATTTATTTTTTTTTTTGTTTAAAGCCTTGAAAAAAAAATGCAAGATGTTTTAATAAGAACTTTTATATGTCAAAAGATTATGGAAAAATTTATTTCTCCTGCCATGACCCCTTTAAAGAGTGCAGCAAAGGTCATCCAAAACTGCCAGAGAGTAAGAATTTTGGGGGGCAATCCTTTTGGGAAATATCCTTTTAACACATTACCTCATGCTTAGTGAAGCTTGAAGGTTGACATTTGCAACAAAATATTTGCAATTAAAATATATAACACCATCTGCAAAGAGCCCTCTACATAAACATATCATTCCTGACCATGTTTTTCCTTCAGTAAAGAGCTCAGGATATAATCCCGGCCGTTAACCTCCTTCCCAGCCAATATTGGGTTCACATTTTTATCATCACCTCATTGACCAGCTCCCTATAGGAGCAGAATGGAGCTGTGGTGAAATCTAAGAGGTTTTTCAATAGATGAAAACTGGTTCTTTATCCAAACATGCCTATGAAAAAATGTCCCCCAAGTCAACTGGCAGAGAATAAGGACCATCCCAAAAAGTTCTGATCAATAATGACCAAAAAGCACATTTTTCACATCTGTGCATAGTTTGGTAAGTATGCGCTGAACATTAGATGGTTTGTGTGTAGAGTTACTATGCAAAAACACAATTTTTAGAAATGGGTTTGAATGAAGTGTTTGCCTTTGCAAGAGATGTGTGACATTGTGCATCCTGTGTGCGTGTTTTGTGGTTTTGTTCATACAGAGTTTTGAGAAATAGAGCCATAGTTTCAGAAATTGTGTGTAAGCAATTTTAGAAAATGCAGAAACGTTAATGCAAAACCAGGCAAATTGTTGTTTTTGCATGTGTTCAGCAATTTTGAGATTTTGGGCTATTCTGCTTCCATTATATGTCTTCTTAAAGATCAGTGATAAGAAAACTTAAAGGGCTAGTTCAATGAAAAATGAAAATTCTGTGTTTAATTACTGACCCTCATGTAGTTCGACACCAAGACCTCCGTTCATCTTCGGAACACAAATGAAGATACTGGTTCTTTATCCAAACTTTAATAAACTTATGACTGCTAGTGGATAAAGTTTATAAAGAACTATTTGTTCATCTCAGTAATCGCAATTTCCAGTCATCACTGGAAACACTTTCAAACCTCACAGTAACCTCAAAGTTCCCACACCCACTTATAAACCTATTCTACAGAGCCTCTTGGGTAATAGATCTGTTATGAGAGCGTCATGTCTGTTTTCATGGCCGAGATTAAGACCCATTTCTGTCATGTTAGCAGCTTCTACAGGACTTCGCTCTGCTCAAAGAGAAGAATGTTTGGGGAGCTCTTTTATGTCCTCTTTATGTTTTTAACAATGGCGAGAAACTTAGTAGAGTAAGTTTACACTGCCAGACTCTTTCAAGCAATCTCCTCCATGTTAGAGTCGCATGTAATAATACACCTCAGGGTTCGGAGGCAAAATACAACTTTGCATTGTAAACATTGGTCATTTGTTTAGTTTGATAGTTTACATGTAAGCTAGATTTAATGTACACTTTTTAAAATAACTTTTTAAAGCCATCAAATATCAAATAATAGCCTTACTGAAATAAGCATATTAAAACTCAACTTTTATCATTTTTCTTTGTTATTGTATTTAAATGCTGATATAATTGAACATTAATATTCCATTATTATAATGGGTTACACAGCTTCAGTTGTGTATTTATGTATTTCCATTGGCAACAATGACAATACAAAATGTAAACTTACATAATATATAATATTTTAGAATCAAGTGAAGTTAATAAACGTAATTTCGGGAGGAAGTACGCCCATCTAATCTTCCAATTAATACCAAGGTATAAAACCAGCAGCCTACCTCTTCCCATTGTTAGTTCTTGCAGCATCCCTCCTCCTCCCCGGCTCCTCCCCTTTTTGAATTTTTTTTTGTGCCTGTTATAGGGGGGCAATCGGAGCTCGGGTAGAATATCCTCTCCGAGCCCCTCTATAGCAGACAGCAAGCCAAATCTGTTTACCACTTTTACTAAGATTATATGGGCACACAAACTCGTGAAATGGTATTGCATGACCCCACATTCCATCCTTAACTAATGACAAGGAAAAATCCACCATAAATACCAACACATTTATTGACAGAAAGCCAGCCATACAGGAGATAGAGAGAGAGAGAGAGAGAGAGAGAGAGAGAGAGAGAGAGAGAGAGAGAGAGAGAGAGAGAGAGAGAGAGAGAGAGAGAGAGAGAGAGAGAGAGAGAGAGAATGGAGTCTATGGGAAAACATTTTTGGGTTACTGACATTCTTCAAATATCTTCTTTTGTGCTCAGCAGAAGAAAGACATTTCTACAGGTTTGAAACAACTTGAGGGTGAGTAAATGATGACAGAATTTTCATTTTGGGGTGAACTATCCCTTTTAGTCTGTCACCAAAATCATTTTTGACTAAATGGCGCCATCTACTGTAAAGCTAAATACCCTCTGTCGGAGTGACTTAAAATTTTTAAATTTCTCATATTTTAATTGGGTACCTCTATATTACAAATTTTTCTTATTCAAATTACTCCAGATAGATTCATCTTAAATTTGAAACTCCACATTGGGCACTTCCCTCATGTTACCCTATGCGACAAAAGTCCACTTTTGTCACAGTACTTTTTTTTACACCGCTGGCTGGTGCCCACAATGTAGGTTATCTCAGATTTATATTACATTGTGGGGACATAAACAAGGACACCCACACACACACACACACACAAACGCACGCCACGCGCACACACACTCACACACACACACACACACACACACACACACACACACACACGCACGCTCACGCGCACACACCCACACACACACACACACACACACACACGCACGCTCACGCGCACACACACACACACACACACACGTCTTTGTGTCCCCATAACGTAGGGTATACCTGAACCACACACACACACAGACACAACAGTTTTATTGCTGTCTGTTTTGTTTATTTGGATACCAAGAGGGTAGCGATACATATGATACTTTTTGATGTTGCATTTCCCTTGAGACACCAATGTTTATCTGTAAAAAATATTGTTTCTGACTAAAGATAGACATTCAGATCCTAAAGCAGGTGTATGTGTGCTCACTTTCCGTTTCTTTAAAGATTTAATGGTGATTTACATTCTGGCATCTGATGTCATGTTGAATAGACTTCCAGGGCTGGAAGTTCAGCGTTACTATTGCTCAGAAGTCAGGCCTGTCCTTCTTCAGTTTAGAGTAGTCCATGTTGACAGAGAAGAGCTGTGGGAGGCGAAAATGGATTCATTATTATTAATATTAATACACAAACAAAAAATGTACCAAATATTACCATCATGAGACTATTTGTAAGGATATAGGCTATATTAGCTAAATATACAAAGCTGGATAATCAGAAACGGGCAAAACTTGTTCTACATAAATGTTGCTTTCACCTTGTACCGGTCATTTGGTCCCACTTTATTCCATGGCTCTGGGTTGTTCTTGCGATCCCATCTGTTAACAGATTTCAGTCAGTTCTCCATCTACTCTTAAGTAAATTGAGACCTAAAGATTACTATCTAATGACATGGTTACTCACGAGCATTCAGGGTTCTTTAGCGCGAGGCGGCCCAGGTAAAGCATAGACATGGTCGCTCCACCACCGATGAAAATAAAGAGAGGAATCAACTTCAAAGAGAAAAAGAATTATAAATAGATGACAAAACTGCCAATAGTACAGCTGAATACCCAATAACCTCCCTATTATGCTACCTATAGGCTATGATAAAAGACTTGAATATCTTTAGATGTCAACCCTGCTATCACATATATATCTATATCTATATCTATATCTATATATATATATATATATATATATATATATATATTTATATATATATATAAACCTGTTGTTGTTGTTTTATCTGGTTTATAATAATTAAAAAATCACTTTATCAAACTGGAAGAGGTAGGTTTCTTGTAAAATATTAAAATGACTACTATAGTGCTGTTTATGTAGGCAGCTCACTAGGTTTTGAGACACTGACATGCTTCTCTGAGGGAATTAGGACAACTGTTTTTATATTGATTGGCTTGGACATATATAGGCTATATGTATATTAAAAATTAACTGCAGCTTTGTATTAGTTACTGTACAACAAAATATGTAGAAAAAGGTTGCTCAATCAACCAGCCGTTTTTACCAAATACGTAGGCTATACGTCCAAATTCCTTCGCACAGGTTAATGTATGTTCTGTCCTAATAATTTATGATTAGTTCTTGTAAGTCTTGATAGAAAGCTGTTATGCTAAATGAATAAAAAGAGGCTAAGCTGATTTCACCTCAATGCCCTTGACAGCAGCTGAACAGCCATATATGACAGATACCGCGACCTACAGCAGGCATACGTGCTCAGCCATTGTTGTTATATGGGGAATTCACGTACACACTGTATATAGACATAAATACATTTGGGAAATGCCAATACTGTCACTCACCATGTCACAGAATGACGTGAATATAATAACTGTGACATGAAATAACATGAATTCCATGATTGCTCTCCTATGCGGCCATTCAATTGACAGAAACCTTAAACCTTATCAAACACCCTATTTATATTAAGTGTATCATAATCATCCCTCGAGCAGCGGACGAGGATGTAACTTATTTAGCTAACGCCTGACACCATTCAGAGACATGAATCCTCATCATTAATAGACATGAACATCATCAGTATCAAATCTGAAATAGGCTACTTACAGCCGGGTGGCTTTTCAGTTGTTTCAGTACGGTATTCAGCATGTCCCAAAATATTTCTATACAGCAGGATTTGAAGGGCGTTCGTACACAACTGTATAGGCTATGTTTCCTTAGCGGAGTGTGAAGGGATGCCTGCCTGATACAATTGCGCTGTGAAAGAAGTGATTATGCAGCCGCGCTGTGACCGACAGAGGGCGCCCGCGGGTAACACATTCCTCCGTTGAGTCTTATTCAAACCTCGGGCCGGAGATATTCGTCCTAACAATAATAATAATAATAATCAAGTAGGGTACTGTCGTTGTCAAGCACAATGAGCGAGATCAATTAAATGTTGGTGAATAAAACTAAACAAATTGGCTAAAAGCTCTGTAATATGTTCAGTTTCTTTGAATCCACTGTCATGTGAAATTCTATTTTGACAGTTTCACAGAAAAGGCCTAGCCTAAACCTAGTCTCAGACTAAAATGCATGTTTGAGCTGTTTAACTGAAAGCAACTTGCCCTGACATAGCTACACCACCAGCAATCTCTCTCTCTCTCTCTCTCTCTCTCTCTCTCTCTCTCTCTCATAAAAGCTAGGCTTAACTTAAACTCCAAGGACCCTGATGATAAGGAATGACGTCATTAAGTATATACTTTAATTTTTAAATGTCTGTGGAGGTATCACATATGTGGTACCAATTGAAAGTTCAGGACTATGTTCATGATATATGCATCACTTTGGCATTTGTTTTACACAAAGTAACTTATTTACACTA